>CAMZMU010000121.1:19387368-19724734 GCA_947311845.1 Poa pratensis
GGCTTCTTTTTGTATCAAAGCGACCTCTGGGGCATTGTCTTGCTGATGTGCGACTTCTCGGTGGGTATTTACCATCCGGTGGCTGCATTCTGTTGGCCGCTTCCGCGGTACCTCCAAGGCGACTCGCCTTGAGCTGCGATTACCGATCTGCGACTGATACCCGTGTGAGGAGTTGGCGATACAAGCTTCTTCTGCGAGTACTGAGCCTGCGTTCTCGCATTCTAACGCTCTCTGCCTGTCTCCATATATTGTAATAACACCGTTTGGTCCTGGTATCTTTAACTGTAGGTAGACGTAGCAGGGGCGAGCGGTAAATTTGACATAGGCTTCTCTTCCAAAGATCGCATGATATGAGCTTTTGACTGCTACAACCTCAAAGTCTAGGAGCTCTGTGCGGAAGTTCCGCTCTGTTCCAAAGCTAACTTCAAGTGTTATCTTTCCGATTGGTCGCGTAACAGCTCCTGGGATTATGCCTTGAATTTCATTCCTGGATGGTCGCAGCCTCGTCTCGGGTATATTCATTCTTCGGAGCGTGTCTTGATATAGGATGTTTACTCTTCCTCCTCCGTCCATTAGGACCTTACTTAACTTGTATCCCGCGACTTCAGGCGTGACCACAAGAGCTGGCTGTCCTGGATCTCTTACTTCTGGGGGGTGATCGCCGCGACTCCAAATAACCGATTGCTCCGTCCAGCGACGATACCTTTCTGGCATTGAAATCTGACCGCTCTTCCGGCTTCCATCCGTTGTTTGTACTTCCACTGTATGAAATTGTCCTATGTTTCTTCTAGTAAAACGTCAAGCCCTTGACGAGAGCTAGATTTATTCTTGTGCTGCATCGATCCGCGGTGAGCCGAATCTGGCGTGTCGCCTTCTTTCCACCTCCGGTAATAATGACATTGCGCCTTTGTGTGACCCGCTGGCCTGCCATCTCTCCTGCGATGTAAGTCGCAAGGCACGTCGAAGATCCCCTTGCAGTTATTAGGGAGTAAGGCCTTATCACTCCCTTGCTCCTTCATCTGGTGTGCGCGATGTTCAGTTTGCACGACTTGCAGTTTCCCTGTTGGGTTCTGTGATAAGCCGCCTGTCACCTTATCTGTCTTTGCGTACTTGTCAGCTGTTGCCAAAAGCTGGTCGAAACTATCAATCTTGTGCTCAGCGCGACTTAATTTGTGCACCAGCGGCTCAAATCTACAGTTCTTCCTCATAGCTTGTATTGCAGCCTGTACTGTTAAGTTTTTGGCGGAGCCAAGGATCTCCGCGATTCTCTTGATCCAGTCACCGCTTGATTCGTCCTCTTTTTGAATGCATTGTCTAAGGTTTTTCATGTCTTCTGTTTCGAATCTGTTGATGAACTTGTCCTTCAAGTCTTCCCATGTGCGTTTTGATTTTGATGGCAGCCTTAACAGCCAATCCCTGGCTTCTCCCTGTATTGCCAAGTGGAAATATTTCGCGCGTACTTCCTGAGTTACATCAGCCCCTGTCATGCTTGCCTCGTAATCTTCTATCCATAAGGCAGGGTCTTGGTCACTGCGATAGGTGGTGACTCGCTGCGACTCGCCGAAGTTCGGGGGGAAACGAGTGAGCCGTATTTCCTCTCCAAAACATGCTGGTCCTTTCAATAATGAATAGGAGTTTACTGGCGCTGAATCTTCATCTGAATCAGTTTCAATCTGGGATGGCTGAGTCGCTCCGGCCGTCCGTGACTCGCCTTCTATCTCTTTTTCTTTTTCCAATGATACCTGCAAACCTGCTAGCTGGTTGACCACTTCTTCGACGCTGCACTTTTCTCCTCCCTAGGATACCTCGTTTTGCGGCTCATTGGGCGTGACTCCATACATATTTGCTTGTTGTAAGGCAGCGGTTTGCAGTAGGTCGATCGCATGGCGAGCTTCCTTATCAGCTCGTGTGTCTCCAACCAGTGCTATCTTCGACAATATTCCTATCGCGGCATGCACGTTGCTCTCCGGGTCGCCGGGGAACTGTGGTTTCATCTCTCCTCTGTCCATCTTGATCTGATGCTTTTGCTGCAAACGACGGAGTCGCCAATCCTCTTCTTGGAGTTTCTTGCGCTCAGATGTCGTCTTGGTTCGGGCCGCCTGGTGCTTTGGCTGCCAGCGATGGAGCCGTCGACCTTCTTCTTGGAGTTTTTCACGTTCAGCCGCGAGTCTTTGTGCCTCTTCACAGAGTTCCGTCCTGATAGCTTCAATCTCTTCAATCTTGAGGTTTCCTTCCTGATTTGGTTGAGATCCCAAACAGGTCTTGACGGGACGGGGATGGGCAGTCTTGCCGTAGCTTGTTGTAGCTCCTCCAACACGCGGACCCTGACCGGCCGCAGTTCCTTCACCGACTCGCTTCCTTGAGTCGTATCTATAGGTCTGCGATTGACGGATCCGACGAAAACTTTTACTGATCCGATGGGAACAATGTATCCAAACTCGATGTGATCTGCCTCGGGTCCCCACTCTGAGTCATCGATGAAGGGGACTCCATTGATGTCTTCAACTTGGCCGATGGCGATGTCCTTGAAGCCTGATTTCGATCCTGCGCGGAACGTGAAGCTTTTGACCGCAGGCCCCACGGTGGGCGCCAACTGTCGTGGGTTTGTCACGTCAGGTGTCATGGATGACTTCGTAGGTGTGGGATTACGCGAGTCAAGCATCTCCGAGCTTGGGATCACAGGAACAAAGATCAACACAGATTTACCCAGGTTCGGCCTCCTCAATGTGAGGTAAAAGACCTACTTCCTGCCTACCCTAGATTGGTATTGATATGATAATCGAGGTGTTACAATGGAGGCGATCTGATCTGGTACTCGCTGTATGAGCTAGGGTTTAGGGCTTGATAGCTTGTCCCCGTCTAAGTCCTGCGAGTCCTCTTTATATACACAGAGGCTCGCCGGGTTACAAAGGAAACTTCCCCCATAAGGAATACGTCCACAGAGGCCTACTCGGAGACTACTTGGTCTTCACGTCCTCCGGGATACGTCTTCTAGATCTTTCCTCTTATGGCGGTTCAATACCGGGCTTGCTCCCAAGTGGGCCTTTGTCCGTGCGAGTAAAGTAAGTCGCATTGGGCTGCGGGGTAATCTAGAAAGTATTCCCCGACAGCGGCTGCCGGCGAAGGCCAGTACTACTATCCCGACCGGCCGGCTGCCCGCAGGGGAAGCGTCCACGACCGGCTGGGAGATCTAGGCCCAACGTTCGGCCCCGACGCCCGCGACCGCCTCGACGCCATGGAGAGATCCCGCCGGCTCGAAGAAGAGGAGGGCGAGGTCCACCGGTGCTTCGGACCTCGCGTCGCAAGAGAGCCTTTCCCGCGGAACTTCTCCCTCGCGCGCGACACACCCAAGTACAACGAAAGCACGAAGCTAGAGGACTGGCTATCCGACTACGTCACCGCCGTCTCCATCGCAGGCGGCAACAAGCGCGTAGCGGTGCACTACGTGTCGGGGGAATACTTTCTGGATTAACCCGCGTCCCAGTGCGATTTAACTTACTCGCACGGACAAAGGCCCACTTGGGAGCAAGCCCAATATTGAACCGCCATAAGGGGAAAGATCTAGAAGACATATCCCGGAGGACGTGAAGACCAAGTAGTCTCCGAGTAGGCCTCTGTGGATGTATTCCTTATGGGGAAGTTTCCTTTTGTAACCTAGCGAGCCTCTGTGTATATAAAGAGGACTCGCAGGACTTAGAGCGGGTCAAGCTATCAAGCCCTAAACCCTAGCTCATACGGCGAGTACCAGATCGGATCGCCTCCATTGTAACACCTCGATTATCATATCAATACCAATCTAGGGTAGGCAGGAAGTAGGTCTTTTACCTCACATTGAGGGGGCCGAACCTGGGTAAATCTGTGTTGATCTTTGTTCCTGCGATCCCAAGCTCGGAGATGCTTGACTCGCGTAATCCCACACCTACGAAGTCATCTATGACACCTGACGTGACAAACCCACGACAGTTGGCGCCCACCGTGGGGCCTGCGGTCAAGAGCGTCACGTTCCGCGCAGGATCCATGAAGGGAGCTGAAGATCTTGTTGTTGGCCGTATCATCACGGTCAATGGCACACCCCTCATCGACGATTCAAGCTGGGGGCCGGAAGCAGATTATTTGGAGACCGGCCACGTCATCCCGTTCGGATCCATCAACGTCTTCGTCGGCTTCATCGGTGGCAGGTCCGTTAGATCGGTCCAAGAAGGCGATTCAGTAGAAGAAGTCGCCGATGATGGGGAAGAATCCGTGGAAAGCATGGACTCGCAAGAGTTTGGGTCCATCATACCTGCCTTTGAAGAAAGTTGCTGGGGTTACCCACCAGAAATCACATATCACCAGATCAAGAGATGGCACAAGTCGCGGTTTACATGGCCGGAGGAGCAGGCGCATCAGGAACTGCTGGAGAAACCGAGGCATCGGCACCCCCAAGCAACCCACTTCTTGTCCCGTGTCAGCCACGAACGCCGCCCTCCGTGCAACAGAAATTGAGGCCGCCAGGGCCGAGCTCCTGTATGAGGTTCGAAGGATGGAAGAAGAGCGCCGCAGGCTCGATCAGATAAACCAAGGAATCCAACAGGAGCGGCAGAGAGTAGCCGCGCTGGCTGCGACTCAACCAGGTTGACCCGCAAACACAGCTGCGCGCGACTCAACCAACAGTGGAAATCCCGCTCACTCCAGCCGCGGGACGGGAATCCAGACGACTGCGGAAGGAAGGGTACCAACAAATCAAGAGACCCAGCAACAACCAAGGAGGTTTCACACCCCGCAGGGCCATTACCAGAACCCTGTCGATAATATGTATGCTGCGGCTAATATCTTGACTCAGATGGTACCAACAGGCGATGACCCGGTCAATGCTGAGGCGCGGCGCGCGATTCAGATGCTAAGTACGGCAGTCCTGCAACAAGCCAATAGGGCGGAAGCCGAAGCACAGCTGCCCCTCGTACCAGCCAATCACAGGATTGCAGCAGAAAGAAGCGTCCAAAGCAGGCCACCAGAGAACGTGTCAGGAGTCGCACAGAGGCAGCAGGAGCAAGTCGCAGAAGCGCAGGCGAATACGCCAGTGTGCAAAAGCGGCCCGCAGATAACCCCGCAGGCGCCCACAGCCCTGTCCTCGCGACTCAAGGGACCGGCGTGTTTCACTGAAAGGATCAGATCGGAACCTTTTCCTGAAGATTTCAAAGGGCCACGCAAGGTGGCAAACTACAACGCCAGCATGGATCCAACCACTTGGCTCAACAATTACGAGATGGGATGAGCATTAAACGCATCTGAAATATCTGCGCACGCTACCTAAACATGATGCTAGAAGGTGCAGCGCACATATGGCTGCAAAATTTGCCTCCCAACTCTATAAATACTTGGGAGGAACTGAAGGATGCCTTCGTTAAGAACTTCCAAGGAACTTGCAAACGACTCTGCAATATAGAAGATCTAGAGCGTTGTGTCCAGAAGGAAGGCGAGTCAAGTCGCCATTGGATGAAAAGGGTGGCAGAAATAATACACTCCTCAGATAATATACCACCAAGCTCAGCCGTCCTGGTGATGGAGAAAAACTGCAAGTTTGAGCCGCTGATTCATAAGCTGGGTCGCATGAAGGATAAAGTCAAGAGCCTCAGCGAGGTGATGGCTGCGGCTAACAAATATGCCAGCTCAGATAAAACCAGAGACGCGTCAGACGGAGAAGAAGAGGAGGTTGCTGCAAAGGAAAGAAAAACTCCAACAAGCCCCAGCAGCAGCAAACGAGCCACAACAACGCGAGTCAAAACAAACGCAAAACGAAGATGGTCACTCAGGGCTCGTCGCCAATGCGCGTGGAGGATTCAGAGGCCAGCGTGGAAGGGGTCGAGGATACGGCTCCCGTCCAATCAATATGCAAGAAGTTTTCAACCGGCCATGCGACCTTCATGCGACAGGTGATGGACGGCCAGCGGACCATACCAAGGCGCAATGCCACTATTAAAAGTGGAAAGAAGAGAGCCAACACAACGGGGGGAATTCCCATGAAGGAAACCCTAGTGCGGCTCATAACACAAATATTGGGCAGCACGGCGCGAGTAACCCCAGGCAGACGGGGCAGTATCACACAATAGTTATCGATACCTCCAAAAGGAAGAGAAATTGAGCCGCAGAAGTCAGCAGGTGAACGCCGTGATACCAGCAACACCCAATTGGTTAAGGTGGTCAGAATACGCGTAACCTGGAGTCGCGACGACCACCCGCCACAAGTACGGGAACCTGGCAAGTTGGCACTGGTTGTGGCACCGTACGTTGCAGGATACAAGCTGACCAAAGTGCTTATGGATGGAGGAAGCAGCATTAATATCTTGTACTACGATACTTTCCAGCGTCTAGGACTCAAGGATTCCAGCCTGCAGCCCACGTCAACAGTATTTCACGGCATTGTCCCAGGAAGGTCCGCACGGCCAGTGGGGAAAATAACCCTAGGGGTAACTTTTGGAACAGAAGAGAACTTTAGAAGTGAATTCCTAAGCTTCGAAGTGGTAAAATTCCAAAGCCCATATCACGCCTTGTTTGGAAGAACGGCCTTTGCTAAGTTTATGGCCAGGCCATGCTACGTGTACCTACAGTTGAAGATACCAGGACCAAAAGGGGTCATCACAGTGTACGGAGATAGAGAAAAAGCAATAGAATGTGAAAAGGAGATGCGGCCTTCGCAGAATCCGCCTGTGCCGCGGAAGAGCTAAAAGGTTATAAGTCGCAGGTGGACCCAAACGACATGAGTGTGGTTACCACGCCATCTGCCGAGCCACCAATGAAATTCAAAGCGGCCCAGGACACTAAGCAGATAAATCTTGTTCCTGGCGACTCATCCAAGCAAACCAGCATTGGAGCACACATGGAAGAAGAGCAGGAGAAGGCCCTCGTCGCTTTTCTCCAGGAAAATAAGGACATCTTCGCATGGAAGCCGTCAGATATGCCAGGGGTACCAAGAGAATTAGCAGAACATAGCCTCAAAGTGAACCCTGCGGCTAAACCAGTGAAGCAGCCACTACGGCGTTTCATGATGATAGGAGAAAGGCAATAGGAGAGGAAATAGCTCGCTTGCTGGCTGCAGGATTCATCACGAGGTATACCATCCGGAATGGGTGGCAAACCAGTATTGGTTATGAAAAAGAACGGTACGTGGCGAATGTGCGTTGATTACACCAGTCTTAACAAAGCTTGTCCAAAGGATCCATTTGCTTTGCCGAATCGACCAAGTAATTGATTCAACTGCTGGGTGCGAGCTGTTATGCTTTTTGGACGCCTATTCAGGCTACCATCAAATCAAGATGAAGAGGGAGGACCAAGAAAAGACGTCCTTCATCACACCCTTCGGAGCTTTTTGTTATGTCAGCATGCCCTTTGGGTTGAAGAACGCAGGTGCGACTTACCAAAGATGCATTCAGAATTGCCTACATGAGCAAATAGGTCGCAACGTTCACGCCTACGTGGATGATATTGTGTTAAGTCGCAAGTTAGCCAGGATCTTATTGGTGATCTGGCAGAGACATTCACAAATCTCAGAAAATACAACATGAAGCTCAACCCCACAAAGTGCGTCTTTGGAGTACCAGCAGGAAAGCTATTGGGATTCATAGTATCAGAAAGAGGCATTGAGGCCAATCCTGACAAGATAAAGGCCGTGATGGATCTCCAAAAGCCAGAAAAGATAAAAGATGTGCAGCGACTTACTGGTTGCGTAGCAGCTTTGAGTCGCTTTATATCAAGATTGGGAGAGAAAGCACTACCTTTGTACAGACTGTTGAAAAAATCAGACACCTTCGTTTGGGACGCAGAGGCCGACGAAGCTCTGACAGCCTTGAAACATCAATTGACAAATGCTCCAGTTCTGGCGGCTCCAAAGATAAAGAGCCAATGCTACTATACATAGCGGCAAATTCCCGCGCTGTGAGCTGTCATGGTTGTGGAGAGACAAGAAACAGGAAAGGAATACCCTGTCCAGAGACCAGTATACTACGTGAGCGAAGTCCTCACAGCTTCCAAACAGCGTTACCCACAGTGGCAGAAGTTGGTGTTTGGAGTGTTCATGGCGAGTCGCAAGCTGAAGCACTACTTCCAAGAGCATCCAATAACTGTGGTTAGTTCAGCACCATTGGCAGATATCATTCGTAATCGAGAAGCTACTGGAAGAGTCGCTAAGTGGGCGATCGAGTTGGGACCACATCACATCAGCTACGAGCCGCGCACATCAATTAAGTCGCAAGCCCTTGCAGATTTTATTAACGATTGGACAGAAATCCAAGTCGCTCCTAGCATGGCAGAAACCAAATACTGGACCATGCATTTTGATGGGTCAAGACAGTTGCAAGGCTCGGGGGCTGGAGTTGTTCTAACATCTCCCAAGGGAGACAAGCTGCGGTATGTTACAGATACACTTCAACTGCACAAATAACGTGGCGGAGTACGAGGCACTGCTTCATGGTCTACGTATAGCAAAGGAGATGAACATCAGTCGCATACGCTGTTTTGGCGATTCAGACTTGGTGGCACAGCAGGTCTCCGGAACGTGGGACAGCAAGGATGCGAACATGGCTGCATATAGAAGAGAGGTGGACAGAATTGCTGGACATTTCACTGGATACCAAGTTGAACATATTGATCGGAGACAAAATGAAGCTGCAGATGCCCTGTCTCGGCTTGGATCCAACAGACAGTCAGTCCCACCCAATGTTTTCCTGGATGAACTGCACAATCCATCAGTCAAACCTCCAGCAAGATTGACATTGCAGAGCCAGAGGATGATTCAACTTTAGTCGCAGCCCTGCATGAACAGCCAGGATGGACAGAGCCATACATGGCATATTTAAGTCGCGGAGTGCTGCCAGACGATGAATTGAGGCGCGCAAAATCATACGACGATCAAAGGCCTATACAATCATCAACAACGAATTATACAAGCGCAGCGTGTCAGGAGCATTCCAAAGATGTGTCTCACCAGAAGAGGGACGAAAAATCTTGCACGAAATTCATTCAGGCGATTGTGGCCATCATGCTTCGTCAAGATCTTTGGTGGCAAAGGCGTTCCGACATGGATTCTTCTGGTTAACAGCATTAGCAGATGCAGAGCAAATTGTCAGAGTGTGCGATGGATGTCAAAGATACGCTAGGCAAGATCATATGCCAGCCAAGCACTTCGCACAATACCCATCACATGGCCTTTTGCCGTATGGGGTTTTGACATGGTAGGGCCTTTCAGACGGTCTTCAAACGGAAAAACTCACCTCTTAGTCATGGTGGACAAATTCACAAAGTGGATAGAAGCAGAACCTGTGGGAGATTGCGAGGCTGAAACAGCAGTCAAGTTCTTGAAGAAGGTCATATTCCGCTTCGGTTACCCCCATAGTATCATTACAGACAATGGGAGCAACACCTCTGAAGGGGCTACACAGATATTTTGCGCAGACAATGGGATAAGATTGGACCTCACGTCAGTAGCACACCCGCAGAGCAATGGACAAGCTGAGCGAGCTAACCAGGAAATTCTCCATGGAATTAAGCCGCGCCTTATTGAAAAGGTCGAAGCATCTCCAGGATGTTGGGTGGAAGAACTGCCAGCAGTACTGTGGAGCTTAAGAACAACCCCTAACAGATCCACAGGATTTACACCATATTTCATGGTCTATGGAGCAGAAGCAGTCATGCCCAGCGATATCATACATGATTCACCAAGAGTTGCGGCTTACATCGAGACAGATAATGAGATAGCTCGGCAAGACTCGGTGGACACATTAGAAGAGGTTAGAGACTTGGCAGCATCAAGGTCAGCAGTATATCAACAAGACTTGCGACGCTATCATGCCAGACGCATCAAAACCCGCACCTTTCAAGAAGGCGACCTAGTACTGCGACTTAAACAAGATCACAAGGGAATGCATAAGCTGTCCTCTCCATGGGAAGGACCCTACATCATCAGCAAGAAGCTAAACAATGGGTCGTACTACCTGCTGGATGTAAGGGAAGAAAGCAGCGAACGCCATGATTTCGAGGATCGTCTCGAGGCACCTCGCCCTTGGAACGTCGCACACCTGCGACCGTACTATACATAAGAAAAGGCTAATCAGAGCCAAGCATCATCCTTTCCAGCTTTATAGCTGAGTATCATCACAGCCACTCAGGGCTAGAACTTCAACTTTGGTCGCCACCTAGGCGCGACCTATGCAACATCTGATCGCCACCCAGGCGCGATCGACCCTTGTATCAGAAACCGGCTGCCACCTAGGCGCGGCCGTAAACTTTGTATCATCTCTGGTCGCCACCTAGGCGCGACCGACCCCATGTATCACCATGGATCGCCACCTACGCGCGATCCAACCCTATGTATAACACTCGGTTGCCACCTAGGCGCGACCTTATGTGTCATCATAATCAAAGCTTATCATAGCTTAGCCTATCATGGCAATATCATTATGTTTCTTGGGGTCTTTGTTACCCTGAAACAGCCGATTTATTGGCAATTATCAAATTTACCTTAAGTTGGATTGCTACTCGCATTATGTGGCCAAAGTACTGGGGTGTGGCGTCAATCGAGCTTGATTGCCTATCATGGCCGCTCTCGACCCTGAACACACATGTTCCTAGGAAATACTGAGTCGCGCGAGTGCCCACTTAAGGATTCAGATGGCCTAACTAGAGGTCGATGTACTGCTTATAGTACGGCAACACCAATTACAATTACTTGTAACTTAACAATTGTTTTATTCATGATATCAAGTTACAGGTGATGACCTTCAGAGTTCTCTGAGAAGAATTGAGATGATTACCACATACATCCTCTCAATCCTTGGGGGCTACATCATATTATCATCAAAAATTTGAAGATAGATCGTCATCAAGTTCTGAAGCTATCAGGATACTCTAACAAAGAAGCTCACGAAGTCAGATGATCTTCCAGGTGCGAGTCAAGGCCAAACTGCACAATTATAAGTCGCGAAACAAGGAAAAGCGCGGCCTAAGCATTCAAGATCAAGAAATACTATGAAGTTCAGGCCACGCTTGGGGGCTAATGTCGGGGGAATACTTTCTGGATTAACCCGCGGCCCAGTGCGACTTAACTTACTCGCACGGACAAAGGCCCACTTGGGAGCAAGCCCAATATTGAACCGCCATAAGGGGAAAGATCTAGAAGACATATCCCGGAGGACGTGAAGACCAAGTAGTCTCCGAGTAGGCCTCTGTGGATGTATTCCTTATGGGGAAGTTTCCTTTTGTAACCTAGCGAGCCTCTGTGTATATAAAGAGGACTCGCAGGACTTAGAGCGGGTCAAGCTATCAAGCCCTAAACCCTAGCTCATACGGCGAGTACCAGATCGGATCGCCTCCATTGTAACACCTCGATTATCATATCAATACCAATCTAGGGTAGGCAGGAAGTAGGTCTTTTACCTCACATTGAGGGGGCCGAACCTGGGTAAATCTGTGTTGATCTTTGTTCCTGCGATCCCAAGCTCGGAGATGCTTGACTCGCGTAATCCCACACCTACGAAGTCATCTATGACACCTGACGTGACAAACCCACGACACTACGTGTCACTCATACTGAAGGACTCGGCTCGCACATGGCTCAACAGCCTGCCGGATGGATCTATCAATTCCTGGCTGGACTTCCAGCAGGTCTTCGTCAGGAACTTCTCCAGCACCTACAACCGCCCAGCTCGCCCTCGCCAGCTAGCCAGCTGCACCGAGGGCAAAACCGAGTCCGACCGCGACTACCTGACGAAATGGTCAACCCTGCGCAACACCTGGGAGGGAGTCCACGACATCCGGGCAGTCGGCTTCTTCATCAACGGCTGTCGGGAGGGCACGATGCTCAAGCACGCGCTGCTCCTAGACGAGACAAAGTCCATGGCGGAGCTCATGACCATAGCAGACAAGTGCGCCATAGCCGACTCCGCCATGAGAGTCCCAATGCAAGTAGATGGAGCCGGCAGGACACAAGAAAAACCGGCTGCGAGAGAGCCAGGCGGCCCCTTCAACGACAACCGAAGCAACCGCAACATCCGAGACAATGGAGGCAACCGTGACAACCGCGACCGCTGCGACGATCGAGATCGAGACAGCCGGAAGAGAAGCGGCGCGCCAGACGGGCGGTACGAGAACCGTGCCGTCAACGCAACCGAAGCCGGCCAACCGGCTGGCGATGACGGTGGCAACCGGAATCCCCGCCAGTGGAACAAGCCAGAAGGGCGATACGAGGACCGCCAGTGGGCAAAGCCAGTATACCTGTTCGAGGACATGATGAACGGCCCATGCCGCTACCACAGCGTGACCGGGAAGCCGGCCAGCCACACGACGGCGCGCTGCAGCTGGACTCTCCGTCTGCAGCGCGGAGAGGGTCCGCCGTCCCCAGCACCAGGCCCACCCCCTCCCCAAGGCGGCATCAACTTAGGCAACAACCAGCGCAATGAGCGCCCAAGACTATCGGCTGCTGCAGCCGGCACATCTCGCGACGTGTACCCCAACAAGGACGCCGCGTACGTCATCTCCATCATCGAGCGCAACGACAAGCGCAGCCAGCGGCTGCTCGTCGCAGAGGTGAACGCAGTCGTCCCCGCCGTCCAGCAGCAGATGGACTGGGCGAACCAGCCCATCTCCTTCGGACCCGGCGACCACCCGGACATCATGCCAATTCCCGGGGGCTACAGCATGCTCCTAGACCCTACCTTCGTCACCGAGCAAGAGTTCGCCGTCACCTTCTCCCGAGTGCTCATGGACGGAGGAAGCAGCATCAACATCATGTACAAGGACACCGCCGACAAGTTGGGGATAACCGAGGCCCGAATGAACCGCAGCCGGACGATCTTCCATGGCATCGTGCCGGGGCAGTCCTGCACACCAATCGGCACCGTCCGGCTGGCTGTCGTCTTCGGAGACAAGAAATTTTTTCGCCGTGAAAGCATCTGTTTCGAGGTGCCGAACCACCGCAGCCCCTACCACGCCATCCTGGGCTGCCCGGCTCTCGCTCAATTCATGGCCGTACCACACTACGGCTACCTGAAGATGAAGCTGCGGGCCCGAGCGGCATCATCACCATAGCCGGCGATTTCAAGCGCTCCATGGCATGCGCCTCGGCCGGCTCAAAGCTCGCCGAGTCGCTGGTAGCGGCGGAAGAGTTCAAGGAGATCAGGCGGGACGTAGCAGCAGATCACCCGGCCGTACCGGATGCAAAGAAGCAGTCGGGCAAGACGCAGTTTCAAGCCAAGAAAGACAGCAAGCAGGTTCCGCTTGATGCAAGCAAGCCGGACGGGAAGTTCCTCACCATCGGCAACACCCTCAGTGACAAATAGGAAGGCGAGCTCATCGAATTCCTCCGTGAGAATCGGGACATCTTCGCATGGTCTCCAAAAGACATGCCGGGTGTACCGACGGAGTTCCCTGAGCACTCTTTACACGTCAAGCCGGATGCTAGACCGGTGAAGCAACCTCTCCGCCGCTTCGGAGAGGAGAAGAGAAGAGCAATAGGAGAAGAAATCGCCCGGCTACTCGACGTCGGCTTCATCATGGAAATGTACCACCCGGACTGGCTCGCCAACCCAGTCCTGGTGATGAAGAAAAACAACACCTGGCGCATGTGCATCGACTACACCAGCCTCAACTAAGTGTGCCCCAAGGATCCCTTCGCCTTGCGCCGCATTGACCAAGTCATAGACTCCACCGCCGGCTGCGACTACCTGTCCTTCCTGGACGCGTATTCCGGCTACAACCAGATCAAGCTCCACCCGGATGACCACCTGAAGACCGCATTCATCACGCCCTTCGAAACATTCTGCTACACGGTCATGTCGTTTGGCCTGAAGAACGCTGGCGCCACTTACCAGAGGTGCATGCAGAAGTGACTGGGCGACCAGATCGGGCGCAACGCCCACGCCTACGTCGACGACATCGTCATCAAGACCAAAGAGCGCCGCCCCCTCATCGACGACCTGAGAGAAACCTTCGCCAACCTGCGCCGGTTCCAGATGAAGCTGAACCCAACCAAGTGCGTCTTCGGAGTACCGGCTGGCCAGCTACTCGGTATCCTCGTCTCCGCGCAAGGGATCGAGGCCAACCCAGACTAGATCGCCGCCATCGAGGGCATGGAGCGGCCAACCGGCCTAAAAGACATCCAGAAGTTCGCCGGCTACCTGGCCTCGCTTAGCCGTATCGTCAGCCGGCTGGGCGAGAAGGCCCTGCCCCGGTACCACCTGTTGAAGAAAACCGGCAAGTTCGTCTGGACGGACAAGCAGACGCAGCCTTCGCCGAGCTCAAAAGGGCACTGTCCGAGGCACCGGTCCTGGCGCCGCCTGCTCCAAAGGACCCCTTGCTCATGTACATCGCCGCCACCAACCGGTGCGTCAGCATCGTCCTAGTGGTGGAGCGCCAAGAGGAAGGCAAGGAGCACCCGGTCCAGCGGCCGGTCTACTACGTGAGCGAGGTCCTCTCACAGTCGACGCAGAACTACCCCCACTACCAGAAGCTACGGCGTGCACATGGCGGAGAAGAAGCTGCGCCATTACTTCCAAGAGCACGTCATCACCGTGGTGAGCACGGCTCCACTCGGAGACATCATCGGCAACAAAGACGCAACCGGCCGAGTCGCCAAGTGGGCAGTCGACCTGGCCCCGCACACGGTCTTGTACCAGCCAAGAGTATCCATCAAGTCCCAGCTCGTCGCCGATTTCATCGTCGACTGGGCAGAAACACAGTACCTGCCGCCTGTGCCCGACTCCACGCACTGGCGGATGCACTTCGACGGCTCCAAAATGTACGAAGGCCTGGGAGCCAGAATCATCCTCACCACGCCCAAGGGCCACCGGCTGGAGTACGCCGTGCAGCTCCACTTCAAAGCCTCCAACAACGTCGCCGAGTACGAGGCCCTCGTCCACGGCCTCAAGATTGCCAAGGCAATGAGCATCCAGCGCATCCTGTGCTTCGGCGATTCAGACCTGGTGATCCAGCAAACTTCAGGGAATTGAGACGCCAAGGACGCCAACATGGCCTCCTACCGTTTCTTCGTGCAGCAGCTCTGCGCATGCTTCGAGGGGTGCGAATTCCACCACGTGCCCAGAGCCAACAACGAGACGGCTGACATGCTAGCCAAGCTTGGCAGCACTCGGCGAGCCATTCCACCCGGCGTCTCCCTCGAGCACGTCTACAAGCCATCCATCACACCGTCACCCGACTCAGAATCCATCGTCATCCCGGGGGCTGCAGCCCGAACAGCCGGACAAGCAAACTCAGGAGCTGTCCCCCACCACGTCGTCTGGACCTACCACGCGGCTACGAGGCGCCAACCGCACCCGTCCCCGAGCTCATCGACAAGACCAGCGCAAACCCGGGGGCTGCTCCGACACACCCGGGGGCTGCGCAGCCGGACCAAAAAGCCGCCCAGCTGGCGCTAGCCGGCGTCTTCACCATCCACGAAGTTCCCTCATGGGCGCAACCTTTCCTCGACTACCTCGCACACGGCACCTCCCAGAGGAGGAGGTGCAAGAATGACAAGTTCTATGACGCTCCAAGCTTACACCATCATAAACAGCGAGCTCTACAAGCGCAGCGCGACAGGCGTTTTTCAGCGGTGCGTCAAACCGGCAGAAGGGCGCCGCCTGCTGGAGGACATCCACAAGGGAGAATGCGGGCACCACGCCGCGTCCAGGTCAATCGCAGCGAAGGCTTTGCGCTACGGCTTCTACTGGCCGTCTGCTCTAGCCGACGCCGAGCAGATGGTTCGCGCCTGCACCGGCAGCCAGCGCTTCAGCAAGCAAAAACACACGCCGGCTGCAGCTCTGCAAACCATCCCCATTACCTGGCCATTCGCCGTCTGGGGGCTCGACATGGTTGGACCCTTCAAGACGGCGCGAAGCAGCATGACTCACCTCCTCATAGTGGTGGACAAGTTCACCAAGTGGATCGAGGCCAAGCCAGTCAAGAAGTGAGACGGCCAGACGGTCATCACCTTTTTCCAAGACATCATCTACCGCTACGGCTACCTGCACAGCATCATCACCGACAACGGCACGAACTTCGCCAAGGGCGTCTTCAAGCATTTCTGCCGCAAGAAGCAAATCCTGCTGGATCTCGCCTCGGTGTCTCATCCCAGTCCAACGGCCAAGTGGAGAAAGCAAACGGCCTAGTCCTAGCCGGAATCCGGCCCCGGCTGGTCGACCCACTCGAGCCGGAATCCCGCATGTACTCTGGAGCCTCAGGACCACCCCCAACCACTAGACGAACTACACGCCTTTCTTCCTCGTCTACGGCGCGGAAGCAGTCCTGCCGGCTGACATCGAGTTCGACTCCCCTCGAGCTATCCTCTACACCGAGAAAGAAGCCAAGCGAGCAAACGAAGACGGCGTGGACCTCCTCGAGGAGGTGCGAGAACTGGCCTTGTCCAGATCGGCCATATACCAGCAGAATCTGCGCCGGTACCACAGCCGGAAAGTGCACCCGGTCACGTTCCACGAAGGAGACCTGGTGCTCTGATGGATCCAAGACACCAAGGGACTCCACAAGCTGTCCTCCCCCTGGGAGGGCCCGTTCATCATCAGCAGAGCGCTGCGCAACAACGCATACTATCTCACAGACGTACGCGAGGAGAAAGAGGACAAGCCGTTTACCCCTTTCGAGGAGGGCGAACGCCCGTGGAACGCCTGCCTCCTCAGGCCGTTCTACTCCTAGAAGAAGTGCAACGCCCTGTTGTTTCTTTTGAGTAAAAGTTAGCACTCCGAGCGCACACTCGGGGGCTGCCGTTGTATCAGTGTTGTTTCTTTATCCTTCGCTGTGGCTAGCCGACTACCGATTCTCGCTTACGCTAGCTTAGTAATGTGGTCGACCCCGACCCTACTCTCGCATCCGGCTGCAGACCGCAACCGGCTGACACGTCGGCAGAAACCGGCTAGGGGGCACACGCGAAAAACTCGTAAGAAAGAAAAAGACTCCGGCTCGCGACTGAAAAAACCACGCTCTCGTTCGCCTGCGTTTAGCCTCTCAAAGATTTCTGTACCGTGCGCCCAACCAGCCAGCCCTCTCTTTGGATCCAGATGCAGAGTTCAGCCGGCAAGAGCAGGGGTCGCACAGCCGAGACACGGAAAGGGGCACGGGCGGCAAACAAGGGCGAGCCGGCCCCTAATCGAATACAAACCGAAGCTAAAAATTGCCAACCCTTTCGATTTTGAGGACTAACGATCTAACGAAAGTTCTAAGTGTCGATTTTTGTCGGCCTCACAAGCTCTTGAAGGTTCCTAGTCCAGATTCGACTCAACTGGCTACGCCAGTTGGGCCGAATCTCGGGGGCTAGTGCGTGAAAACCCGGCTGTCACGACCAGCCGGGCAAGCTCTCGAAGGTTCCTAGTCCAGATTCGACTCAACTGGCTATGCAAGTCGAGCAGAATCTCGGGGACTAGTGCGTGAAAACCCGGCTGTCACGACCAGCCGGGCAAGCTCTCGAAAGTTCCTAGTCCAGATTCGACTCAACTGGCTACGCCAGTCGAGCCGAATCTCGGGGGCTAGTGCGTGAAAACCCGGCTGTCACGACCAGCCGGGCAAGCTCTCGAAGGTTCCTAGTCCAGATTCGACTCAACTGGCTACGCCAGTGGGCCGAATCTCGGGGGCTAGTGCGCGAAAACCCGGCTGTCACGACCAGCCGGGCAAGCTCTCGAAGATTCCTAGTCCAGATTCGACTCAACTGGCTACCCCAGTCGGGCCGAATCTCGGGGGCTAGTGCGCGGAAAACCGGTTGCATCAAGGGCAGCCGGGGCTAGCTATTCAAAGACTCAGATTCAACAAAAGAGGCAAAAAAGCAATTGCGAGAAATTTCGAGCAGAAACAAAATAAAGGAGACAAAGCTCCACACAGTAAGACAAGTTCGCAAAAGAGTACGAGAGTACAAGCGGCAACCCGACATCCCGAGGTCTTCATTTGGCGGCCTTGGAGGAGCTGGCCACGTCGCCAGTTTTGGAGCAGCCGGCTTCTGCGACGGCCTTCCCCTTGGAACCCTTCGCCGGCTTCTCGACTTCGTCGCTATCGTCTTCCTCGGCGTACTCAGCCTCCGAGTCCTTGGCCGGCTGGGCCGGCTGCCTGTCGGGGATGAAGTCCGCAAAGTCGACGAAGTCAGCGATGGTGCAGGCGGCATCATGAATGTCCGGGCTTGAGCTTCGCATACGTGTCGTCATCCCGGAAGCCCACCGTGAGCAGCTCCAGGTCGGCAGCCGGGTACTAGGACTTGAGCAGCGACACGGCCCACAAAGCTCCGCCACGCGCGGCCGACTCCTGCAGCTCCTGCACCGCAACCGGCGCAAGAGCAAGACGACGTGCCAGCTCGGCCAGGACGATGGGGATTCCGTGGCCGGGCCAGACGTACCTGTAGAGCCTCCCCGTCGCGAAGGCCAGCGCGCAGGCATCGACCCCAAGCCGATCCACCCGGTCCGCCACGGAGGTCGAGCAGCCGGCAATGGCGGCATCAGTCGGCTCCACCCCAAGGGTTTCCAGCTGGGCCCTAGCTACCTCCATGCCCGCAGACGGATAGTAGCCTGCAGCCGGACAAGAAACGTCAGGACAAGAAAATCTTCAGCAAGACAAGGACATCGCCATGAAGATTACCTCGGACGGCGAGGTCGATCCGAGCCAGGTCTTTGCGCGCCGACCCCTCCTCCGCCGTCAGGCGGGTGACCTCGTCCTTCAGCTTCGTGATCTCCGCCTGGTCGTCCTTGCGCTGCTGGTTGTAGCCTTGCTCCAGCTTCTCGAACTGTTCCGCGCCTCCACTGCCGCTTTCTCCACCGCCTCCTTGGCCTTGGCCAGGTTGTCCAGCTCCGCCTGCCGCACTTTGTCGCGCTTCTTGAGGCGCTCCACTTCCTGCGCCAGGTCGCTGAACTGGTAGCTAGCTAGTTTGGCGCGCAACTCCTCGTCGCTCTCTGCAAAGAGAAGCATCAGGTCCCGCACCCGGCTCCGTCTGGAGAGATCGCAGCCGGATAAGGCACTTACTCTTGGCGGCCTCGAGGTCCTTCTCCAGCTGCAGGACCTTCTGGTTGGACTCCTCCTGAAGTTAAGGAAAGATGAGGCTCAAAACTCGAGCCGGCTGCCGCGGCGGCCAAAGATAAAGCAGAGAAACTAAGCGCGAGAACATACCTTAAGCAGCTCCAGGAAGTGGTCGAAGTCCTGGAGTTTGACCACCAGCTCCTTCCAGATCTCCAAGGCGAAGTCCAGCGGGTTGGACGGCCTCCGCGTCCCCCCGGCGTTGGCGGCAACGGAGGGATCAGCGGCACCAGCTACCGCTGCGAAGAAGCACGGCCTCCTTGGCCTTCTCCACGGCAGCCGGCGCCACCTGTTTTCCCGCCTTCTTCTTCGCCGCCGACTCGGCCCTCTTCGTAGAGGGTGCTGCGCCGGCCCGCGTCTTCGGAGCGCCCACCGCTCTGACCCCGGCTGCCCCCGGGGCACCACGGCCTTCTCGACATCGCCTCTGCCGGAAGGCGGAACCACCTCGACTTGGCGGCCACCGGCTGGCCTCCGCACCCGGCGCAAGGGGCTGCTCGCGCTGCTCCCCACCTTCCTGCTCTCGGCTGCCCGGGCGGCCGCATCCGCATGCGCAGCCAGCGCAGCAGCCGTCTCCGCGGCCCCGCCAACGGTTAAGGGCCTCGGCGCCCTGCAAAAAGCATGATGATTCATCCGGCAAGACAGCACAGATATTAAGCAATGAGAAACACTTACCCGCGCACGTTGACCGGGACCCTTTTCGGCCGCTTCCTCAGCAGCAACTCGTCGTCGTCACCGTCTCCCTCCGCGCCGGTTAGAGTAGCCGGCTTCGGTCTCTTCGGGCAAGGGGCCGAGGTCGACCCTGCGGTCTCTGCACTCTCAACGCTCTCAGTGTCCGACAGATCAATGACTTCCACAGGTTCCGAGACCTCGTCAACATCAGAGCTAGAGGCAGCCGGCTTACCCCGAGCAGCCGGCGGAGAGTCGCCCGCCCCGCCACCTCCAAGCGGCGCCTGGTCAACCGGCACGTCATCCGCCTGGTCGTCTCCGGCATGACCACCGTCTACCTGGGCGGCCTCGTCGTCGTCGCCCTCGCCATCGGCGCCACCCTCGGCCGCCTCCTCACCCTCCGGCTGGGCCTCCCAGGCACATCCATCTCCAGCCGGATGTTCGGCCGGAACTGGGGGCCGTTGGGCCCATCCTCCTCAAGCTGGATCTTGAACAGCTGCGCCGCCGGCCGGATGAGCAGCCTACCAAGACATAAAAGAAAAAGCAAAGCAAGGACAGCGTACCTGGGGCGCCCACTTCCTGCGGGTGTACGGCGCGTTCCTGTACTTCCAGTTCTCAGCCACCCTCTACTCCTTGGCGACGTGCCGGAGCCAGCCATTAAGCGACTCCAGCTTCCACCTCTTCCAGGTCAGCCGGGTAGGGTCGAGGCGCCCGCTCAGGAAGCAGATCTTGTGGAACCGGGCCTACAGCGGCGCGATCCGGTTGTACAGCCAGCAGAGGGTCATGTCCCGGGTGGTCAGCCCCTCCTTCGTGAAGAGCTCCTCGAGGCGCTCAAGCATCTTGTCGACGTCCGTCTGGTCGCCGTACTTCTTCACGCCCCAGTTGTCCCTAACCGGGGCGACCGGCTGGAAGGCCGGCAGGCGGATGTGATCCTCAACCCTCAGATTGCGGACGTAGAAGTACATCCGCTGCCAGTCCTTCACCGTATCCGGCTTCTTGTAGCCGGGCAGCTCCGTCCGCGACCGGCGGTAGACGATCGCGGCTCCGCAGTCGACAAAGCCGAGCTCCTCCTTGTCGCCGAGGTATCGGCCGCGGAGATAGAACAGCCGGCAGAAGAGAGGAAGAGACGGCCAGACGCCGAGCCACCTTCACAGACGATGGCGAAGTATGTCAATGTCGCCACGGAGTTTTCTCCGAGGTGATGCGGTTGCCGGCCGAAGAGTTGGAGGAAGCTCTGGAGGAACGGGCTCGCCGGCAATGCGAGCCCGCAGTTGAAGTGGTCCATGAAGACCACAGACTCGCCGGCGTGCGCAACGGGGACCACCTCGTCCTCGGCGGCGAGGCGCACCCCCACGCGCTCCTCCGTCGACAGAAGACCACGCGCGGAGGCCCTCGATGTCTTCCGCGGTGATGTGCGAGCCACGCCAGTCGCCGCCGTCGTTCCCCTCTGCCATCTCGGGCTCCAGCGTGCTCGGACGAGCGGGAGTCGTCGCCGGCGTCGAGTGGTGATGGCCCGTGGTAGCCGTGTCCGCTGTTGCCGCGCGCTGGAGGGAGAGACGCCGCGCCGGTGGAGCAGCCGCTTCGCCGGAGAAGAAGGAGGTCGCGGCGGAAGGCTCGGGCGCGTGGAGGCGATGGAACAAAGTGGGCGAACTCCTTCCACCGTGCCCATCGCCCCCCTTTTATAGTGCTCCCGCATCCAGTGACCGCCTCCGGAGATCGCGCCGCGTGGCGCGCAACCGCGCAATCAACGGCGAGATCATGGGCGGCGGTTTCGCCGCAGAAGATCCCCTACGGCAGTTTCGCCACAGAAGATCCTGCAACAGGAACCGCGGCGTCGTCTTGACTGCCGGGCAACCGCCTGGCAGGCGGATGGGACGTGCCAGCGTCATCCATGACGTCATGACCAGCACCCGGCCGGCGGAGCGCTCGACATTTCGCCTCCTCGACCGGATGAACTTCTTCGGTTTGTTAAACACGCAGAAGCCCTCCTGGCCGTAACTGGCTGCAACGCTCCAACATGTTCGGGGGCTAGTGACATGGGGATAAAACCCGGGTACCCAAAGACCCACAGAAGATCCTGAGTGAAACGCAAAATACAAGTGCCCGGCCGCCTCCAGCTGCCCGGCTAAGCCGAGCCCGTCTGCCCCGAGCGCAGCCGGACTCCGCCTAGCCAGTCGAAGTCGAGCGGCGCGGGCAAGAGGAACTGCAGACTCGTCATCAACACTATTCCCAGACAAACAGATAACGACAAGCATCGCCCGCCTTATGCGACCAAGGTCAACGGTGGCAGCCGGATCCGGTTGCTCGCCAGCCGGACGACCGGCTGACGCGCTCCCACGACGAGCGGAAGACGAGGACCCGTGTCGGGCAGGTGCCGGGGCCGTGCCCGGTGCGCTCTCCACGTCGCCCAGGCGTGGGCTAAAGCGAAGCATGACCTGACGTCTCCCACAGTGCTCAGCAGCCCCGACAGGCGGGAGGCACGGAGCGCCGCCTCGCGCCCGACAAGATCTCAGGCGCCGCCTACCCGGTCGGAGGTGTCCGGCACCACAGCCGGTCAGCCCTCCACGACGACAAGCCTACCCCGACATCTCCTACAAGGCTACGAAGATCCTACTGTGCGAAGCGTAGCGCACTGTGCCGCGGACGTGCGGCGTCACGAAGAAACCCCTCTGTAGCCGACACCGGCGACTGGCGCGGACCAGCCGTCCCCGCCTGTAAGCCGGACAGCCAGGCCTATATAAGGCTGTCCGGTGCCCAAGTAGAAGGGGTCGGTCACTTCATCCTTCTTCCTCCCACACCCGAATCATGGAACACTCGAACAGCTCAAGGAGCACCTCTATACTATGCCCACCTTGATATTGAGATCGAGCAGGAGTAGGAGTGTTACCTCCTCTGGGAGGGCTCCGAACCTGGGTACTTCCCATTTCCGCGCTCCGGCGCAATCCCTGCGGGTGCCGCTGTTGCAGAACGCTGCCTCCATCCTGATCTTAGCCACCCAGTGGCATATGCCGTGTTCTACACCACGTCAGGTAGAGAGTGAGATCCACTGGAGTGGGTGGTCTTTATATGGGCACCGCTTATTGGGTTTTCACGTGGGAAACGAAGATTGCCGGAACTCGGTTGGTGTTGTGGGAATATCAACAACGGAGCTATTTTGCCAATTCTTGGGAACATATGGGCTACAGAGATATTTTGCCAACCGTTGCCATTGGAGCGGGTCCATCGACCGACTAGCGTGCACACTCTCGCGGAAGCGCGCATAACTCATTTATTCCGTCGCTCAACTCATGCCATTTACATAGAGGGGTGTCTGATGTGTCGTTCTTTACTAGTGATGCTAGCATCTTGGAGCGTGATCCTCGAATCCGTTGGTCGATCTTGCAAGAATAACTTTCTCTTGTTCAACCACGGAGGTATGATCCAATTTCTTCTTTTTGAACTCCATTTTTATCCAAGCCTCCTACTCCACAAGTGCCAGCCTTGCCCTCTCCAAGTCCATCTTCTCGTTGATCCTCTCTCGATCAAGCTCCATTCTTTCCTTTTGCAAAGTCAAGAAGGCATTGTAGCGCTCATTCTTTATCTCCTCTCGATCCTTCTCCAATTGCATCAAGGTTTCAACTTTGTTTGAGAAGATATCCGTCCATGTGGCGGACATTTTGCTTGTCGCGTCATCACACACTGCCCTATCCTTCTCCCACCTTCTCCCCATCATTCTCTTCCTATATGCTTGGGCCCCTTGTCCTTCGATCGGCACCACTTCTTCTTTAACTCCAATAGGTATGGGGGAGCTCGATCCATCGTTGTTCTTCAACTTCTTGGAAGTATTCTTCAGATCATCAAATGTCGGCACCCACTTTGGCTTTCCATTCACTTCAAGCCAACAATGAGCCATAGTAAAGGGCTTACCCTCCACTTGATGATACAAAGTGGCGGCTAACCCATCTAGCAACCAATTCTAAACGATAAATTCAACATATGGCATACAAAACCATTTTGATTCCTATTCACCACTTGTGCATGCAAACCGCAAAACTTGTTCACTGCCACTTGGATCAGGACCATTTATGTTGGAGAGAGCCAGTGTTGCGTGTGGTATAGATTGGGTGTGGCTCCATATAATTCATTTTGCTGATGATAAATGATATGGATCTTCTCCACAACTTTGAGCCCTTTTGCTCGGTTCCACATATAGCATCCATGCTGGTGGTCAACCAAGCTTGGCATAGCAATATGTCCTCATGGGTTGAATACGAAGTTCCTCTAGTCTTTATCACCTTTCCCTTCTTTTTTTTGTGTGTCGGATGGAATTCCAACACTAAAGAAAGGTGGGAGTGTGGCACTAACATGGGTGGAAGTTTCCTAGCCATTTAGGACCAGATATCCATCATAAAAGAGTCCTACACATTGCTAACAATTAATCTATGTTCCTAAATTGATCTACACAATGCATTTGGACTGGAATTGTATACCTTTGCAGTGTCCTGACTATCGTCAAACAAGTGGTGGGTGTGGACACTGCCGGTGATGCTCGATGATGACCGCGTCCGGTGAAGCGGGGAGAATCGCACACCCCCTCGTTGTCCTGCATGAAGCCTTGGGTTGTCCGCCTGCATCTCTGTGGCCACCTTCCTCGTGGCCTCCTCCTTCTCCTTCTCCGCCAGCTCACGGATGTGCTACCAGTTGCAGCTCTCCTTCCGGGTGACGGTCTCCGGCTTCAGCTCCGATGACGGCCGCTGCTCACCTGATTCAGATGAGGCGTCCTTCTCAACAAGATCCACGTTCACGGCATCCAAAGCCATCAGTTCTTGACGGCGGTGGCGGATACAGATGGATCCGAGAGAGGAGATTTGCCATGTGGCGGGGGAAATGAAATGAAATGGAGATGGGCGACGAATCAAATGATATTGGGATGCAAACTACGTGGGTCTGTCATGTCGGATCCGATGTGGCAGACGTGTCCGGGCGCATCCTCGCTACCCCAAGCCCACCCCACATATGGGCTCAGTTTGAGAATTGTCCGACAACCCGGACATTTGGGCTGAATTTGGGGGGCCGGTTGCATTGGGTGGACGTTTAAGGAGGGTTTGTTCAGTCCGTCCTTTCTGTAGTTTGTACTGTGGTTTTTATATGGTAGGAGTACAAATATTTCGAGATACAATACATAGTATAAAATAAATCCAAAAGTACAAAAAAGAACGAAGGACAAAATTGTCATAGTACAAGAAAACCAAAGTATGAAGTATAAAAATGCGAAGTACAAAAGTAGTAAAAGCCACAAGAATGGGGGCTCTGCCACTAGCACACCACTTACCGTTTGGTTAGTGGCAGCGATGTAGAGGAACAAGGGCTCCCTTGGTCTTGGCGCCACCAGAACGGGCGGAGAGGATAGATACTTCTTCAGGTCCTCCAACGCCTTCTGCGCCTCGGGGGTCCAGCAGAAGGGCCCCTTCCTTTTGAGCAGTAGCAATAAGGGGAGAGCCCGCTCACCCAACCGCGATATGAATTGTCCCAACACAGCGAGGCTTCTGTTGAGGCGTTGCACATCCTTGATTTTTCTAAAGCAAGCTTTTCAGAATACACAACCATACATTCTCATGGTCAAAGGAATAAACAAGCTAACCAATCTGTGATGATACTATTTGTGGTAAACACCAAACTTGATCTCGTAGTATCTCAACTATTTGGGTCTTCCCAGTCACATTGTTGACACAACAACATGCTCTCATTAATACTGACAAACATATGCCCATGACCAGAAAACAGGGTCATCCAGTATTAACGAGTTTGTCTAAGAGACATGACAAAGGGTAAAAGGGTTTCATTGTGTTGCTACACGTGCGTATGGGTTTCCCTGTGAATCTCACATTCATAGACCATAGCAGTTACAGCATAAAAACACAATTCATTAATCATGAAACAAATGTATTTTATTGTCTATTGGGCATACATCCAACATGTTGTGCCTCACTACGCACACAGGAAGTCCTCGAACGCATTATTGCCGCGGTGGCAGATTTTCTTTAAATAAACTAAACCACCACCCCGCCGTCCCTCCGCCGCCACCCGTCGCCCCTCAGCCATCGCCGCGACTCCGCCTGTTCGTTCCCGCGTCTGTGCAGCCACCTCGCCGCCCCTCCACCTGGTCAAGGTAAGGATTTCTTTTTAAAATCTTTTTTTGTATATTGCAATGAACTAGTTAATTGATTTAGATTTCTAATTTTTTAGATGAGTTCATATGAGTATGATTCTTCGTCCTCGATGAAATTTTTGATTTGGCCGAACAGGAGGATATTGCAATGTTAACGATGGTGCACAAGAACAAGAGGCCAATACATGGCGATCTGGCTGTGGCTGCGAGTTCTTAGATGTCATGATAGATTGATGCGGAACTATTTTATTCCAACTCCTGTCTATCCGGAGAATTATTTTGACGCCGGGTTAGAGTGTGTCTAAATTTGTTCCATCATGTTTGCAATTCTTTGAAGCATTTTGATCGATCATTTAAACATAGGAGAAATGCTTGTAGTATGCTTGGACACGGCACCGAGAAGAGGATCACAGCCGCATTGCACAGGATGCCATATGGCGTTCCTGCAGATTTAATTGATGATAGTTTGGCAATGGGAGAAAACACTTCAATATTTTATGTCAGAGCATTTGCAAAGGCGATTGTACAGGTGTTTGGGAAGAATATTTGAGAGCACCCAATGCTCGGGACACTGAGAGGTTAATGGAGATAAACAAAGGTCGAGTGTTTCCCGATATGCTTGGTTCCATTGATTTTGTGCACTAGAGGTGGAAGAATTGTCCTACAACATGGCATGCATAATTCAAAGGATACAAAAAGGATGCCACCATTATTCTTGAGGTAGTGGCCGATCACGAGACATGGTTTTGGCATGCATATTTTGGGGTGCCTGGATCTTGCTATGATATCAATGTACTTAACCGAGCACCTCTTTTTGCCAAGTTAGCCATTGGGGAACACACACCGGTGGAGTTCGAAGCAAATGATTGCACATATAACTTTGGTTACTATCTTGCTGATGGAATTTATCCAGAGTGGGCTACATTTGTCAAAAGCCGGTTGTAAACTCCAAGGTAAGAAAGAACTTTATTTTCATAAAACTCAAGCGGCTGCTAGAAAAGATGTGGAAAGGGCTTTTGACATTTTGCAATCCCAATTTGTTATTATACGAGGTTCGGCTAGGTTTTGGGATCAATATAAGCTTTGGTATATCATGACCGTGTGCGTGATTTTCCATAACATGATTCTTTAGAACGAGCGTGGACAAAATATGGACTATAGCGTCTTTGACCTCATGGGACACGATGTGCGGCCTTGTAAAAATGCCAACTGAATTCAGCTGTTCCTGTAGGTTTATCAATGCCGATACTCATGTTGATCTTCAAAAAGATCTCATGAAGGAGTGGTGGGCATGGCATGTATCGTACTTGGATGAATTTTATTGTAATAATTTGGGCTAAACTATGGTGTTTTGTTGGATGTTACGAACTTGGTGAATTATGTAATAATCTTATGGGTTGTGGACTTTTTATTGTTATTTTATCATATGTGTTTTCAATTTATATTCATATGAGTATTCTGTTTATATGATATTTGGGTGGAGGCTGCCGCACGGCGGCGCTATTTTACATTACCTACTGGGGAAGTTGTGCCCTAAACTATATCGCATGCATGTTGGAGTTACACACTTTTTTTTGCGAAACACAGTACAACACGTTCACATACACGTGCACACACTCACCCATATGAACGCACGTACGCACACCCTACCCCTATGAGCACATCCGAAAGACTGAGCCGGCGCTCAGGTCTTGAGATTGGCGAAGTCACGGACGCCTCGCTGTCGACGGGAACGTCGCCTCCCACTGAAGAATAATCCGCCTAAATGAGAAACACCAGTATCAAACCTGGGGTTTGAACTCTGATGGGTTGGAGATACAACCACCCTCCTAACCATCTTGCCACAGCCAAATTCTCTAATTACACACTTTCGGTGACGTTAAAATCACGTTTTTTGCGATGTATATTTTACATCAGTCTGTTTTTGTTGAACTATTTTACTGGTGATGCTCTATGGATGGAACATAATTGTGTCGCCTGTTTTGCTTCGTTACGAAGGCTCAAGATGGGAATGGGCCGGCCCGGACCTGGCCTTGGCCCTGGCCCCCATGGCCCCAAGGCCAATTTGAGGGGCCATGGGCCGACCCATTCTGAGCATGGATGTGCCTCGCTGGCCCAACAGGGCCATTGGGTCGACCCCGAAAATGTGACCAGATAACTAATCGTAAACCAGATAAAACCAAAAGAATTTCGAATGGCAAGGCCTCATTAGCTAATCTTAAACCAGATAAAATTATCTTTGGCGCAGAATACAAATGCCAAGAAAGAAGATACAGGCCTAGCGCTAACCATTGTGTCGCCTCTGTAAGTAAAGCAGATATGAATCACAATATTAGTAGCACTTTCCTTTAACAGGAGCAAAATCTGACAAGGCATAGTTTCGCCAACACGATCACAAAGTTATCTCAATTTAAAGAGTGCACTGCAAACACAAAGGAACCAGCCTCCTTAAACATCTAAAACCTGGGACACGCTTGCCAGCCAAGATGTATGCCTCAACATCAAGATTCTCCATTGATCACAGTGTCATCATCATCTGCATATATAAAAAATGTCAGGTACAGGAACTCCTCATTTACATGTAACAGGTACATGAACAAGGCTGGGTGCATGACAGACACGATGGTAGCAAAAGACACAAGCAACAGCGCAAGTAGACTAAGATCAAATAGTTACTTCTAGTGTGCTTCAGATTATAGCTACGGACATCTAAATCTCGCATGGTACGGACATTCAGAACAAACTTACAAGCAGCTAGCAAAGATCAAGGTTGTCCATTGACCGCACTTGCTTCAGTGTCATCATCATCTTCACATAGTAAAGTATCAGGTACAGGAACACATGCTGGATCCATGAAATAGAAGCAGATTTACAAGCATCAGGAAGAAACACCTCACAAGAATGAAAAAAAGAACTAAGGTAGTTAATAGTTCTTGTTAATAGTGAACCTAAACTAAAATAGACAGGAAATTAGTAGTGAACCTAAACTAAAATAGAACTCCATGAATTGAACTAAGGTAGTTAAACTAAGGTAGTTAATAGTGAACCTAAACTAAAATAGACAGGAAATTAGTACGGTTGGGTTTGACATAGCTGATAGAATACAATTCATGTCATGTTTCTAAAATGAACTCCATGCAAACAGGACAAGTAGCTACAAGTCCAGGTAATACTAGTTGATGTTGTATCAGGGCACTAATAGAAGGAGTTCACAGCAAGGATTAGCAACAGATAGGTGGCGTACCTTCCATATCGAGATTAATGTCATGAACCGAAGCTATGCTGCGCTCAGTATTAGCAGTCGCTCTTATCCAGTCTTGTAGACAAACAAGAGCTTCGCTGTTTTTGGTGTCATTCGACTCCGAAAATCAGATAAGACTCGCTTCCCAGTACTGAAGGCTGCCTCCGATGCCACTGAAGACGCAGGTGCCGCCAAGATATCTCTGGCCATACGACTTAAAGTTGGGTATTCACCTGAATTCATCTGCCACCATGCTAGAATGTTGAACTGATCACTTCGACGGATTGGTACCTTTGACAAGTATGAATCTAGTTCAGTGGAGTCCAAATTTGTTGACTGAGCACTCATGGTGACATGTTTATCCCAGTCAGCCATGGGATCTTGATTTGCTTCAACCATGTTATCATCAGCTACTTGGGTAGTGGGGTCTGAACCATTGACATTGAGCTGGAGGTATTCATTGAACAGCCCTTGGAACACACCTTTTATCTTATTGATCATTGTGTCGGCATCATCCCCAAATTCTGAGCCAAACCGAAACTGAAGGTATTTTAACTTGAATTGAGGGTCCAAGATCACAGGAATGCATAGATTTACCCATGACAACCTCCAATACTTCTTTAGCTTTCTCTTCATGTACAAGATGACATCACCAAACTCAGTGCCCTCTTCATAATGTTGCTGGTCAAGGGTGAGCTTCACTTTCCACATTTCATGAAAGTGCAAATTGGCTGTAGGGTATTTAGTGCCCGAAACCACATTCGTAGCATCATAGAATACCTTCAACAACCCGCAAATGACATCAGCAGCTTCCCAATCCTCAACTGATGGTTTGAAGGGATAATTTGTATCTTGAATGGCCAGGGAATCCAACACTCCACGATACTCTCTTGTTGTATCAATCATCATGTATGTTGAATTCCAGCGAGTTGGAGTATCAAGTTGTGGACTTTTGCCAGCTGAAATGCCAAGCTGCCCAACAATTTCCTCAAACTTCTCTTTTCTAGGCTGTGAGCTACGAATGTACTTGACACTGTCATGTATCTTGGTAATCATAGGATCAAGAAAATTTAATCCAGCTCGACACACCAAATTGATGACATGCGCAGCACACCGCTGATGGAATAACTTGCCACCACCAAGCACCATATTCTTGTTCAGCAAATGAGTCTTCAATAACTTGATCATGGCAAAGTTATTTGATGCGTTGTCAAGTGTCATTGCAAACCGTTTCTCTTCTATGTTCCACTCCCTAATGAAGTTCACCATCACGTTGAACATAGCAACTCCCGTGTGTGGAGTTTCCATGGCAGTGAACTTCACTATCCGTTTCTGCGGCTTCCAATCATCATCAATCCAATGGGCAGTAATGCAGATATACCCAACTGTTCGATTGGACGTCCACATGTCCGAAGTGAGCGATATTTTGGACTTGGAGCTCCTGAACATCCTTTGGAGACTGCACTTCTCTTCCTTGAATGCTTTCAGGCAGTCATTTTTTATTGTTTTTCTACAAACCAGCTTGAAATTTGGATTTAGGCTGGAGACAAATCTCTTGAAGCCATCATATTCTACCAAGGAGAAAGCCAACTCATGCAAGACTATCATCCTCATCAGCTCTCTCCTTGCCACAGCCTGGTTAAAGATCCATGGTCCTATTGCAACACCATCAGGGCTCATTATAGAAGCACTCAGTTGACCAATAACTCCAAGAGCTACCTTCCTTTTCTTGCATCTCCTCAAGTGTTTGCGGAGTGAACTTGTTCCATGTTTACGCTCAGCACAAATATTTCTTGTGCAGTGCTTGCATTCAGCACCTACAACTACACCATCAACACGTAAAGGGTCATACTCTTTCCACACTTTGGACAGAAACTTTCTTCCTGGTTCAGAAAATGAACCCATGTCAATATCCTCCTCTCCTTCCTCTTCATCAGTATGGTCTTCTTCTTCAGTAGCCTCATCTTCTTCTTCAGTAGCATCATCTTCTTCTTCCTCTTCTTCGTAGTCAACATCATCTTCATCAGTATGGTCTTCTTCTTCAAAATCAGCCATTCGAGTATCCCTTGAAAGTGAATGTTCTGCAAAGAGGAAAAAAGAGTTAGCATTGCATTCGACTAGAGCTTATAAGTTGCATTAGTGGAAAAAAACATAAAAACACATAGGCTCACCATGATAAGCCCTACAAATGTTTATCGAATTAGGAGACAGAACTGGTGGAGGCCTTGACATGTTTCTGGTCAACAGTGAGCTACCACTTTGGTAAGCTTCATCCTCTTCCATGTTTCTGGTCATATGACAGGTTGCAGGAGCAATTAAATTAAAAAAGATACATATGGTTCAGAAAGAAAAAACGTTCAGAAAGTCCTAAGAAAGTACCAACAATTTACTTGCACAATTACACTCAGCTATAATTAATTATCCACACTAATTACAATAGATCTTCCCTAAAGCATCACGAGTTTGAAGCTTGGAACTTCACATTTGCCATCTAATATGCTGCAATATACTGTTACAACTTGACATTAACCTCATCTTTAATATGCTGCAATATACTGTTACAACTTCACATTAACCTCATCTTTAATATGCTGCAATATACTGTTAAAATTTATACTGGATTCATCTAATAGATTATGCAGCACAAACAGGAGTCTAGAGCAAGCAAACAAAATTACGCAGTACCAGATTCATCTAATACTACATCATACACGCAGCAAGACCTACGCTTGCAAACTAGTGTTGACACAAGAACATGACAGATTGACAGATTGACACAAGAACGGTTGGCACTCGGCAAAACAAAAGTGAAAGAAGAGGGAGCAGACCGTATGGAGTAATTAACAAGAACAAAAGCGATAGTGTTGGAGCGCCAGGATTTCAAAGGACCTACGCTTGAATCAAGAGCTAAAGCTGTCGGATTTTGCTTCAAACCCTTCTTTAGACTGAAGAGCACGAAACTAGCGCACTGAATCCCCAGGTTAACAGATCAGGACCCAAACAGAACCTACTGACGGCTCCCCCACACGAACTCCAGATCGAACCGAATGAGGCAGACCAAACGAATCGCGACGGCAATAGCGACTAGGCCAACTTCTCCTCCGGAGTCCTCATCAATCATCTAAGCAGTTACAAAAGCTAATATCCGCATCCAAGCCAAGGCGCTGGACCGAATCTTCTGCGCGGACACGGCGCAGCAACCGTAACCGCGACAACCGCGGCGCACGCTGCGGAAACTAGGGTAACGCAGTGGGGCAGGAGAGCGGAGAGGGGGGCTCACATGGTGGGGATGCTGGTGGAGATCTCTGGGTAGAAGAGGTGGACGACGGAGTTGAGGCCGGCGAGCGCGTGCAAGAACGGGACCGGCGACCTTGATGGCGACGGTGCCGGCGAGCTTGATGGCGACACGGACCAAGAACGGCAGAGCTTGACGGCGACGGGGCCAGCGACCTTGATGGCGACGGGGACGGCGGGCGGCGGCGACGGGGACGGCCGGCGGCGGCGACTAGACCATGGTGGCGAAAGGCGGCGGCGACATCGCTCCCCAGTCCTCGCGCTTAGGTCTAGCGCTGGGTCGACCCGCGTGGACCGTCGGGTCACACGGAGCCGGCTCTGTTAACCCGATTGTGAAACAAGGCCGACCCGTGAGGCCCAATGCCTCGAAATTTTGGGTCGGGCCAATGACCCAGCGGGCCGACCAGGACCAATGACTCATTTATTCCGTCGCTCAACTCATGCCATTTACATAGAGGGGTGTCTGATGTGTCGTTCTTTACTAGTGATGCTAGCATCTTGGAGCGTGATCCTCGAATCCGTTAGTCGATCTTGCAAGAATAACTTTCTCTTGTTCAACCATGGAGGTATGATCCAATTTCTTCTTTTTGAACTCCATTTTTATCCAAGCTCCTACTCCACAAGTGCCAGCCTTGCCCTCTCCAAGTCCATCTTCTCGTTGATCCTCTCTCGATCAAGCTCCGTTCTTTCATTTTACAAAGTCAAGAAGGCATTGTAGCGCTCATTCTTTATCTCCTCTCGATCCTTCTCCAATTGCATCAAGGTTTCAACTTTGTTTGAGAAGATATCCGTCCATGTGGCGGACATTTGGCTTGTCGCGTCATCACACGCTGCCCTATCCTTCTCCCACCTTCTCCCCATCATTCTCTTCCTATATGCTTGGGCCCCTTGTCCTTCGATCGGCACCACTTCTTCTTCAACTCCAATAGGTATGGAGGAGCTCGATCCATCGTTGTTCTTCAACTTCTTGGAAGTATTCTTCAGATCATCAAATGTCGGCACCCACTTTGGCTTTCCATTCACTTCAAGCCAACAATGAGCCATAGTAAAGGGCTTACCCTCCACTTGATGATACAAAGTGGCGGCTAACCCATCTAGCAACCAATTGTAAACGATAAATTCAACATATGGCATACAAAACCATTTTGATTCCTATTCACCACTTGTGCATGCAAACCGCAATACTTGTTCACTGCCTCTTGGATCAGGACCATTTATGTTGGAGAGAGCCAGTGTTGCGTGTGGTATAGATTGGGTGTGGCTCCACATAATTCATTTTGCTGATGATAAATGATATGGATCTTCTCCACAACTTTGAGCCCTTTTGCTCGGTTCCACATATAGCATCCATGCTAGTGGTCAACCAAGCTTGGCATAGCAATATGTCCTCATGGGTTGAATACGAAGTTCCTCTAGTCTTTATCACCTTTCCCTTCTTTTTTTGTGTGTCGGATGGAATTCCAACACTAAAGAAAGGTGGGAGTGTGGCACAAACATGGGTGGAAGTTTCCTGGCCATTTAGGACCAGATATCCATCATAAAAGAGTCCTACACATTGCTAACAATTAATCTATGTTCCTAAATTGATCTACACAATGCATTTGGACTGGAATTCTATACCTTTGCAGTGTCCTGACTATCGTCAAACAAGTGGTGGGTGTGGACACTGCCGGTGACGCTCGATGATGACCGCGTCCGGTGAAGCGGGGAGAATCGCACACCCCCTCGTCGTCCTGCATGAAGCCTTGGGTTGTCCGCCTGCATCTCTGTGGCCGCCTTCCTCGTGGCCTCCTCCTTCTCCTTCTCCGCCAGCTCATGGATGTGCTACCGGTTGCACCTCTCCTTCTGGGCGACGGTCTCCGGCTTCAGCTCCGATGACGGCCGCTGCTCACCTGATTCAGATGAGGCGTCCTTCTCAACAAGATCCACGTTCACGGCATCCAAAGCCATCCGTTCTTGACGGCGCCGGCGGATACAGATGGATCCGAGAGAGGAGATTTGCCGTGTGGCGGGGGAAATGAAATGAAATGGAGGTGGGCGACGAATCAAATGATATTGGGATGCAAACTGGGTGGGTCTGTCATGTTGGATCCGATGTGGCAGACGTGTCCGGGCGCATCCTCGCTACCCCAAGCCCACCCCACATATGGGCTCAGTTTGAGAATTGTCCGACAACCCGGACATTTGGGCTGAATTTGGGGGGCCGGTTGCATTGGGTGGACGTTTAAGGAGGGTTTGTTCAGTCCGTCCTTTTTGTAGTCTGTACTGTGGTTTTTATATGGTAGGAGTACAAATATTTCGAGATACAATACATAGTATAAAATAAATCCAAAAGTACAAAAAAGAACGAAGGACAAAATTGTCATAGTGCAAGAAAACCAAAGTATGAAGTATAAAAATGCGAAGTACAAAAGTAGTAAAAGCCACAAGAATGGGGGCTCTGCCACTAGCACACCACTTACCGTTTGGTTAGTGGCAGCGATGTAGAGGAACAAGGGCTCCCTTGGTCTTGGCGCCACCAGAACGGGCGGAGAGGATAGATACTTCTTCAGGTCCTCCAACGCCTTCTGCGCCTCGGGGGTCTAGCGGAAGGGCCCCTTCCTTTTGAGCAGTAGCAATAAGGGGAGAGCCCGCTCACCCAACCGCGATATGAATTGTCCCAACACTGCGAGGCTTCTGTTGAGGCGTTGCACATCCTTGATTTTTCTAAAGGAAGCTTTTCAGAATACACAACCATACAATTCTCATGGTCAAAGGAATAAACAAGCTAACCAATCTGTGATGATACTATTTGTGGTAAACACCAAACTTGATCTCGTAGTATCTCAACTATTTGGGTCTTCCCAGTCACATTGTTGACACAACAACATGCTCTCATTAATACTGACAAACATATGCCCATGACCAGAAAACAGGGTCATCCAGTATTAACGAGTTTGTCTAAGAGACATGACAAAGGGTAAAAGGGTTTCATTGTGTTGCTACACGTGCGTATGGGTTTCCCTGTGAATCTCACATTCATAGACCATAGCAGTTACAGCATAAAAACACAATTCATTAATCATGAAACAAATGTATTTTATTGTCTATTGGGCATACATCCAACATGTTGTGCCTCGCTACGCACACCGGAAGTCCTCGAACGCATTATTGCCGCGGTGGCAGATTTTCTTTAAATAAACTGAACCACCACCCCGCCGTCCCTCCGCCGCCACCCGTCGCCCCTCAGCCATCGCCGCGACTCCGCCTGTTCGTTCCCGCGTCTGTGCAGCCACCTCGCCGCCCCTCCACCTGGTCAAGGTAAGGATTTCTTTTTAAAATCTTTTTTTGTATATTGCAATGAACTAGTTAATTGATTTAGATTTCTAATTTTTTAGATGAGTTCATATGAGTATGATTCTTCGTCCTCCGATGAAATTTTTGATTTGGCCGAACAGGAGGATATTGCAATGTTAACGATGGTGCACAAGAACAAGAGGCCAATACATGGCGATCTGGCTTTGGCTGCGAGTTCTTAGATGCTCATGATAGATTGATGCGGAACTATTTTATTCCAACTCCTGTCTATCCGGAGAAGTATTTTGACGCCGGGTTAGAGTGTGTCTAAATTTGTTCCATCATGTTTGCAATTCTTTGAAGCATTATGATCGATCATTTAAACATAGGAGAAATGCTTGTGGTATGCTTGGACACAGCACCGAGAAGAGGATCACAGCCGCATTGCACAGGATGCCATATGGCGTTCCTGCAGATTTAATTGATGATAGTTTGGCAATGGGAGAAAACACTTCAATATTTTATGTCAGAGCATTTGCAAACGCGATTGTACATGTGTTTGGGAAGAATATTTGAGAGCACCCAATGCTCGGGACACTGAGAGGTTAATGGAGATAAACAAAGGTCGAGTGTTTCCCGATATGCTTGGTTCCATTGATTTTGTGCACTAGAGGTGGAAGAATTGTCCTACAACATGGCATGCATAATTCAAAGGATACAAAAAGGATGCCACCATTATTCTTGAGGTAGTGGCCGATCACGAGACATGGTTTTGGCATGCATATTTTGGGGTGCCTGGATCTTGCTATGATATCAATGTACTTAACCGAGCACCTCTTTTTGCCAAGTTAGCCATTGGGGAACACACACCGGTGGAGTTCGAAGCAAATGATTGCACATATAACTTTGGTTACTATCTTGCTGATGGAATTTATCCAGAGTGGGCTACATTTGTCAAAAGCCGGTTGTAAACTCCAAGGTAAGAAAGAACTTTATTTTCATAAAACTCAAGCGGCTGCTAGAAAAGATGTGGAAAGGGCTTTTGACATTTTGCAATCCCAATTTGTTATTATACGAGGTTCGGCTAGGTTTTGGGATCAATATAAGCTTTGGTATATCATGACCGTGTGCGTGATTTTCCATAACATGATTCTTTAGAACGAGCGTGGACAAAATATGGACTATAGCGTCTTTGACCTCATGGGACACGATGTGCGGCCTTGTAAAAATGCCAACTGAATTCGGCTGTTCCTGTAGGTTTATCAATGCCGATACTCATGTTGATCTTCAAAAAGATCTCATGAACGAGTGGTGGGCATGGCATGTATCGTACTTGGATGAATTTTATTGTAATAATTTGGGCTAAACTATGGTGTTTTTGTTGGATGTTACGAACTTGGTGAATTATGTAATAATCTTATGGGTTGTGGACTTTTTATTGTTATTTTATCATATGTGTTTTCAATTTATATTCATATGAGTATTCTGTTTATATGATATTTGGGTGGAGGCTGCCGCACGGCGGCGCTATTTTACATTACCTACTGGGGAAGTTGTGCCCTAAACTTTATCGCATGCATGTTGGAGTTACACACTTTTTTTGCGAAACACAGTACAACACGCTCACATGCACGTGCACACACTCACCCATATGAACGCACGCACGCACACCCTACCCCTATGAGCACATCCGAAAGACTGAGCCGGCGCTCAGGTCTTGAGATTGGCGAAGTCACGGACGCCTCGCTGTCGACGGGAACGTCGCCTCCCACTGAAGAATAATCCGCCTAAATGAGAAACACCAGTATCAAACCTGGGGTTTGAACTCTGATGGGTTGGAGATACAACCACCCTCCTAACCATCTTGCCACAGCCAAATTCTCTAATTACACACTTTCGGTGACGTTAAAATCACGTTTTTTGCGATGTATATTTTACATCAGTCTGTTTTTGTTGACCTATTTTACTGGTGATGCTCTATGGATGGAACATAATTGTGTCGCCTGTTTTGCTTCGTTACGAAGGCACACACGCGTGACGCAAAGGCCGGTCCACGACGTCTCGCGCAAGCATGGGCCCACCTACCCTAAAGCCGTATCTTGTCAGATCCGAAGCTGGCTTGCCAAGCCTCGCACGCGTCGTCGTCTCCTCCACACGAGCTTCCCGCGCGCGTCGACAAAACGGGAGCTGGCAAATCAGACCACTGATTCGGATGCGCCCGCCGGCCGACATCACCATTGATCTCCATGCACCACTGCCGACGGTGATGAATAGCGCTGCCGCCGACGAGCAGCAAAACCGCCTCGCCCTGCACACAGATCATGGCATTCGCTGCCGACTGCCGCCGCACGCCGCCAAAACCGTACCTCCGTGCTAGCCCTAGTTCCTCGCGCCGATGTATCCACTTCCTGAACAGATCGTGCCATCCCAAAAGTTGGCCGTGATGCTCGAGGCCGCGGGCCCGCGGCCCGATGGGGATGCAGAGTAGCCTGACAAAGGAGCACTTGGAGGAGCTCAAGGGCTGCCTCGACCTTGGAAGGATTGGGTTCGTCGTTCGCCTACCACGAGATCCCCGATCTCTGCGAAGTGCTCCCCTGCTGGATATGCCGTGGAGGTGAGTAGGAGCACCGAGTTCACAAACAGGTCCGGCAATCCACTGTGAAATTTCTCGTTTTCCATATTTCAGTCTCCTCTCTCCTTGTTCCCTTGGCTTGATCCGTTTACGCTTTTTTTCTAAGATTTTGGTGCAACCTGCTGCATCGCCTGACTGCTCAAACCACTGTGGTGAGCCCTCGTTGTTCACTGATGTATACACTTTTTTTTAGCTCGTTCCAGTATCTGTTTTAGTTAAAATAACGCTTGGTTTTCAGGTTCCATCTCGTGTTGACTCAAGGTTGTGGTTCAACTTTGGTCTCTTGATAATATCAAATCTGGAATTACTGCCTAATAGCTAGTTCTGCTGTTGACTATTACGATTCCAATTCAGAATAGTTTGATGCTGGCTCGTCTAGTTTTTGTCAACTATGCTTTTTGCATTTTGTATTTGCATCTATATGTAAGAACACGTTGCATTTGTTGCAGAATCAATACTGCAGTATAGTTTGAGCAGCGTGACAAGCCCGTAGACAGCAAGTAACAATCTCTTAATATTTTTTTTGTTCAGGTTAGCTAGATGCCAATCGCTATCGCTCATATCTCAGAGTAAATTTATCTCCTGGTTATCTGTTTTTATGAGAGGATATTATTGCGGTTTTAGTAATTCTCAATCGACTGAGAATTTTGTTAGTTCTCAGTCGATTGATTAGCCATCCATTACTTGATCTATTTGATGGCTAATAATAACCGAGCGTCAAGTCAACAGGCTAACCTGGGCCTTTTCCTTTCGAACATTCTAATTGTATTGGGCTGTATTTTCTTCCGCTTCTTCTTGTTTGGTGGGCTGCGCCGTTGCTTTTTTCTTGTATGTAGCTTATTCTCATTTTTCTGGTGCACCCATCCTTGTTTTGGTTTTTTCAAATGATACTTTGGAGTTTTAAAAAATTCCAATTTTCTGAACGTGAATACATATATAATTTGTGCAAAGTTCCGGTTGTAAATAAGTTTAATTTCGGTTTACAGAAAAATAACAAATTTGTAACTGTACAAAGTAGTAAAAAATCTAGTATTTTATCTTGAATTTGTCTTTTTTGTGTTGTCTAAAATATAACGTATTTCAAAACGAAATTTGGTGTGTACGTATGTAATATGTATATGCACGCATATATTATTTTGCCAGAATTTTTTGAAATACAAAATTGCGATTTTGATTTAAAAAAAACTGGATCACTGGTGACCAGAGCCAAAACAACTTTCCGGGGTACAAAGAAATTTTCTTTTTCATGTGTAGCATACGCTTTTGTGGCTTGTTGTAGCATAGTTACGTGTGTGGCTCGTGGGTTTTCAGTTGTTATTTTTGTTTTATTGTTTGATATTTGTTGCAAATCTGGTTACCTGTTTAGGCTTTGTATGAATGCATTTTTTCAAGAGCTGTTGTTTATAAATATATTTTTATTTTAACGCTTTTTATTTGTTTTTGTGTGTTTCTTGTTTTATTTTCTAGTTTTAAAGTGCCAATTTATATATTTTTCATTCCCGACGTGTTTATATTTATGTTTTTTTCACATAAGATGTGTTGCTACAGAGATCAAATATGATTGTTTTTATCTTCATGTTGTTAACTTTGTCATTCCTTGCCGTCATATTAACCTTGATGATATCGTGCATAAAAAGTATTCTTGGTAATTTTTCAATACCTTGTTATTTTTAAATTTTAATTTTTTATGAGTTTTACTAATTATTGCTTGACAGGGTTTAAAGTTTGATCTGGATAGACTCTCGAGCCATTGCATTTGCGTCGTGATTTGTGATGGTGTGAGAGTTGTAAATGGGTTGCAAGTTGCAAAATAAAAATAAAAATTGTAAGTCACAGTAGAAGGGAGGATTTCCAGTTGCAAGTGGGTTGCAACTGAGCTTTTTCTAAATACGAGTGGGTCAGAGCTGGATTTATTCCAGTTGCAAGTGAAGTTGTAACTGAGTTTTTTATTAGTTGCAAGTAGAGTTGCAACTGTGATTTTTTCAGTTGCAAATGAGTTTTTTTTAGTTGCAAGTGAGGTTGCAGCTGAGGTTTTTTGAGTTGCAAGTGGGTTGGAATTAGGTTTTTTACCGGTTGGTAGTGAGGTTGCAACTGAGATTTTCCAGTTGCGCCTCAATTTTTCCTAGTTGCGAGTGGGTATGGTTTTTTTCAGTTGCAAGTGAGGTTGCAACTGAGATTTTCCAGTTGCAAATGGGGTTGCAACTTAGCGTTTTTTCCAGTTGCAAATAGGGTTTCAACTGAGTTTTTCCCCAGTTGCAAGTAGAGTTGCAACTGGGGTTTTTCTAGTCGCAAATGAGTTTTTTTCAGTCGCAAGTGAGGTTGCAACTGAGTTTTTGAGTTGCAAGTGGGTTACAATTAGATTTTTTACCGATTGGAAGTGAGGTTGCAACTAAGATTTTCTAGTTGCACCTCACTTTTTTCCTAGTTGCGAGTGGGTATGGTTTTTTCTGTTGCAAGTGAACTGAGATTTTTCGGTTGCAACTGAGTTTTTTCAGTTGCAAGTGGGGTTGCAACTGATCTTTTTCCCAGTTGCAATTGGGGTTGCAACTGAGTTTTTTCCCAGTTGCAAGTAGAGTTGCAACTAAAATTTTCTATTTTGTAAATGAGTTTTTCTTCGGTTGCAAATAGGGTTGCAACTGTGTTTATTGAGCTACAAGTGGGTTGGAGCTGGATTTATTCGAGTTGCAAGTGGGGTTGCAACTGAGATTTTCCAATTGCAAGCGGTTGCAACTGATTTTTTTTAGTTGTGAGTGGGTATTGGATTTTCCAGTTGCAACAGAAGTTGCAATTGAGATTTTCTAGTTGCAAGTGGGTTGTAACTGAGTATTTTTAGTTGCAAGTAGGGTTGCCACTGGATTTTTTTGTAGTTGCAGGTGGGGTTGCAGTTGAGTGTTTTCCTAGTTGCAAGTAGAGTTGAAATTGAGATTTTACGGTTGCAAGTGATTTTCCTGTTTAGTTGGACGTAGGGTTGCAACTGAGTTTTTTGAGTTCCAAGTGTGTTGCAACTAGGGGTTCCAGCTGTAAGCGGGTTGAAACTGAATTTTTTTTCTAGTTGCGAGTGGGTATGAGTTTTTCCATTTCCAGATGCTACTGGGTTGCAACTGAGTTTTTCTAGTTGCATGTATGATTGCAACTGGATCTTTCCATCGTGTATGTTTTTTCTATTTCCTGGACTTAACCTGTATATTTTGCAGCAAGTTTTTTTGTCTTCTTTTCCATAAAATTTTGTTACTTCTTTTTTCCATGTTTTATTCAATAATTTTAATACCAAAAATTCTCAGTTACGACTTACGACCCCACATGCAATAAAAAATATTTTCAACTCCACTTGTAAATGGAAAATATGACTTGCAAACCCTTGGCAACTGATTTTTTTTTGCAACCCCTACTTGTATCTAATTTTTTTAGTTTTAAATGCATAAATCTCAGATTCTCAGTTATATCTCGAGCCGATCGAAAAAACCTATCCCAAAAAGCAACGTAAATAACATTTTTTGCAAGCCTGATCCCGGTATGTCACGACAGTTGAGCTCAAAAGTCAGGCCCGAGCCGGACCGTCAGGACATATCAATCTGCCCGACCCCAAAAGTTTGGTCTGGCCCGGCCAAGCCTAAATCACATTTTTTGCAAGCTCGACCCCGACATGGCACGACCGGTGAGTTCAAAATTCGGAGGCGAGCCTGACCATCAGGCCACATAAATCAGGCCCGACCTCAAAAAGTTTGGTTCGGGCCGGTTCAACCTAAATCACATTTTTGCACGCCCAAGCCCGGCCTGGCACGACCAGGGAGCTTAAAAGTCAGGCCCGAGCCCGACCGTCAGGCCGCATAAATCAGGCTCGACCCCAAAAAGCTCGGTCCGAACCGATATAAATCACTTTCTTTTAGTGAAGGATTGTGTCTATTTTTTCTAATGTTCTTCGTTCAGTTTATTTTTGAAAAGTCGTTCGTTCAGTTTGTTGGCTTGTGTGAACGAAAAAATGAAGCACATGCAGCACGCTACGTCCCTATTGTATGAAGTCAACAAAAAAAAGGAATATAGCTGCGGTGAGACAATCGGCCCAGCAGCATTCTGATTTCCCGCAACAAAAAAAAAGACAATCAGCCCAGCACATGCATGCAACTTCCAGCCCGGACCGTTTTCACCTAACAGTTTGGGTCAACGATTGATCAATTCGAGTAAACTGAGCAGATCGATCCATGACGTCAGATCCATGACGTCAGCTGTGTTAATTCTCAGTCGATTGAGAACTAGTCACACCCATATTATTGAGATGTCAAAGAAAAAATATTCTGCAGGCAAGAAAGCCCTAGACAGCCAGTAGGCATTCTAATTTGTTTGTTGCCTTACATTGTTAAAGAACTGCCAAGTATTTATAATTACCTTATACCATTTATAATTTTAAGAATATGCCCTAGAAGGCATATCATTTTTCATAGACGCCCTAGGGCTTACATCGGCAGAAACAAACATATGCGTTTGTTCTGCCTTCCTCTCATACCCCGACTACTCGCGATCTCCCTACTCACTCGGCTCTCCTGCCCTTAGAGCATCTCCACCGAGGGCCTCCAAATGACCCCCAAAGGCCCATTGGACGTCCGGACGGCCAAAAACGCCACCAGCGGCACCCCCAAAGGGTCGCCCCGAGCAAAAACATGTCCGGCACCCCGAAGAGGCCTCCAAATTTGGAGGCCCTCTCGGGGGTGCCGGACATGGGGGCGGACATGCGTCTGACAGGGGAGGCCCGCCCGTCATAGAGACAGCCCCGGCGTGACCTGAATCATTCGCTCCCCACACCCTCCTTCTCTTTTTGTCTCGCCGGCGATTCGCACCATCGCCGCCACTCTCGTCGCCGCCTGCTTGCTTCGCACCTCGGGCACCTAGCCGGAGCGGCAACGCAGACACACGTGCCGCCGTTCCCTGCCTGTTTGCGGCCAGTCTAGCGCCGGCGTAGCTAGGGTACGCCTCTTCTTTCCTCCCACCCCGCCCGCAACCTGTTCGACCATTCGTTCGTAGGCTCATATGGTTGATTCTTCATTTGTGGCTTTGTTCCATTGCTTTCTTTCGTCCAATAGGCCATAGACAGCGACGACGAGGTCATGTTTTTTGAAATGATGAATGAGGATGCTGCCCTTGCGGCCGACATCGAGGAGAATGAGATGGTCATGGCCGCACTTGTACAGGCCACGATCGAGGAAGACACGGCGCCGAAGTTTGGAGGATCAGAGAAGGGGCGGAGGGCCAACAAGGAACGCAACAGAGCAACTGGGCACATGCTCTTGTACCAAGATTACTTTGCCGACAATCCGACGAACTTGCCTCATGAATTTCGCCGGCGCTTTAGGATGCGCAGGTCATTGTTCAGGACGATTCTGCATGGCGTTCGGGAATACGACAAGTACTTCAAGCTGAAGAGAGACTGCACCGGCCTCCTTGGGTTTTCGTCACTTCAGAAATGCACGGCGGCCATACGGTGCCTTGCTTACGGGCTTCCCGCCGATGCGTTGAATGACTATCTCCGCATGTCTGAGTCCACCGCCGTCGAAGCCACCTACAGATTCTGTAAGGCAGTTGTGAAGGTGTTCAGAGAGCGATATCTGAGGACACCAAATGAGGCAGACACGGCTCGTCTCTTGGCACAAGGCGAAGCAAGAGGATTTTCAGGGATGCTTGGAAGCATCGATTGCATGCATTGGAACTGGAAGAACTGTCCGTTTTCTTGGCAAGGGATATACAAGTCAGGGCACCACGGAAAGTGCAGTGTTATACTTGAGGCCGTGGCAGATTATGATCTTTGGATATGGCATGCATATTTTGGCACCGCCGGTGCCGCCAATGACATCAACGTGGTCCACAAATCCAATGTGTTCAAAAAACTTTGTGATGGCCTAACTCCACCATGCAACTATGTGATCAATGGCCATGAGTACAATAAGGGGTACTATCTTGCTGACGGCATCTATCCCACTTGGTCTACATTTGTGAAGACCATCCGCAACCCTCACGGCGAGCCAGATTGTCATTTTGCAAAGAGACAATAGTCAGTTCGCAAAGATGTGGAGCGGGCTTTTGGTGTGCTCCAGGGCAGGTTTGCTGTTGTTCGCTACCCTTGTCTTTCATGGTCGCTAGACGAAATGTGTGAGATCATGAATGCTTGTGTTATCATGCACAACATGATCATTGAAGACGAGCGTGATACGAGGAAGCAACTGGTCGGTGAAGTGTTTGATTTCCAAGGGCCTATGGCCCATCCACAGCCGGGCGTGCCGACGCAGTATGCAGAATTTCTTGCCATACATCGGGAAATTCGTGATGGAACAATGCATAAGGAGCTGCACGATGATCTCATGCACCACCTGTGGACCATCAAAGTGACTCAGCCGGCGGCTGTTTGTTAGGTCATGGTTTAAACATGAATTCGTATTTAAACTTTGTATTTCGAATTTGAACTTGTGTTGTAATATTTATTACATTAAACTTTATTACAGATAAGATGGCAAGCGGCTCACCGCTAATCTCAAAGGAAACCGAACACTGTAAGTATCAACTAAGGGAGCAAAAAAGGGACAAGGAGTCGCTCCCCAATAGCGCCAAAGTGATTTTGGATAGTCCTTGCGACTTACACCGCAGAAGAGATGGGAGACCCGCGGGCCACACAAAGGCGCAGTGTCATTACTACAGGCGATGGAAAGAAGGTGATTCGTCAATCGCGACTTACAGCGGACCAGTGCAGCATAAGGACGAGGAGAGCTCCTGTCAAAAGCCTGATACTTCAGTAAGAAGAAACATAGGGCAATTTCATATCGTGATGCACAAACAGCGGGTAACAGAAGACAAATGAACAACAGATGGAGCCGCGACCCAGTCCCAACGTTGAAAGACACCGCCGTTGGACAGAGCGATCGGTTGTTTGGAGTCGCGATGATCATCCCCCAGAAGTAAAAGATCCAGGACAGTTGGCTCTTGTTGTCACACCGCAAGTCGCGGGATACAGGCTGAACAAAGTCCTCATGGATGGAGGAGGAAGAGTAAACATCCTATACCGAGACACGCTCCGTCGAATGAATATCCCGAGCGGCGCTACAGCCAACAAGGAAGGATATCCAAGGCATAATTCCAGGAATAATCACTCGACCTATAGGAAAAATAACCCTCGAAGTCAGCTTCGGGACCGAGCGAAACTTCCGCACAGAACTCCTGAACTTCGAGGTTGTAGCTGTCAAAAGCCCATACCATGCGATCTTCGGGAGAGAAGCTTATGTCAAATTCACTGCCCGCCCCTGCTACATATACCTGCAGTTAAAGATACCAGGACCAAACGGCGTGATCACGGTGCATGGAGACAGACAGAGAGCACTAGAATGCGAGGAAGCAGGCTCAGTAATCGCAGAAGAAGCTTGCATCGCCAACTCCTCACACGGTCTCAGGCCATCAGTGAACCTTCGCAGCCCAAAACGAGTCGCCTTGGGGACTCAGCACGGACGGACGCAGGACACGCCCACCAGATGGTGAATTCCAATCATACAGTCGCGAATCAGGAAGATAATACTCCAGGAATCGCTTTGATACAAAAAGAAAACAAGAGATGGCGTATATGCATAGATCCAATATCAATCAACAACCCAAGTCAAAGAGGTCCAACTATTGTGAGACCTTACCCCCCGCGACTCATCCTCCAAGGACGTGAATCAGCATAAGTCGCAACTCAGTGCGACTACTCTATCAAAAGATTTGACCCTCACTTTGGCATGAAAAACACATCGGAGCTATCATGCTCGACCCGAGTCGCTTTTAGCGACTCAAACATGAACCAACTAGGTGTTCAACCCCACTCCGTCAGGAGTATTAATTCGCAAACGAGTGCGATGAGTATCAAGTATGCATGACCTGCGAGGAACAGAAAACTCGCATTAAAGGGTCTGCATCGTCTTTGTCACACCCTGTAATAAATTGAGTGGTTATGAAATAAAGCCGGCGCCCTTGACATTCAAGGGTTCGTCGTTTCGCCTCAACTATCATTGAGTCGCTGAGTCTTTTGAATTTCATACATCACCAACCCTGAGGGCTTTTTTACAAAGCACAGCGAGCACAGCTCGCTACCTCAACCTTTGCCAAACGAGTGGCAGTCCTTAAGCTAGAAGCGTCTTGCATTATGCGGCCAAAGTACTGGGGTGTGGCGTCAATCGAGCTTGATTGCCTATCATGGCCGCTCTCGACCCTGAACACACATGTTCCTAGGAAATACTGAGCCGCGCGAGCGTCTACTTAATGGAAGTATCATAAAAGAACCTGCTTATAGGTCACAAAAGTACTGCTTATAGTACACAAATTTTTTACAGACTAACGGGCAGTGCTATTGACAAGTCCCACATTACTATTGGATGTTTATTTCTGCTTTCGAGTCGCAGGAACAGAAGCCTTCGCGGCTTGTCTTGAGGTTGGAGCAGCAGGTGTCCTTATAACCAGGGCACCACCAGACGAAGTAGAAGGACCACCAGGTCCGAGGATGGATTGGAAGCTCGGGATGATTCAGCCCCAGTGGATTTCTCCTTCGTAGCTTTGCTACCATCAGGATTGAACTTCCCCAGATAAGAGCCCAAGTCTAAATTCTTAACAAATAATGTGGCGTATCCACGCATACCCTTCCAGATGTCGAAATATTCACTCATTGGAAGCTCAGTACCATCCGCGCGCTTCGCCCGGTCATGACGAGCAATCTTGCCAACCTCTATTTCTGGATAATATGCCCGGAGTAATGTTAACACATGAGCAGCTCCGGAGCGAGCAGAAGACCCCTTCCAATCAGAGACATAGTGAGGAGCCTTAAACAGCCTGTTCAGCCAAAACTCACATGAATCTGGAGCATCAGGCGTAGGGGCGATTTTTGTCATAACCTCTTTGGTTACTTTAAGAAGGCGCTGGCTAAAATCTTGAAGATATTCCAGTTGATCCTTTAAATTGGAGCGGTACACTGGAGCACCAGGCCCTGCATCAAAAAACAAGATGTTATTCAAATCAGCAACTCATGGTGGTCACCCAGATGTGAATGATCAAGAGACAAAGGACTAAGGATGTACCGGCGAGTTGAAGAATGGCTGATTTAACAACAGATCCAAAACCCTCAAAAGCCTTGAGCAGCGAGTTATATTTTTCATCTCGCGCGGCGAGCTCCCTCGCATGGTCTCCTTTCAGCCGATCAAGCATTCAGATTTGAGATTCAACCCCTCTCGCAAGGATTTTATAACTTCATCCTTCTCCATAAGTCGCTGCTTGGAATCTGCTTCGAGCTCTTTAAATTGCTCTTCACAGGAGTCAAGTTGATCTTTGAGTATCTTTATTTCTTGCGCTTGGTTTTTAATGATCTCGCTATGATGTCCCAAGGCAGATCGCATCACTTCAGGCTTATCTAAGGAAATGCCCTTGACTTTCATTGCGTCAGAGGCAGCAAGCGAGGAAAGCTCAAGCTGCGAGTAAACAGAGGAAAAATATAAGCAATTCAGAAAGGTACTTGGGGGCTCAAAACTTGGAGAAAAGAAAGAATCAACACCCTGTCAACTGACACAAGGTCTTGATCCTTGGGGGCTACAGTATGCGTACCTGGCGACTTGAAGAAAATTGCTCAACCAGGTCGCGCAGTAAAGCAGCGTGCTTATCTCCAGCATCGATTATGGCATCCGCAATTGATTTGGAACTACTAGCGCTTGGGAGATCAGCCGCTTCAGAAATAGGAGCTCCAACTTGAATTGGCATCCCTACAACATTAGGAGTCGCAGACGGCGCTGCGACTGGAACCATGGCAGGAGCCGCATCGGCAATACCCTCTTCTAAAAAAGGCTTCAGATAAGTCGCGCCATCGCTAGTTCCCATGTTCTCGCCAGCAACATCATCTTCGCTCGTGGTTGGCTGAGAAAGAGCAGTGAAGGAGGCAGACTTTGTATCCCCTTCAACCATGGCCCTGCAAGATATTGATGGTTATAGACTAAAGTAGTGTCAAACCATAAAAGGAAAGCAAGTCTTACCCAGAAGCAATACGGACGCTCTTCATCAGGCAACCAGAGGAAGGAGAAGATAAATCTTGCAGATCTGAGCCTACGGGACGGAAAAAACAGCAGTGAATAAACAACCCTTCATGGAGACACATGAGTACAAAGAAAGAGAAGAGAATGTCACAAGGAAATACCCGAACTTGTCGAGGGGCAATTCTTCACAACAGGCTCGGAGGAAAGTACACGCTGTCAGGCTTAGCAAGCTTTAAAGATTTGGCAGCTTTGATATCCACAAGCAACGCCAAGGCCTTGCGACGTTTCTCAGGTTGCGAGGGATCTTCTGGCTCTCAGATAGAAAACGCTTAGAGGACCTGCGAGGTACTTCAGGAAGCTCCAGGAAAGATGTGCCTGGAGCCGTGGACAAAAGAGCGTTGGCCATTTGTTGCTCCTCTTCAGATGCGCTACCACCAGGCTCAGAAACAGTGCCATGTGTAATCGTTTCCTCACCAGGATCAGCGACTTCTTCTGGTGACTTGACAGTGGTTTCTTGGCCTGAGCCGGCCTCCTCTTCGGATGGGAGAGTCCAAAAATAGGGATCAATCTGAAAGAGAATCAATGTCAGAAATAGTCAACTTTGAAGGAAGAGTCCTAGAAGGAAAAAGTTACAAGAATAATTACCACAAAAGGCTTGTGTTCAGCCCAGAAAGGAGCAAGACCGACGTTATCATACGAGTCAATGTCCTCGTTCGTCACTCGGCGAATGAAGTTTATCCACTCCCCTTTGTCCCAATCTTCAGGGCAAGTACGATCAACGTCATCCGCGTGACAGGTGAAATCCACCATAAGTCGCAGACGGCGACTCACGGGCTGAATTCGCCATTTGGTCCAGCAAGATATAAGATCCAATCCGGTAAGGCCATGGAGCGTCAGCGCCCTCACCTTATCTAAAAGAATCTCGATGGAGGGCAACGAAGAAGGATCGGGCTTGGAAGACAAAGCAGAGGTAGCCTCGAAAGGAAGTGGAGACCAAGGGGGAAGACGAATTTCGCCCTCAGGAGAAGTGTCTTTGCAGTAAAAGAAAGTTCTTTGCCAATCCTTAACTTTTTTGGCAAGGGCTAGCTTTGGGAAAATACTACCCTTACGGCGTTGGAAAGATATGGCGCCACATTGGAGGAAAGAAGCATCTGTTGCTTCTCTTTGACTATTGCAGCCAAAGAAAGCAAGCCAGAAGTCTATTGAAGGAGAGACGCCCAAATAATCTTCGCAAAGAACGTGGAAGTTACTCACTTGCAATATTGAATTGGGACCGATGTCATGAAGGCGAAGACCCAGCCGCTGCATCAGGGAGCGAAAGAAGAGAGAACCAGGGGGCTTGAATCCGCGCTCGACGTGTTCCACAAAAATCACCACTTCTCCTGGCTGCGGATCGGGAATTATCTCCTCGCCAGCGGCGCGCCATTCACATTGATCTCTCGGTGGAAGAAGGCCGCGAGCGGCCAAAGACTCCAAAAATACCTCATCAATCCACGAGCCTTCCCAGTTGCAACTACGGCGAGACATCTTTTCCAATCAAGGGGATTTTCGCCAGAAGATTGCAAGCGCAAGAAGCGGAACCAAAGGCGGCGGAGAAGAGTAGCGGGCGTAACTGAAGCAGAGCGCCAGGGAGGCTGATGGGCCAAACTAAAAAGCCCAGGCGCGGAAGACGTTCAGATCTGAAAACCAACAGGCACGACCAGATGAGTCCGCCCTTGAGCCGCCAAGAAGGTTATAAGTCGCAAATGGCGATACAAAAATTGGAGTTCAGCTGGGACATTCATGTGAGCGGTTCAGCAGTTCAACAAGACAAAGAAGCCTTCATCCGAAGTCCAAGCTGAACTTGGGGCTAATGTCGGGGAATACTTTGTAGATTAACCCGCGGCCCATATTTGATAAAGTGCGACCTAGTTTACTCGCACAATAAAGGCCTGCATGAAAGCAAGCCCAATATCGCACCGCCACAAGGGGAAGGATCTAGAAGACATATCCTGGAAGACGTGAGGAGGAGTTAGTCTCCAAGTAGGTTTCGGTCGATGTATTCCTTGTGGAGGAAGTTTCCTTTGTAACCTAGCGAGCCTCTGTGTATATAAAGAGGACTCGCATGACTTAGACAGGGTCAAGCTATCAAGCCCAAAACCCTAGTTCTTACGGCGAGTACCCAGATCGGATCGCCTCCATTGTAACACCGCATATATCATATCAATACCAATCTAGGGTAGGCAGGCACATTGAGGGGCCGAACCTGGGTAAATCTGTGTTCGTCCTTGTTCCTGCGATCCCAAGCTCAGAGACGATTGACTCGCGCAAATCCCACACCTACGAAGTCATCCATGACATCTGACGTGACAAACCCATGACAGGTATCCAGATCCCGCTGTTAGTCATTGATCGGAGAGCGTGTCTGATAACCCCCAAGAGCAGGGGATCACTGTAGCACCTCTCAATGTGGAAGTAGGGTATCGATCTGCAGGAGCAAGAAGGAAAAGTTATCTATTCCCTTCAACTAAAGTGTCACAAGTTTTAGTTGATTATGCACCAAACAAGTTGAAAGAACAAGATGGTTGATTTAATGGATGGAAGTTCAATGTAACAAAACAAGAATGTAAAAGTGTCCCAATCCTCTTCAATGCAAGAGGACAAGACAAGAGTTTTCTCTTATAGGAACAATGGACATGGGTTCATGGGTTCACTCAATCCTCTCTCCCAGCTATGGTGATTATCATGTTATAGATAAAAAGTACACACAATTTCCATGCTTTAATGGTAAACTTCTATGAAGGCTACATGTCCTAAAACACATAGTTGAAAGAAAATAATCATTTGTGTTGCTAGGTCACCCTCATAAGGCTAGCGTGGTTTATTGTCACTCCCACATCATACTTCTTCCTTTTTACCCCAGATAAAGGATGTTGGGCTGTATTACATAGATAGATCCATACTTATGCAAGTCACATCATATGGACTTCAACAATGATCATACATAGAGAGATTAGATCAAGTTACCACCACAAACCCAAAGTCCAGGGGGTGGACTACTCCCCCTTCATCATGGTGATGATGGTGGAGATATTGGAGAAGATGGAGACCACCCCGGCAGCGCCCTGCCGGAGTTTTCCCCCTCCAATCTGCAGCTCCAGGTCTTCTGTTTCGTGGTTTTGTGTTTCTGCGGCGCTCCTTCCCGAAGGGCGTCGGGGACTATTTTTATAGTCGTTTTTAGGTCAAGACGGAGGCTCGGGAAAAAAGATCGACGGCAACGGAGCCACGAGGCCCCAGATGGTGGGTCCCATGCGGCCAGGGAATCTGGCCGCGTGGGCCACCCTCTTCTGGCCCTCGGGCCTCCATTTGTTCGCTTCCTTCGCTCCCACACTTTGTTCCTTCCAAAAACTGATCCCCGTAAATTATTAGGTCATTTGGACGTCGTTTGGGTCCCTGAAACATCAAATATAGAAAATAGGGTTTTCTGCCTGTGCAGGGTTAATTCCAGAAAAATAGGGAAACAATGAAATATTCCCAAAATCAATATAAATCTGTGATATAACCCTTATATGATGCAAATATGATTGAAATATAAGTAATATAATGCAAAGTTCATGTATGCATTTTACATGCATCAACATCCCTAAGCTTAACCTATACTCGTCCTCGAGTATGAAGGTGATAAAACTAACATGGACTTTGCATTTTAATATTATCAAAGGATATCAAAGATGATTACTATTGCTACATAGAGTCAAATGATTCATTCTTCAAAGGAGTAGCAATATACAAGATAGATTATGAAGTGATATCAAATATTCAATGTAAGGATATTCAATGATAATTCACAAAGTGTAACAAAGAAGAAAGTACTATGGACCAAATGTATGCATAATGAAAAGTAAAAACATCCTATAATGGTCATAGAGTATTCTTGTAAATCTGAATATAAAAGGTGGACACTTTGGAAAGATATATAAATGAGTAGAGGTAAAACATGAATAAGTTTCATCTAACTTCCAAACGCTTCTACTTAAGTTAATGTTTGCAATGTGGTATGCATTGGTGTCAAGCTCTCATTACACCTATCATAGGGTCTTGAATGGTTAAAGTTTAAAGTGAAAGCAAATATGAGTAGTATGCTTGACAAAGTATGGGTTGAATGTCTCATGCCCCGTGAATACGAGTACCTACACCACGGTGTTACTCAACTTGGGACACAAAAGCAAGTTCAAGTTAAGGTCATTGTAAGTAATATAATAGCCTCATCAAGAGCGTCAACTGGGGTACGTCTTGTCCCAGGACATGGAACAAGCCCATGTCAAAATGACAAGACAAACAAACAAAATGAACAATCTCCACACCCTTTTAATTTACTATTGGTATAGCTTTTTATTGTGGGGTCACTAGTACAGAACGACACATCGGATACCCCTCTATGGCAACGGCAGGAGTTAGGCGACGGTAAATCGCGACATCCCCGCGTGCTCGCACTGGGCCGTAAAGCAGGCCCACAACATCGGCAACTGGGCTGGAATATATGTTGGCAACGGAGGTTAGTTTACCTCCGTTACCGATGTGTGCTCCTCGCACACGGACAGTTTCGTAATCTCCGTTGCCATTAGAAGCAGCCCGAAAGTCGGCCTATAAGAACCTACTATGCCCTTCACTCTCACTCTCACTCACTTCCAACCCAAGCCGCCGCACAGTATCCTCTCTCTCCACTCTCTCGCATGGCTTCCACCGTCGGCGCTGGTAGATCCGGCCATCGCGGCCGTGGCCGCCCCACCCTCCGGGCCTTCAGGCAGCAGCACCGTCAGCTGGTGTTGCGGGACGAGCTTGCGGAACAGGCCGCCGCCGATCCGTCCCCCGCGGGCCGGTCCCGCAGCCTTGGCGCTCGTCCGCATGGCGAAGGCTCCGGCCGCACCCGCTCATTTGGCCACCATTGCAGCTACCGCGAGATCCGCCAGGCGATGTACCCCGGCCGCCATCCGTCTTCCTCCTCCTCGTCCTCGTCCTACGACGAGGAGGAAGAGGAAGAGGAAGAGGAAGAGGAGGAGGATCGTGATCTGGAGATCGCTTGCCTACTATCCCGCGCAGATTTCGAGCGCGAGGACGCCAAGCGTCGTCAGGGCGAGGCCGATCTGGAGGCGGCGGTCCTCCTCTCCGAGGCGTCGACCCAGGTCGAACGCGCCGAGGAGGCGGTCTACCAGTCTGACCTCCGGGCCGCCATAGCCCTCTCTTTGGTCCACGGCGAGGGCAAGGCGCCGCCAGGGGAGGACGGCGCTAGCTCCGTCGCCGGCGGCGACGCTAAGCGTGCCCGCCTCGCCTAATGTAAGACCCCAGTTCAGTAGGATAGCTGTTTTCTAGTTGTAAGTAGCTAATTGTTTATCCATAGATTTTCTCTGTTTTTAGTAGGCATTGTTTACACATAGATTTTAGCTGTTTTCTAGTTGTTAGTAGCTAATTGTTTATCTATAGATTTGCTCTTTTTTTAGTAGGCATTGTATACACATAGATTTTAGCTGTTTTCTTGTTGTAAGTAGCTAATTGTTTATCCATAGATTTGCTCTGTTTTTAGTAGGCATTGTTTACACATAGATTTTAGCTGTTTTCTAGTTGTAAGTAGCTAATTGTTTATCCATAGATTTGCTCTGTTTTTAGTAGGCATTGTTTACACATAGATTTTAGCTGTTTTCTAGTTGTAAGTAGCTAATTGTTTATCCATAGATTTGCTCTGTTTTTAGTAGGCATTGTATACACATAGATTTTAGCTGTTTTCTAGTTGTAAGTAGCTAATTGTTTATCCGTAGATTTGCTCTGTTTTTAGTAGGCATTGTTTACACATAGATTTTATCTGTTTTCTAGTTGTAAGTAGCTAATTGTTTATCCATAGATTTATTCTGTTTTTAGTAGGCATTGTTTAAACATACATTTTAGCTGTTTTCTAGTTGTAATTAGCTAATTGTTTATCCATAGATTTGCTCTGTTTTTAGTAGGCATTGTTTACACATAGATTTTAGCTGTTTTCTAGTTATAAGTAGCTAATTGTTTATCCATAGATTTGCTCTGTTTTTAGTAGGCATTGTTTACACATAGATTTTAGCTGTTTTCTAGTTGTAAGTAGCTAATTGTTTATCCATATATTTGCTCTATTTTTAGTAGGCATTGTTTACACATAGATTTTAGCTGTTTTCTAGTTGTAAGTAGCTAATTGTTTATCCATGGATATGCTCTGTTTTTATTAGGCATTTGCTCTGATTTTAGCTTTGTTTCTGTTATGCCGATGATTAAAATTAGGTGACACCGTGTGATCCGGGGGTTGCGCTAGTGATCCTTGTGATATGCACAAATACATATCGATCTTGTGCATCCTACTTGGCTCGCTTGCTCCATCCCTGGAATTTGTGTGTCCAATCTACCTATATATGAGGCATTGTTTAGTCTATGTTCTAGTTGTAATTAGTTCTATATTTTCTGTAATGCCGATGAAGAAGCATATGTCTTGTGTATAGAGATGAAGGAGCTTACATTTTGATTTTTCATCTCCTTTAGGGCGAGGAGGAAACCTGGAGACTATGTGGCGGCCGTGAAGACGTAGGAGCGGGGCTCCGTCCACACGGTCCACTGAAGCCGGCGCCTCCAGGAGCAAGACTTTTGTGCAGTACTAAATAGGTAGAAGAAGACCACGCAATGAAGCTGGGCGAAGAGGAAGGTGAAGAACCGGCGGCCGTCAAGCAGGAACCACAGGGCTCCGTCGACGGTGCAGCAGGCGTCACCGGCTTTTTTTTGTTTCCTTTAGCCCTCATTACAAACGGTCAAAAACTAATCTCCGTATCTGATTTAAAGACTAAAGACAACGGTTATATATATGCCCGTTGCTAAACTTATTGCAAACGATAAAAATCTCCGTTGCCATTGTGAGGCTTCACATCAGTGACAGAGGCGGGGACACGGACCCTTTCTCCGTTGCCGACGGGGTTTTTGGCCCGTTTTCGATGTGTTGTTCTGTACTAGTGGGTGCATCACTGAAGGTTCACCATAGCATGTAAGTAAATTTCCACCATGAATGATGCATGGCTTAGATTAGCGGCCCAGGCGTCTCTCTAGCCATTTATACAAACTCATTAAACTTACTAAGTTTCCACATTTATTTGGCACCATGATAAGCATCCATAAAAAAAAATACATGATATCAACAAAATATAAAGAGCACGTTGAAAGCTTGCCATGTGACAGCACATATGAGCTAACTCCCAACCAAGACTCTTGTCAAGCTCATAACTTCATAATTTTAATCACAATGGGTCATGTTTATTAAGTGCAATAAAAGTAAGGTGTGCATCAAGTTCGTGAGAGCTCTTTAACCAACTTTTCCCATAACAATCAATAACATAAGCTTTTTAATTCAGAAGTATAGATAATAAAAAATAACATGATAAACATATTCAGAATAGCATAAAGCTAATAGGCAGATATGGTGGACTCACTGGAAAAACTTTGGTTGAAGGTGTTGGAAAACTAGTTTTTACTTGTTGGAATTTTTGGGCTAGCAAGAGGGAGACAGTTGACCGTCTAAATGCATGCATAAGTTTCCATAGAACTAACCAATCCATGTTAAACAAAATAAAGTAACATTCAGCATCAAAACATGAATAAGAGATAGCTCTTGATAACACACTTGCAAATTAATACTCATTAAAAAGCACATGAATCATGCAACTATATGTATCTTTTTGAATGAACTCAAACATCCCTTTTCCCAATCTTTTTAATAGCATCCAACTTAATTCAACCCAAATTTCCAGTAGCTCTCTCATATATAAATGATAGTGGTGGTCTCAAGACAAACAAAAATCAAACCAAAAAAAAAAATTGACGCTCCAAGTTTATGCGATAAAGTGCATTGATCGAAAAACAGAATTTAGACGTGTGCAAACCGAGAGTGTGTTGGTCCAGTGGGGTTGTCTTCACATCCCCAAGCTTATGGTCTTCACCATCCTTGGATAGCTCTTGGTGCATCTGCTCTAATCTCTGTGAAAAAACTTCAAAACACCGTTTCTCCCATCTCTTTTCTGTGGGTGACATTAGTAGTGATAGACAAATGAATTTCTTGCTGCATAAAATACTTAAACAAAAATGTGAAACATGTCCAGAAAGTATATAATGTTGTATGCCTACTTATAAACTCAATTGGATAAAAAAGATTCAAGTTAAAAGTTCAAATAATGCATCAAACAAAATGGGACAGAATCTGTCCAGAAAAACAGCAGCAGCAAAACGCAGTTTTCTACGCTACTTAATATGTCGAAAAATTCTGAAAACATTCATGCTTACAGAGGATGAAAAGTTCCAACAACAGTTTAAATATCAGCTCATTCGGAGTTACAGAATAGGAATTAAAAATCATACCATGCACAGATTTGTGCTGGAATAAAATCTCCGAATGCAAATAGCAACTTTTTCAAGCCAAAATAGATAAACTTGGTGTAACACCCCAGAATTATAATCAGTAATATTATTCCAAAAATGTGGGCCAACAAAAACTTTTGTTGATTATTATGTGTTGTTTGCACATTGTTGCTTGTGGTAATTAATTCTTGTTGCTTGTGTTGCTTGTTTGTTTGAATTAACAATTTGAAATACAAAAACAAAAGTGGAAACAAGAAAGAAATAAAAATGACAAGTGACACACAATTCTCCAAGTAAGAAGCAAATCTTGTTCAAACAAAAATTCAGAGGAATGGTATATGAAACCCCTCATTTGTATTCTTACTACTTATCTCTCCCAAATAATATTTTACACCTATTTTAAAATTCAAAAGTAAACACAATTGAAATAAAACAAAATGCCATAATTAAAACTCTATGAAAGAAAATGATTCAAAACATTTTATTTTGCAAAGCCAAATTTTGTGGAGCTTCTACATGTTATGGGGAAGCCCCACAAATATTTGCAAATTTTTCCAAATTGTTTAAGTGCTCCAATTAAATCCTAGGAAAGCTACTGGACTAAAAAGAAATAAAGGAAAAAACAGAGAAAAGAGGAGGCAGGGGGTTTTCTGCAAAAAGGTCATCCCCTACCTCTCTCCCTCGCCCCGACGTAGAGCGCCGTGTCGCCATGGCGCTCCTCGCCGTTTCCTGGCCGCCCAGGCCCCCCCAGCCGCGCTCCTCGTGCCTCTGCAGCCTATGCACGCAGAGGAGAAGCACTCGAGCACACCCCCTCACCCCAATGCCGCCCTGTCCCCGTTTTCTCCGCCGTGGGCAATCCGACGGTGCCGGCCAAATTAGAGCCCCTCGCTGCTCCTCGACACGCAAGGCTCGGGCCACGACCTTCTAGAACACGTCCGGACCCCCCGACCCCTCTGCCTTGAGCTTCTTGCACGCGTCGCGGAGGAATCGAGAAATATCTCGCCGGAGGCGCCATGGACGCCGTCCGTGCGCTTCGTCCACGATACGCCGGCCCCTGCCCTATTTAACCACCCCGAGCCCCTCTGGACACTCCACACCATCCTCACTCCCTCTCCCCCTCTCCAATTTCACCGTGCACCGCCAGGAGGGCGTGCACTGCCGCAGCCTCTGCCGCCGTCGAGGTCGATCATGGCCGCGACGCCACACCCTCTCTTTCTCTTCTTTCTGGCCTGCACTCTCTTCTGCACCCACACCGCACTCACACGCCTTGTTTTCCCTCTGTTTCGTGCACAGGGGAGACGCCAGGACCTCGCCGGAGTTGCTGGAGCAAGCCATGGAAGCGGAGGAGCTCGCCGTCGACGATACACGCCGTCCCAGCAAGCTCGAGTCCTCCAGCAATCTTCCCCGAGCCTCCGCCATTCTCCAGCACCCTCTTCGCATCTTCCCGAGACCCCTAGGTGAGAATCCATCCACGGCACCATCGCCGGCGCGACGGCGCCGCCCGTTTTTGGTCGTCGATGATCGCGGCCTCTGTGAGCCGTTGGATTTGGATCCAACGGCCACGTACCGCTTCGCTTAGAGAGAGGCTGACGGGCTGGCCCCACCCGTCAGCATTTTAAACATTATCCACAGCGCGGGATTTTTCCCTGTGACGCTGACGCGTAGGCCCCACCTGTCATAGTTTTGAACATTATCCAGAATAGTAAACTTTTCGAATTTAAACCTCTCTGTGAAATCAGTACTGGACCTAACTTCAAAATTCAATAACTCGAGATATAGACATCCAAATAAATCAAATCCAATTGTTCCGAAATCTTATGAAAATGTTTAACCAACCCAAGTGGATTCAATTCATTTAGATAAGTAATAAAAATTATTATTAAAAATACTACAGAAGGTTTAAACTAAACTTGTTTGTTTCTGATACTCTGTTAGTCCAAATAATTCCAAACCAATTTTTTAGCTTAGTACTGCCATGTATTAGCTTCCCTAATTTTGGTAGAATTATTTGTGCAGTAGTAATTGTTTAGTATAAAGTTGAAGTTAGAAACCCTTCTGCACTAAAACATTTAAATATGTTTAATGGTTAACCCAAATGATTAGGACCAATTTTGTTAGATCACATTTAGTCATGTTTAGTTACCCCTAAAAGGATTTAATTTTAGGAGCAACAGAACTTAATTGGTAGCAAAACTTGATTAATACTACTGGATTAAAACAATTGTGTAGGGAGTTTTAACTCCAATTAATCCAAATCAAATTGGTTGTCTTCTACACATCAGTAGCTTTCTGTAGAAATTTAGTTTGTATTTTTGTGACCAACAGAACTCAAGTTATGCAATTAAACATGTTCACAAGTTTCTGCCATAATTTAGACATAATAAATAATGTTTAATTCAATTAATTTGAAACCAAATTGTATTGTTTGATGTGTGCAGTAGCTATTTGTGATGTTTATGATTGTTATGTTGAGATGATTGCTTGAGTAGTTTAGTGATTGTTTGTATTTGTTTGTTTATTAATTAGACGAGAACGCTGTCGGATTTATCGAGGAAGGAGAGTTTGTTGAATCTGAAGATCAAGACCAAGGCCACTTTGCCGAGCAAGGCAAGCTACTCTCTGAGCTTGCACCTAAATACATATGCATCTACTTTGATCAAATGATTTACTCTTAAGGCAATGGTTTACAAAACCTTTTCAAAAGTATATGGATATTATTTTGCCACCCTATGTAGAAATATAAGGTAGTTTATATAAAACTATAGGATGGGAAACAATGTTGTTTATTCAAAACTCCTTTGAAAATACTTGTGTGTTATGGAATGCCGAGATGTCGGTGTTGAAGTGGAGAAATGGAGAATGGTGATGTTTATGAAAAATGCACAGTGTCCTAGTACTATGACGACCAATCTTACCCTGTGCGACCACATTTACCCCATATGGGAACAGGGCTTAGTCATGTAGTTTGCTCTTATTAGTATGGGATACCTCATCGACGGAGATCACTCCGTTATGCATGAGGGGATGGTCCGAGGACCTACCCCCTGACCCGGGTCCTCACACAAGTTGGTGGGGAGGATAGAAGGTTCCACCATAAACCGCCGGACAAAACTATGAGTCCTCACACTTAGGGTTTCTGACGGGAAACTGGACTGAGTGTCGATGGAAAGTGTCATATGGGAAGGATCCTATACTAGCATGAGCAAATAAGAGGCTATGGTCGGTGGCTCAACTTCGCATACACCTGGTATGGCGGACGTGGCTGACACGATGAGTTACCGGATGGATGTGGGCTAAAAGCGTGCTACCTCTGCAGAGGGTTAAAACTATTCGAATAGCCGAGTCCTCGGATATGGACAGTTGGGAGGCTGTCCTAAGACCATGTGCAAGTTTTTGAAAGACTTTGAGTTTTAAAAAGAAAATGAAGTGGAGAATGTTCCTTACACCTATACCAACGGATCGGTATGAGGTTGTTGGAGGAAGTGGACCATGACGGGCTATGGTCGGAAAAAGGAGGAGTTTTGGAGAAACAGATAAAATGGTGATTTCTTTAAAGATAGTTATAAAACTCTTCTTACCTTTTTCAATAAAGATATAGAGATGTTTTAAATAAATAAAAGTTGAAATTAAAATAAAACTAGTGCATACTCATGTTGGGGTAGTTTGCGAGTACATTCAAATGTACTCATATTGGTTTCGTCCCTGGCTATTGACCTAGCCAGACTACGAGGAGGAGCACTACGCCGAGCAGGAGTATGGCGACTTCTACGCGAACTAAGGATCTCCACAAGTCAGCTGCCTGTCGGGTTGTCATCGTTAGAATATGATGTCTACTACGCCGTAGCTTCCGCTGATATTTTGGTTTGGCCCATGAAGGCACCTATGTAAGACTTGGTCTAAATGACCATTTATGTAAGACTTTTAATTCGGTATTGTAATGGATGTAAACTTTGGTATCCAATTCGGATTATGTGCAACGACAGACTGATCACGGGATCGTTGTGTTAAGCATAATCGGGTATTTCGGACAGCTAGTCCGGGGTCCCCACAGACTTGGTATCAGAGCCATCCTGACTTTAGGAAACCTTAGTTAGCATGGTCGTTAGACAAATGTTACAAAAGATTAATTTCTAAAAAAAGGAGTGAAGTATTTTCGAAAACTGCTTATCTCCAATCCTCTTACTTATGCAAAATTTTACTCTCATTAAATATACATTTTCCCTTGTATCCTTAAAATTTTGCACACTTCTCATTAAGCTTAAAATTGACTCACTTGTTGCCTACTACATTTAAAATTTTGATACACTTGTCACCTCACTAACTTAAAATTTTGTTAAAAATTGTAGATGGCACTCCATTGGACCGAGTTCGTTCAGCTTGAGAAGGACAGCAAGCTGACGTTCGAGAGGGACTTGTTCGAGTTGAGCAAGCTGTTAGGTCGCCCCGCTCCAGAGTTCAAAGGAGCTCAGGTTGACGTTCACGGAGTCGGGAGACTGAGTTGGCTCATCGAGTCGTCAGTTCGCAGGAACATCAAGTCTCCCAGTTCCAGGACGATCATCTTCACCACCAAGGCTCTATCTGGGTTGACGGTCTCTGTACTGCCGCACAGAGGTTGCTAGCCCGACTTTGTGAGGAGCACAAGACGGAGTTGGCAAACTCCCGTTTCCGGTTCTACGGGAGGCGCAACAGCGACGGACACCCTACTCCTACCCTTTACCACCCGATGTTTGGGAGCTACATCCTGGACATGGAGCTCTTACTTCATACACCCAGGATGATCTGATGCGCACTAGGTTCAGCTTCACTTTGATCGCATCTCGCTTGTTGAGATTCGCGAGAATGAGGAGAAGCTGCTGGAGGAGAAGGTCGCTCTTCTCACGAAGAGGGCCCAGCTGAGGAGGACCATCGTGAAGCTCCGCAAGAAGGTGGCAGAGCAGGACCAGCTGATCGAGGAGCTAGAGCACCATACTGACGAGATGGAGGAGGAGGGCGAGGATCTCCGCAAGGAGAACAACGCTTTCCTCAGTGACGATGATGACTTCGTGGAGGAGATGGATTATGAGGAGGAGGATGATGAGGAGTTAGTTGACGAGGAGGAGGAGCCACTCGAGGCAGTACTCGAGGACGAGGAGGAGGACTCGAGGACGAGGAGGACCCGAGGAGCCACCCTACCAGTCAGATGCTGACGTGTTAGAGCTGGAGGTTCCACCTCAGTAGGCGAGTGACTTGATCACTACCGCAGGATTAGGTTGACCCCCTATCGCTAGTCGAGTCGAAGTAGTGGTTCTTTTGGAAACCAGATGTTATGTATCTTAGATGTAGGGTGATGTTGTAAGCTTGATGTTGTTGTGAACTCCTTGATGTGATGTTTGTGATATATAAGTATGTTTGTCTTGTTTGATCTGTGTAAATATTTTCATATAATCCTTAAATTAATCAACCACTTGCGAAATCGTCTTTTCCCTTAGTCGAACTTTTCTTTGCCTTGCCTCTTATACCCGGTGTGCTTCAGGATGCCGCCCCGTCGTGCGGAAGGATCACCACCACCACCGGACCCAACCCCCGCCCAACTTCTCGCGCTTATCATGGAGGAACGTGCCCGGAGAGCGCCAAGCTCATCTCGCTGCCCTACAGCAACTCGCAGCCGCTTATAACAACAACAACAACAACAACAACAACAACAACAATGGTGGCAATGGCAATGGTGATGGAAACCAGCGATCCACCTTAGGCGATTTCCAGAAGACCAACCCACCCACCTACTCCAAGGGACTTCACCCACTGGAAGCCGATGATTGGCTTCGCACCATCGACAACAATCTGGAAGTTGCTGCTGTGGGAGAAAATGAGAAAGTGTTGTATGCAACCCACTATCTCGCTGGACCTGCAAGAGCTTGGTGGGAAACTACCAAGGCTCTCCAGCAAGCTGGTCATGTTATCAACTGGGCTGAGTTCCAGGAGAAGTTCCGCAAGAAGCATATTCCCAGCGGACTTATTGAGAGGAAGAAGGATGAGTTCCGCAAGCTGAGGCAGGGAAGTAGAGATGTGGTCGGTTATCTGGATGAGTTTACCGACTTATCTCGGTATGCTCCTGATGACACCGACAGAGAAGAAGAAGATGGAGCGTTTCATGAGTGGACTTCATGATGAACTGCAGTGTGCTCTGGTTATCCATGACTTCGTGATCTGGAGTCACTTGTGGACAAAGCCATCCAGCTGGAGACCAAGCGCAAGTCTATGTATGAAGGTCGCAAGAGGAGGATGAATGCTCAGGAAGGTTCGAGCAGCCAGAAGCCTCGTATCTTTCAGCAAAACCCCAGGCCTGCTTATCGTCCACCCCAAGCTCCACGCCCCAATTTCCCTAACCGCCCAAACAACTTCAACCGCCCCAATGACAATAACCGTCCCGGAGGAAACTTCAACAACTTCACCCGCAATCCAATGTTGTCTGCTTTGAATGCGGCAACAAGGGTCACTACTCCAGAGAATGCCCCAATCCCAAGAGGAATGTTCAGCGCCCCAATGCGCCGGCACCGAACAATGGTCAAGGCCGCAATGGAAATGGCAAGAATGCCGCACCCCGCGGAAATGCTGCTGTTGCCAAGGGTCGTCTGCACCACATCAATGCTGAAGAAGCTCAGGATGCGCCAGATGTTGTGCTGGGTACGTTCCTTGTCAACTCAGTACCTGCAACTGTTCTGTTTGATTCTGGTGCTACCCATTCATTTGTTACCCAAGAATTTGTTGCTAAGGGAGGTTTAGTCGAGAGCCTCTTACCCAAACCCATGGTCATCCAAATCCCAGAATCCACCGTAGAGACCAAGATGTTTTGCTCCGATGTACCCCTTGAGATCAAAGGAGAAAAGTTTCCAGTTAACTTAATTGTTCTGGGAACCCAAGGCATCGATGTTATACTCGGTATGAATTGGTTAGCCAAGTACCATGGTCGAATTGACTGTGCCAGAAGAGCTGTATCCATCACCACCGACAAAGAAGTAGAAGTGGAGTATGTGTCTGAAACAACCATTCTCACCCAGGCTGCCATGAGAGCATAGCTCGACCCACCCTAGATGAGATCCGTGTTGTTCACCTTTCGAGATGTTTTCCCTGAAGAATTGCCTGGTATGCCGCCAGACCGGGAATTGAGTTCATAATTGAGCTTATCCCAGGAACAGCCCCTATATCCCAAAACCTTATCGGATGAATCCGGAAGAACTGGTTGAGTTGAAGAAGCAGTTGGCAGATATGCTCAGCAAAGGACTTGTTCGCCCAAGCGCTTCACCTTGGGGATCACCCATTATTTTTGTGGACAAGAGAGACGGTACCACACGCCTGTGTGTGGATTATCGCAAGCTGAATGACGTGACCATTAAAAACAAGTACCCTCTTCCCAAGATCGAGGATCTGTTCGATCAAATGAACGGAGCCCGAGTCTTTTCCAAGATCGATCTTCGGACAGGATACCATCAGTTGAAGATCCGAGAGACAGACATTCCCAAGACCGCCTTCACCACTCGTTACGGTTTGTTTGAATACACCGTGATGTCTTTGGTCTGACCAATGCCCCAGCCTATTTCATGAATCTCATGAACAAGATTTTCATGGAGTACCTCGACAAGTTCGTGGTAGTTTTCCTTGATGACATCCTTATTTATTCCAAGACCGAAGAAGAGCATGCTGAACACCTGCGTCTAGTTTTGGAGACCTCCGAGAGCACCAGCTGTATGCCAAGCTTAGCAAGTGTGAGTTTTGGCTCAGTGAAGTGGCATTTCTCGGACATGTTGTATCTGCCGGAGGAATTTCTGTTGACCCGAGAAGATCCAAGCCATTGTTGACTGGTTAGCCCCAACCAGTGTGACTGAAATCCGAAGCTTTCTCGGACTCGCGGTTATTACCGCAAGTTCGTTGAAGGATTTTCCAGTATAGCCAAACCCATGACCCAACTGTTGAAGAAGGACAAGAAATTTGAATGGACTCAGAAGTGTGAAGATAGTTTCCAAGAACTGAAGAAGAGACTAACCTCAGCCCCAATTTTGATTATGCCAGACGTCACCAAGAGTTTCGACGTGTATTGCGATGCATCACGCCTCGGACTTGGTTGCGTTCTGATGCAAGAAGGCAAAGTTGTGTCGTACCTGTCCCGGCAGTTGCGACCGCATGAAGAGAATTACCCAACCCATGACCTGGAGTTAGCTGCTGTTGTTCTTGCTCTTAAAACGTGGCGTCCCTATCTTGCGGGACATCGCTGTGAGATCTATACAGATCATAAAGCTTGAAGTATATTTTCACCCAGAAGGAGTTGAACCTGCGACAGAGGAGATGGATGGAATTAATCAAGGATTATGATATTGGAATCCATTATCACCCGGAAAGGCTAATGTAGTTGCCGATGCCCTTAGTCGCAAACCCTGCACCTGAATGCCTTGATCCAAGCCGAACAGCCAGCCTTGTTCAAAGAGTTCAAGATTTTGGACTAGAACTTGTTAGCCATGGTTATCTCGCCAATTTAGAGTTAACCCCAACCCTGATGGATCAAATCAAAGAAGCCCAAAAAGGTCATGAAAGCATTGAAGGAATTAAGAAGAAGATTTCCTCGGCAAAGCACCCGGTTTTACCGAAGATGCTGAAGGAGTGCTGAAATTCAATGACCGTATCTGTGTGCCCAATGTCACGGAACTTAAGGAGTTAATCCTGAAGGAGGCCCATGAGACCCCTTATTCAATCCACCCCGGCGGAACCAAAATGTACCAAGACCTTCGAGAAAGATTTTGGTGGCATGGAATGAAGCGAGAGATTGGAATGGATTTTATTACCGGACTTCCTAGATCTAACCGAGGCCATGATTCAATCTGGGTCATCGTTGATCGACTGACCAAGGTTGCCCATTTTATTCCTGTCAAGACCACCCATACCGGAGCTCAGTTAGCAGACCTGTATATTTCCAGAATAGTAAGCCTGCATGGTGTGCCTAAGAAGATTGTATCTGATAGAGGCACGCAATTCACCTCAAGATTCTGGAAATCCCTTCATGAAGCCCTCGGAATCAAGTTAGCGTTTAGCACAGCTTATCATCCCCAGACCGACGGCCAAACTGAACGAGTGAACCAGATATTGGAGGACATGCTTCGCGCATGTGTTCTATCCTATGGTTCCAAGTGGGAAGATTGTCTTCCGTTTGCAGAGTTCTCATACAACAACAGTTACCAGTCCAGTCTGCAAATGGCCCCTTTTGAAGCCCTTTACGGCAAGAAGTGTCGTACACCCCTGAATTGGTCCGATACCGGAGAAGGCAAATTGTTTGGACCCGATACCCTCCGTGAAGCTGAAGAGCAAGTTCAGCTTATTCGTGAACGCCTCAAAACTGCCCAATCCCGTCAGAAAAGTTACGCTAACACCAAGTGCCGTGACCTCACCTTCAACGTCGGAGATTATGTCTATCTCCGAGTGACACCCCTTAAAGGAATGCAACGTTTCCATGTCAAAGGAAAATTAGCGCCAAGGTATATTGGACCCTTCAAGATCATTGCTCGTCGAGGAGAAGTATCCTATCAGCTGGAGTTTTCCCGGAGTTAGGAGATTATCATGATGTCTTCCACATTTCCTTGCTCCGAAAGTGTCTCGAAGTTCCTGACCAGCCGGATGTTTTCAAAAACATCGATCACCTCTCCATCGACCTGAACCAAGACCTGACTTATCGTGAGAGACCCCTCAAGATTCTCGAAGAAGATGTTCGTGTTACCCGAAGACGCGCGATCAAGTTCTACAAAGTCCAGTGGACTAACCACTCCGAAGAAGAAGCAACTTGGGAACGTGAAGATTATCTTAGGAGCGAATTCCCAAACCTCTTTAGTACCTAAGCCTAGCAAATCTCGGGACGAGATTTATTTTAAGGGGGAAGGATCTGTAACACCCCAGAATTATAATCAGTAATATTATTCCAAAAATGTGGGCCAACAAAAACTTTTTTTGATTATTATGTGTTGTTTGCACATTGTTGCTTGTGGTAATTAATTCTTGTTGCTTGTGTTGCTTGTTTGTTTGAATTAACAATTTGAAATACAAAAACAAAAGTGGAAACAAGAAAGAAATAAAAATGACAAGTGACACACAATTCTCCAAGTAAGAAGCAAATCTTGTTCAAACAAAAATTCAGAGGAATGGTATATGAAACCCCTCATTTGTATTCTTACTACTTATCTCTCCCAAATAATATTTTACACCTATTTTAAAATTCAAAAGTAAACACAATTGAAATAAAACAAAATGCCATAATTAAAATTCTATGAAAGAAAATGATTCAAAACATTTTATTTTGCAAAGCCAAATTTTGTGGAGCTTCTACATGTTATGGGGAATCCCCACAAATATTTACAAATTTTTCCAAATTGTTTAAGTGCTCCAATTAAATCCTAGGAAAGCTACTGGACTAAAAAGAAATAAAGGAAAAAACAGAGAAAAGAGGAGGCAGGGGGTTTTCTGCAAAAAGGTCATCCCCTACCAATCTCCCTCGCCCCGACGCAGAGCGCCGTGTTGCCATGGCGCTCCTCGCCATTTCCTGGCCGCCCAGGCCCCCCCAGCCGCGCTCCTCGTGCCTCTGCAGCCTCTGCACGCAGAGGAGAAGCACTTGAGCACACCCCCTCGCCCCAAAGCCGCCCTGTCCCCGTTTTCTCCGCCGTGGGCAATCCGACGGCGCCGGCCAAATTAGAGCCCCTCGCTGCTCCTCGACACGCAAGGCTCGGGCCACGACCTTCTAGAACACGTCCGGACCACCCCCCCCCCCCCCCCCCCCCCCGTCCCCTCTGCCTTGAGCTTCTTGCACGCGTCGCGGAGGAATCGAGAAATATCTCGCCGGAGGCGCCATGGACGCCGTCCGTGCGCTTCGTCCACGATACGCCGGCCCCTGCCCTATTTAACCACCCCGAGCCCCTCTGGACACTCCACACCATCCTCACTCCCTCTCCCCCTCTCCAATTTCACCGTGCACCGCCAGGAGGGCGTGCACTGCCGCAGCCTCTGCCGCCGTCGAGGTCGATCATGGCCGCGACGCCACACCCTCTTTTTCTCTTCTTTCTGGCCGGCACTATCTTCTGCACCCACACCGCACTCACACACCTCGTTTTCCCTCTGTTTCGTGCACAGGGGAGACGCGAGGACCTCGCCGGAGTTGTTGGAGCAAGCCGTGGAAACGGAGGAGCTCGCCGTCCCAGCAAGCTCGAGTCCTCCAGCAATCTTCCCCGAGCCTCCGCCGTTCTCCAGCACCCTCTCCGCATCTTCCCGGGCCCCCCTAGGTGAGAATCCATCCACGGCACCGTCGCCGGCGCGACGGCGCCGCCCGTTTTTGGTCGTCGATGATCGCAGCCTCTGTGAGCCGTTGGATCTGGATCCAACGGCCACGTACCGCTTCGCTTAGAGAGAGGCTGACGGGCTGGCCCCACCCGTCAGCATTTTAAACATTATCCACAACGCGGGATTTTCCCTGTGACGCTGACGCGTAGGCCCCACCTGTCATAGTTTTGAACATTATCCAGAATAGTAAACTTTTCGAATTTAAACCTCTCTGTGAAATCAGTACTGGACCTAACTTCAAAATTCAATAACTTGAGATCTAGACATCCAAATAAATCAAATCCAATTGTTCTGGAAAGCTTATGAAAATGTTTAACCAACCCAAGTGGATTCAATTCATTTAGATAAGTAATAAAAATGTATTATTAAAAATACTACAGAAGGTTTAAAACCTAAACTTGTTTGTTTCTGAAACTCTGTTAGTCCAAATAATTCCAAACCAATTTTGTTAGCTTAGTACTGCCATGTATTAGCTTCCCTATTTTTGGTAGAATTATTTGTGCAGTAGTAATTGTTTAGTATAAAGTTGAAGTTAGAGAACCCTTCTGCACTAAAACATTTAGTCATGTTTAGTTACCCCTAAAAGGATTTAATTTTAGGAGCAACAGAACTTAATTGGTAGCCAAAACTTGATTAATCACTCACTGGATCAAAACAATTGTGTAGGGAGTTTGGTAACTCCAATTAATCCAAATCAAATTGGGTTGTCTTCTACACATCATTAGCTTTCTGTAGAAATTTAGTTTGTATTTTTGTGACCAACAGAACTCAAGTTATGCAATTAAACATGTTCAACAAGTTTCTTCCATAATTTAGACATAATGAAATAATGTTTAATTCAATTAATTTGAAACCAAATTGTATTGTTTGATGTGTGTAGTAGCTATTTGTGATGTTTATGATTGTTATGTTGAGATGATTGCTTGAGTAGTTTAGTGATTGTTTGTATTTGTTTGTTTATTAATTAGACGAGAACGCTGGCGGATTTATCGAGGAAGGAGAGTTTGTTGAATCTGAAGATCAAGACCAAGGCCACTTTGCCGAGCAAGGCAAGCTATTCCCTGAGCTTGCACCTAAATATATATGCATCTACTTTGATCAAATGATTTACTCTTAAGGCATTGGTTTACAAAACCTTTTCAAAAAGTATATGGATATTATTTTGCCACCCTATGTAGAAATATAAGGTAGTTTATATAAAACTATAGGATGGGAAACAATGTTGTTTATTCAAAACTCCTTTGAAAATACTTGTGTGGTTATGGAAGCCGAGATGTCGGTGTTGAAGTGGAGAAATGGAGAATGGTGATGTTTATGAAAAATGCACAGTGTCCTAGAACTATGACGACCAATCTTACCCTGTGCGACCACATTCACCCCCATATGGGAACAGGGCTTAGTCATGTAGTTTGCTCTTATTAGTATGGGATACCTCATCGACGGAGATCACTCCGTTATGCATGAGGGGATGGTCCGAGGACCTACCCCCTGACCAGGGTCCTCACACAAGTTGGTGGGGAGGATAGAAGGTTCCACCATAAACCGCCGGACAAAACTATGAGTCCTCACACTTAGGGTTTCTGACGGGAAACTGGACTGAGTGTCGATGGAAAGTGTCATATGGGAAGGATCCTATACTAGCATGAGCAAACAAGAGGCTAAGGTCGGTGGCTCAACTTCGCATACACCTTGTATGGCGGGACGTGGCTGACACGATGAGTTACCGGATGGATGTGGGCTAAAAGCGTGCTACCTCTGCAGAGGGTTAAAACTATTCGAATAGCCGAGTCCTCGGATATGGACAGTTGGGAGGCTGTCCTAATACCATGTGCAAGTTTTTGAAAGACTTTGAGTTTTAAAATAGAAAATGAAATGGAGAATGTTCCTTACACCTATACCAACGGATCGGTATGAGGTTGTTGGAGGAAGTGGACCGCGACGGGCTATGGTCGGAAAAAGGAGGAGTTTTGGAGAAACAGATAAAATGGTGATTTCTTTAAAAGATAGTTATAAAACTCTTCTTACCTTTTTCAATAAAGATATAGAGATGTTTTAAACAAATAAAAGTTGGAAATTAAAATAAAACTAGTGCATACTCAGGTTGGGGTAGTTTGCGAGTACATTCCAATGTACTCATATTGGTTTCGTCCCTGGCTATTGACCTAGCCAGACTGCGAGGAGGAGCACTAAGCCGAGCAGGAGTATGGCGACTTCTACGCGAACTAAGGATCTCCACAAGTCAGCTGCCTGTCGGGTCGTCTTAGTTAGGATTCGATGTCTACTACGCTGTAGCTTCCGCTGATGTTTTGGTTTGGCCCATGAAGGCACCTATGTAAGACTTGGTCCAATTGGCCATTTATGTAAGACTTTTAATTCGGTATTGTAATGGATGTAAACTTTGGTATTCAATTCCGATTATGTGCAACGACAGACTGATCACGGGATCGTTGTGTTAAGCATAATCGGGTATTTCAGACAGTTAGTCCGGGGTCCCCACACTTGGCACTTTATTAAAAATTCTAGAAACAAAACTAAAAACTAAGTCTCTTGTTACAGCAAGAGGATACAAAGAAAATCAAAAATAAAAACAACCGGTTTGCCTCCCGTAAAGCGCTTTCTTTATAGCCATGTAGCTAGGCTTCTTACTTTGGTGATCATGAAGGTTGAAGCTCATGAGGGAGCTTGTTCTTTGGTGTGTTACTCTTCCTTGAGAAGTGTTCATGCATAATACCAGGGTCCCATGGTGTTGTCAATCCAATCAAAATAATATTCAAGTTGAGAGCTACTAGAGAGAAAAACAAAACACAAAAGTAATAACAGCAGTCTAACTTTCTTTCTATGCATTGGCATTTTGTATATGAATGAAGCACAATAAATAGAAATTTTCCAATGCATATTAACAGTAGATACTTGCAACTTATAGTTATTAGCAACATAAAGAGGGCTCTTATCACCTCCTCTTTCATAATAGTTGCAAGAAGTAAAAGTAAATTCACCCATATAACCATTGGACTCATCCAACTTAGATAATTTAGGTACATAAAGAGGATCATTAAATTTATTATGGAAGTCATTAGCATGCTTCCCTCTTTCAAAATAGTTATTAAGATCAATATCAAGTGTAATATCATGGTTGCAACAAAGATTTGGAACTAAAGGTAATTGCAAACCACATAAGTATTTCTCAACATAAGCAAATTTTTCCTCTATGGGGTAATTAGGAGAATCCAGAAACAAAGTAGGACTCTCATGAGTAAGAGTAACATCACAAACAGCAAGTATATCATTTTTATCCTCACATAATTTAGTAACAATTAAACATGGAGGTTTATCAATAAGCATAGGACCATCATCTAAAGCATTATCATATAGCATATTTAAGCAATACTCCTCATTATCATCAATAAGTTCACTAGTAGCATTAATAGAAAGTAAGGGAGCATTATTAGTTTCATCATAATAGCATGAGTTATCATATTGGACCATAGAATTTTTAGTTTGACACTCATCATAACATGGGTTTTCATAAATAACAAAAGACTTTTGAGTTTGAGTGCTACTATCAAATGTTGATGGTGAAGTTGGGAGATCCAATTCTTCCCCAAGCTTAGGTTGGAACACATCCATTTCAATCTCCTCTTCACATACTTCCTCTTCCAAGCTTATGTTTTCATTATCCTTTTCCTGCAAAATATTAGTACTTTCCATGGCAGCAAGAATTCTTTCTTTAACATAAACATTATCACTAAACTCTTTTTTGCAAAGTTGGAGAAGAATAGAAATGTGTCCTTTCATTACACGAGTTTCATGACTAGTTGCAAAAAAATTATCAATAAGAAAGTCTATTTCATGGGCTGCAACATAAGCAATATATTTCTCAACTTGTTCTATATCAGGGCATGAAAATTTATTTCCACGATAACAAGCAATTAGAGTGTTTATAGTCTTTTCTAAAGCAGCAAGTTACATCATGTAATTCACAAAACTCAATAGCCATATCATCGAGATGTTCAAGCAATTCAAGCATTCTATTTCCTTCTTTGGTAGATCAATATTCATAGTAAGCTCCAATAGTTTTGACATAACCTTCCTCCATAGCTTGAAACACATATCAAAAGCAACACTTAATTTTTATGGATTTTAAGTTTTTAGATGAAAACTGAAAATAAAATGATACTGAACAATGCAAACCGAAATAACCAATGCAACACAAAATGCAAAACTGAAAATAAAATATGCAAACCAAAATACGCAAGATAATAACAAAACAAAATAAAATGATTTGAAGTTAAAGATGGATAAGATGATGCTCACGCAGGTGCAACCTCCCCAAGCTTAGGTGATTCTAAGATATAAGACAAAATAAAATAAATCTAAAGTCTAGTGCACACAAGAATAGAAACTTAAGCGCTACGCTCCCACTACACCACGGTAGACACTTGCCAACACAATTGTGTCGGGAAAGACACACCTATCCCAACATATGGTGTGTCGGCGTAGCTATGAAGCTTTGCCATCATGGTGTCTGTAGGCATAGGGTAAGAAACACCGACAGACTATGTGTCAGCACTTAATTTGCCACTGAAGAAGTGTCGGCGTTCATGTAACGACGAAGAAAGTGTCGGCACATGCGGGGTGGCGACACTGAATCTGTCGGCATATCTCTATGCGTGGCGCTCCCGAAATTCGTGGCGCGACGAGGCAAAACAGTGGCGGGATATGTGGAAAAAAGCCCGCGACGTGCTCCCTCTTTTCCTTCTCTCTCCCCAATCCCAATCCCCAGTCGCGCCGTGCTCCCTCTTTTCCCCAATCCGCCGTGAACCCTAGCTTTCTCTACGCCGCCGTCGCCGCCGTCTCTCTGCCACCGCGCCCTAAAATCCCTCGCCCCTCCTGTCTTTCCACCCCGCTCCTGCCGCCGCCGGTTCCCCTAGCCCCCAGCACCCGACCCCGTGCTCCCTCTGCCGTCGCCGGTGTTGCTGCTGCTCGAGCCTTCGCCAAATCGCCGACCACCGCTGCTACTTCTTTGCCTAGGTCCCGCGAAGCTCCGCCACATCCGGGGAAAGGGTCAGCGAAGCTCGGCAGCACCACTTGCAACGGCGACGAGGTCTGCGTCTCCTCGGCCAACCACCGGCCGATTCCGTCCGGGAACTTGGACCCAATCTTGTAGGTACGCTTCCTTTTCTTTGTACATGGTCGTTTAGGTAGCTATAATGGTCATTGCGTAGAACATTTGGCGACTGCTAGTGGATTATTAGGACCGGATTACTCTAGTTCCTATGGATCTGTGGTGCCCTTTCTAATTTTAACTTTGTACTGCTGCAGGTGGAACCAAGAGTAGTGAAGAGAGGTCGACAGCTGGTAATTACAAGTGAACTTGTGACCGTGGCATCCAAATATTGATCAGCTCCTGGAGTAGTAATAGAGGCCAAGCCTTGTTACTTTGGGGTAAGCCTTTTTTTGCTTATCTCAGATATTTCCATGTTTGTGATCTCTTGTGGCAGCATGTGTGAAATTTATTGTTGTGTCATGGGAAAATCAGTGTCCAAAGTGTAAAACTTCAAGGTGGAAATCTGAAAAGAAGAGTCCAGATGGGAAAAGGGTACCTAGAGTTCCTAGAAAGGTTCTTCGTTATTTTCCAGTTAAAAGAAGATTTCAAAGACTTTTTATGTCCCCTAAAAGTGCTACTGATATGAGGTGGCACAATGAACAACGTACCAAGGATGGTTTGCTTAGGCATCCAGCAGATGCTGAATTCTGGAAGGATTTCGATTCCAAACATCCATTAATTGGTAACGATAGTCGCAATATTAGAATGGCTGTTGGTACTGATGGCTTCAACCCATTTTGGTCATTGAACAGTACCTACAGTGTCTGGCCTGTACTTTTGATTCCATACAACCTTCCTCCTTGGGTATGCATGAAGCACCTAACTTTATTCTGAGTTTGCTCATTCCTGGTCCTAAGTCACCTTGTAGTGATATGGATGTCTATCTTGAGCCATTGATAGATGATCTAATAGACATGTACAAAGATGGTGTGAGAACGTACGATTCTTCCAAGTCTGAGTTTTTTGACCTGCGTGCTGCCATCCATTGCACCATACATGATCTTCCTGGTTTAGGCTACACTCATGGAGTTGCTACCCAGGTTGAAGTAGCTTGTCCTGAATGCCACTCATTAACTTGTTCTCTCCAATTGAAAAAAGGTGGCAAGCGCTGCTTTATGGGTCACCATACGTAGGTTTTTACCACCTGACCATAGGTATAGAACAGATCTCAAGTTATTTGACGGTGTGACTGAGCATAGGGCAGCGCCTAAACCACTTACTGGAAAAGAAATCATGGATCTAACAGCCGATCTTCAGACACCGTTTGGAAAGGATCCAACCGGCAAGAAGAAAGCAAAGAGAAAGCGCAAAGAGGGTGAACCAGCACCTATTTATAAAAGGCAATCTGTGTGGTTTAGGTTGCCCTATTGGAAACATCTGATGCAGCGTCATAATTTTGATGCTATGCATGTAGAGAAAAAGTGTATGACAACATAATGAATACTCTTATGGGCCTTGATGGGAAATCAAAAGATAATGTAAATTCTCATTTGGACATCCAACAACTTGGTATAATGGCGGATCTTCATCCTGATGAAATAGAAGGTAGACTTTATATACCTCCTGTAGAATATTGTTTGGAATCCAATGAAAAGAAACAAGTTTGCCAAGTAGTGAAAGGATCTAGATTTCCATATGGCTATGCAGCTGATATACGCGGCAATGTCAATGTCCAAGAGAAGAAGATTGTTGGACTTAAAAGTCATGACAATCACATTATATTGCAAGACCTTCTTCCTCTAGCAATTCGAAAAGTGTTGCCAACACGAGTATGTGCAGCATTGACTCGCGTAAGCTATTTCTTCAAGAAGATTTGCTCACCTACAATTCGTGTAAGTGATATGGATGCTCTGGAGGTTGAAATAGCTGAGACCCTTAGCATCCTTGAAACTATATTCGTACCTAGTTTTTTTGATGTGATGGTCCGCTTGATGGTGCATCTTCCTGCCCAAGTGAGAATTGGTGGTTCAGTACATTTCCGAGCATGTGGTCAGTAGAAAGGTGATATGCGATAGCTAATACAGGGCAAGTTCTTTTTGTACATATGAATTGAGCTTTCTGTTCCTAAAAACTATTCCTAAATATGTAGGTGCTTGGGCAATTTCAAAGGCTTTGTTCGCACTAGAAGCCACCCCGAAGGATCAATTGCAGAGGGGTATTTGTTTGACGAGTGCCTCACCTATTGTTCTAGGTACTTACAAGGATGCGAAACTAGGTTCACTCGAAGAGAGAAAAATTTTGAGGACGTTGGTTTGAGTGCAAATACCACTCCCTACTTCTGTAACAAAGGCCGAGCTTTGAGTGCCTCGAGCATTGTAACATTAGACCACACATCCTGGGTGCAAGCACATTGATATGTCTTGTTTCAACATAGTGAAATACAACCTTTTGTGACGTAAGCCATCCACACTCTTGTAGTATCATCTTTTTCCTTCTTATCCTCTCTCTTGCTGCATTATTTAATTTAGTTACAATTGCAGCAAGCACCTTGAGCACTTGTCCACAATTGGTCTTCGTAGTCAAAAGGCGATTGACACTATGCACCATGAGAAGTTCCATGAGTGGTTTGAACAACACGTAAGCATTAGATCGATGTATGGTCAAGAGTGATGATACATACTCAGATGTTAATCATTGTAACTAACAACGGTTTTATACATACTCAGGTGCAGGCATTAGTTGAAAGAGGTGTAGAAGTATCTAAAGAAATTCAAATTTTAGCATAGGGGCCTTTGAGGGTTGCTAGAAAATACCATAGCTATGCTATTAGAGGTTTCACTTACCATACATCCTCTAGTGATGAGGGTAGATCTGTTCAAAGCAGTGGGGTTGCTACATCTGCCAAAAGTTCAAGTGGAAAACAAATATATTATGGCATTATTAGGGAAATAGTTGAGCTAGACTATCGCCATAGAGGAAATATGGTGCTCTTTCGGTGTGACTGGGTTGATAACCGTGTACCGAACAAATGGGTTAAAACTGATCAGTTCGGGGTTACAACTGTGAACTTCAACCATTTGTTCAGTAGTGGCAAAAAGTTGTCGGACGAACCTTTCATTTTTGCATCACAAGCCACACAGGTTTACTATGTTCCGGAGGCTGTTGATGAGGACTGGTGTGCTGTTGTACAGAACAAAAAACCACAAGACACCTATGATATGGTTTCTATGGATGATGCTCTAAATTTTGATAATGAGATGCCATTACTTGATCTGCATAGAGATGTCAGTAGTGATATTGATTATGCAAATTTCTCTCATGTAAGACTTGATATGGATGGAATTTTTGTTAATGCATCAAAGCCAGTGAAGTAAGTAATATTTTGTTGAAATGGATGATGCTTTTAATTGCATTTTGTGTGGTGGCTGCTTTATTTTGCACTTGCATACGTCAATCACGAGCTGCTAACTCACTTGTCTAACATTTTCAGGAAAAACAATGGAAAACGACACAAGAGCTGAGGCATATGTAGCTCAAAGGGATAGGAATGTGTTGGAGGTAGAAAAAAGAAAGGAAGCGTTGAGACTTCAAACTTGTTCTACTGATTTAGTCAAAACGTGTCAGCCTAAGAAAAGGGGATCAAAGGTATCCGTTTGCTATCTTGTTCCTACTTGCTATTGTTGCTATCTTGTTCCTACTTGCTATTGTTGCTATTGTTGCTATCTTGTTCCTGCTTGCATAAGTACAACTGATTTGTTTTGTAGAGAAAAAGAAAGACTCCTCCTGATGCAACTGAGAGGAGGACTTCTGCAAGATTAATGGCACTAGATAAGGAGGTGCCTACGGATACTCCTGCTGAAGATGAGGCTGCGGATGTGCACTTGAATGCGAATGAAGGTACGTTTCTTCAAAATATGCATAGTGAGGAGAAGGATGTAAGGAAAATAAACCTAAACTGTGTTTGTTTGGTGTTGCAGATGAGGAGAAGGATCATGTAAGGAAAATTACTACCATGAAAAGCATATGGGGAAGGCAAAATAAGCCTAAACTCAAATTGGAAATCAATGAGATTGGTCAACCTATTGGTGCTTCTGCTACACGTTTTGCTAACTTTATTGGCACACAAGTAAGAACTAAGGGTTTTCCGGTTTCGTATGATGATTGGAGGAAGGTGCCTCTGTCGCTAAAGCTTGGTTTATGGACTGAAGTGAAGGTATTAAGACCCTTTTGTGCTTGGTTTATTTTCCTTTTGCTTAAGACCCTTTTGTGCTTGGTTTATGGTTGTGACAATTTTCTGGTTTGTATGTAGTTGTTTTGGGATGTAGACCAACGTGTTTTTGAGTGGTATATGAAAACAACACATCTCAAATGGAAGGAATTCAAAGCAGATTTGAAAAAGGATTACTTTGATGATGAGCTGGAGTATGATGAGCTAGAGTATGCTGAACTAATAAAATCATGTGATGACAGAGTCGATCCTGATCAATGGAAGCTGTTTGTTGAACATTGATTCACTCCAGAAGCTAAGGTAAGACATCCACATATACTACTACAAGTAACAGAAATCTGATACTCTTATTGATCATTCAAATGACACACTGTGAATGACATTCATTGGTAGGCTCGATCAGTAAGAGGCAAAGCTAATCGTGCAAAGCATAAGCAAGCTCATATTGTTGGCTGTAAGAGTTTTGCTCGTGTTGATGAAGAAATGGTATGCATTTTTTTGTCCTGTTTATGTTTTGTTGACCTGCAATTATGCTCGTGTTGATGAAGAAATGGTATGCATCATTTATTCATTTATTAAATTGATTCATACAGACTGAGGAGAAAGGGAGGCGCCCACGAAGGGATGAATTGTTCATCAAGACACATACATATAAAACTGGAGTTCCACATAAAGAATCTGCAGTCATAATTGTAAGTACATATACTATTTACCCCACTGAACAAACTCTTTCATTCTTCTTATAAAACTAATTACTGTCTTCTTTCTCTTCCTCCAATTTGCAGCAACAACTTCGAGACAAGGCTGAAAAATTCCTAGAATTATTGGAGAAAAGTATGAAGGAAGGAGATCTGTTCTCACATGTTTGTGGAGCAGAAAAACATGGATATGTTCGAACTAAAGGTTTGGGGGCAACTCCAACTGGCCTTGAACTTCCAGGAGTTCGGACATACAAGTCTACAAAGCTTCAAATAGAAACAGAAGCTCGCCGCCTTGCTGACCAGAAGGTGGATGACATGTCACAAGAAATGGAGAACATGAAAAGACAAATGGCTGAGATGAAACAGATGATTTTGGGGACACATCAGGTAATACTATTTATGGAGCAAATAACAAATTAGAACACAAGCTCTCCACATGTAGTTGATTTGGCTTCTGAAATGCTTGCTTCCTAATGTAGAACACAAGCTCTCCACAAGATAACAATTTGTATGATGAGGTGGAGTCAAATGGGAGCATGCATAGTATGCAGAATATACATGGTGTCACCGACATAAGAAGAATAACTCCCACTTTACGACAACAAAATCAGGAGCAGCAAATGGTAAATTCATTTGCCACATGCTTAGTTTTGTTCTTTTTGTCACTATTTTATCCACTCAAATGGTGGCTCTTTATGTAGAACATAAGGGCCCAGGAGGGTGCTCGTATAACTACTGGCCGACAAGTTGATGATGAGGAACAGTCAAGTGCTCCCGTGAGAAGAGAGTCTCCTGTTCCACAGAGACAGAATAACAAACTAGGGGTAAATATTTGTTTGCTACATACACAACATGTGAACTTCCTCCTGCTATTTTTTACTTGTGTTCTCACTTCGGAATTGCATTTTCTGCCTTAGTGTGGAAGAGAGGTCGTGCTATATAGCATGACTAGACCATTCAATGTCCCTGTTGCAAAAGGTTATTTCCAAACATTAGATGCACATGCTCTGGTCGGTGGTGTGCCTCTTGGTCCTCAGTACTCTGAAGTTGTCATTAGTTCAGTGTACAAATTAGATACTGTGTTACCTCGACCATATGAGGATGTTGTGACCATGCGTTCTGCTCGTGGAAGATCCATTGCATGGCCTACTGCTATGGTGAGCATATGGGCACATATTTGACCATTTTATTGTTAGGAGCTTATATCACTTATTGACTAATGCTATTGTTGTAGATGAAGGATTTCAAGAATAAAAAGATTGTGGTAGCAGATGCAGGTACTGATTTCAACAATTTATTTTGGTTGCTGTCTACTTTCATGGCTGTTGAGAATGTGGAGATGACTTGCAACACAACTCATCTTTGTAGGTGCTCAGAAATTTGAAGTTGCAAGCACACCGGTTGAGCAAGACATACATGGCTTGTTCTAGTGGACACATGGACATGCAATTTCAACCGTAGTAGTATAACAAAACTTTGAACTGTGATGTAGAAGCTTATTATGTACCTGAGATGAGTTTTGGCTGAAATACTTTGTGTGTGCAACTACTTTGTATACCACTATGGTATTTTGTGAACTGAATGCATTGTTGTCCTGATATTATTGTGTATTGTTGTGATGTGATGTGAAATATTGGCAAAAGCAACAGCAACTTGTCTGCTGGATTGGTTGTGAATTGAATTTATTGTTTGTATTGATCTGCTTGATTATTAGAGTAAAGCAACAGCAACTTGTCTGTTGGCAAAAGGACCAGCTACATGCTATCTGTCGGTGTAGGTATCCTGTCCCTCCAACATGCTATCTGTCGACATAGCTACCCTGGTCACCAACATGCAATCTGTCGGCGTAGGGGGCAGCAACTGCAACACATTATCTGTTGCCGTAGGTCTACTGGTCACCGACATCTCGTCTGTCGGCGTAGGTATGACAAACGGCGACATAACATCTGTCGGCATGTTAATTATGTGTCGCCGTATCTTTCACCGACTGCTTTTGCCCCGACTCTTTATCTTCTGTCGGCGTAGCGCTTTGCAACTGATTATCTGTCGGCGTAGGGGGTCTACGCCGACAGATTAATCTGTCGGCAAGTACCTACCGTGGTGTAGTGTCCCCGGCAACGGCGCCAGAAAAGTACTTGATGACCCCCAAGAGCAGGGGATCACTGTAGCACCTCTCAATGTGGAAGTAGAGTATCGATCCACAAGAGCAAGAAGGAAAAGTTATCTATTCCCTACAACTAAAGTGTCACAAGTTTTAGTTGATTATGCACTAAACAAGTTTAAAGAACAAGATGGTTGATTTAATGGATGGAAGTTTAATATAACAAAACAAGAATGTAAAAGTGTCCCAATCCTCTTCAACGCAAGAGGACAAGACAAAGGTTTTCTCTTATAAGAACAATGGACATGGGTTCATGGGTTCACTCAATCCTCTCTCCCATCTATGGTGATTATCATGTTATATATAAAAAGTACACATAATTGTCATGCTTTAATGGCAAACTTCTATGACGGCTACATGTCCTAAAACACATAGTTGAAAGAAAATAATCATTTGTGTTGCTAGGTCACCCTCGTAAGTCTAGCGTGGTTTGTTGTCACTCCCACATCATACTTCTTCCTTTTTACCCCCAGATAAAGGATGTTGGGCTGTATTGTGTCACTCAATACATATGCCGTTGTCACATCGGCCATCCCGTACCTACATACATCATACTTCATAATGGACAATATTCTAAACACTAGTGCAATGATTCATATTTCGTGTGCATGACCACATCTCTCTCGTCTATCTACACTTGGTGGTGTCAATCACCTCATGACATGGATAAACAAGGCATTATGCATAAATCGAACCATCACATGCATCATAGAATATCTCCAAAGTATGACAAGTCATAAAAGATCCAACACACACTACCACAGTAAGGCCTTTCTTTGGCGCACGTTTTTGACTTTCTGTGGCGCACCGGGAGGATTGCTGGGTGCGCCACAGAATTCTCGCCACAAAAATTATTTCTGTGGCGCACCCAGCGCGGTGCGCCACAGAAATAGGTCGGCAGCACCCTATGCAGAGGAATTCTGTGGCGCACTGTTCCTTCGTGCGCCACAGAAAGTGGTGCGCCACAAAAAAAAAGCGTGCGCCACCGAAATATGAAACAGAAATACCGGTATTTTTCGTTTTGCTGTACAAATACAGGTATATACAGGATTTATACAGGTTTATACAGAAATACAGGTATATTTGACAGTTATATAAACAGACAAACACATTAATCAATATGTCATCACACATATTACTTAGTGCCCGATCGAGATACATATACACACATAGTCACAAAAGTGCCGGATGTTTCATCATTTCACACTACACATTACAAATCAAGTGTTCGCCGCCTAACTATGATCAAATGTAGTACACATCGGCGATGATGGTGAGCAAGAGCGCGCGGGAGCATGCATGATCATGGAGTCCTCTTCTTGAGCGGCGCCGGGAACGGTAGAAAGCCTTCTTTTGTCTTCCACTCCCTGGTGTCATTCTGTGCCTCTAGTCGTTCTTCGATATCCCTCGGACACAATCCTGAAGATGGATTGGGATATATATTGGTTAGTGATATAAATAGAGTATAATTTATTCATCTAAGTAGAGAGGCAAGACAATCAATCAATTGTCATGGTTGGAAATCATATGGCTATCCTATTTGGGTTTCATAGCATAGCATATTTATAATATATAACCCTACAGATGCACTTCTATAATACCTCTGGGGTAGTGGTAGGACCCTGATTTGTGAATGACATCATCGAGGATGATCGTTGACAACTGCAGCCGGATGCGATGGAAGTCTGTTCTGTAATCGGCATCGGTGAGAGCATCCGCCATTTTGGTGTATTCTGCGAGACCAGATGGAATCTTCATTTTCTCGAAATCCCGGACAATCGCTTTAAGGTGATGGAGGGCGTAGTAGGCCTCCTTCACGCTGCCATCCAGTTGCTTGATGCAATGGAAGCCGGTCCCATGCTGGAACTTGTGTGTCTTGTCCTCCGTGAAGAATTCCGACTTCTTATGGAAGGGGCCGCCCTTTTGGGCATAGGCCTCGAGAGCGTCATCGAGAACACCATTTATTCTGGTGTATCGTCTCGGCGTGGATTTATTCCCCGAGTCCAAATAAGTGGCAATGGACCACCTCGGGGATACGTAGATGAGTGCGCAGTACTTGTCCCTACTCAACACAATTGAAACAGAATGTTGGACAAAGGATCAGCGGTGGAAGAAATGTACAAGAAGGCATAAGATCCGACGGTGGCGAGCGGATGTGTACTTACTCGAAAAAGAAAGGCAGAAGAAGGGCGTTCTTCCTCTTGTTGGCCAGCATGACCCTTACGAGGTACTCCGTGGCCGTTTCCCGTGTCTTTGATCCTTCCACTAGATGGCTGTCGCGCATGTAGTAGGGATCCACTATCGCGACGTACGGGGTATCATCTCTCCTGATCTTCATCGCCATATCGAGCGCATATAGGCGGACCATGTTATAGTCCAGCCATTGAGTGTGAAAGAGTTTGAAGATGTCCTCGTACGCTATGAAGAACACATCCGCGGGGTCTTCCTGGACAAAGTCCACCAGCTCGTTTGGCACCTTGACCGCGAACGTCGGGTAACTCGGCTGCTTGTCTTTAAGAAGGAGCTCCTCTAGAAGGATGCGCCACAGAATAGCTGGTCTATAAAATAAAAAGCTGTGCTGCTGTAACATAACATAAACACACACCATAGCCCAGTGGTTCCAACCACTTCAATTTCCTGGGCAAGCCAGGTTCGAATCCTGGCTGCTCACTTTTTTTTTCTTTTCAAATATTTTTGGCTAAATTTGGTTCAAAAACTACACATAACTAATGTCTTTGGTACATATTGAATTCATTGAATACATATATATGGTCTTGCATGGTCTCACACACAATGTCTCATACATATATATGCTTGCATTGCATTGTCTCTCACACACACACACAAATTAAATACACCAAAAAAGTCTCTTCTTCGTCTCGGTTCCGCGAGCTAGATTCTTTTCTTTCCCTTCTTTGCGGTTGAAAACTTTAGGCCGGTGACCTTGAGATTTCTTCGCGTGAACGGACAACCTTTGGTAGGTAGGGAGGTTTTCCTTCTTTGTGTACTAGTAGTAGGCATGTCGAAGAACTTGTCGAATTCCTCCTCGATCTTTGGCTCGTTGTCCAAGTCTTGCTCGGTGGCGCCTCCTTCCATTCCGATGATGCTCCTCTTGCCCCTCCTCACGACAACACGGCTAGGCTTTGACGGGTCGGTAATGAAGAAGCATTGCTCAACTTGGCTAGCGAGTACCCATGGCTCATTTTTCGCGGAGGCGTTCTTCGATTTGGCATCGGGTATTACCATGGTGGTGAAATACCGGCCTTCTTTGACGACGTCCTTGGCCCATCTTACACGGAACATTGGCACCAACTCTCCACAGTAGTTGAGCTCCCATATGTCCTCAATCCTTCCGAAGTATCTTTCCTTGACAGTAGCCTCCTCATCGCCGTAGGATAGCATAGTTACTCCTGAGTTTTGATATTCGACTTCTTGTCCTTTTCCTCGGTGTAGAATCTGTAGCCGTTGATGTCGTACGCCTGATAGGTCTTTACGTTGTGCGAGGGACCCCGTGATAAGGAGAATATGAGTCTTTCATCTTCCGTAGATGGTGCTTTGTTCTTTGCTAGCTCCAGTTGCTTTTGCTTGAACCAACGCGTGAAGCTAGAGTTGTGCGCTCTGGTTACGTCTCCCTTCTTCCTCGGCCGGCCCAGTTTGATGTAATGTTGCTCGAGTAAGCATTTGTGCTGTTCCACCCAAGTTTCGATCAATTGTAAGTGTTGTAGCGCGACCCGGTGAGCCCTGTCGAAGTCGTCCTTTCGACCCTGCATGCTGACAAAGGTTGAGCTGGTGCCCTCTCGGTGACCATATCCATTGAGCCTGCCGAAGTGTTTCCTCGTGGGGAGACCAACATCCTGGTTCTCGGTGCTTAGATAATTCTGGCAGAAGGAGATGCACTCGTAGGTTAGAAAGCCCTTGGCCATGCTTGCGTCTGGATGGGACCTGTTGCGGACGTATCCTTTCATGACACCGTTCATCCTTTCGAACGGCATCATGTAGTGCATGAACGTTGGCCCGAGCTGCCTGATGTCATCAACGACATGGAGAAGGAGATGCACGCAGATATCAAAGAATGCTGGCGGGAAGTAAATCTCGAGCTCGCATAGTATCAGCACGATCTCTTCCTCTAGCCTGTCGAGCTGCTTCACGCCGATCGACTTCCTGTTGATGACGTCGAAAAAGTTGCAAAGGGCAAGCAGCGTATCACGGACGTGCTCGTCCATTATCCCTCGAATCGCAACGGGAAGTATCTGCGTCAACAGCACGTGACAGTCGTGAGACTTCATCCCGCTAAACCTCTTCTTCGTTCCGTCCAGATATCTGCTTATCTGCCCCGCGTAACCATGAGGAAATTTGACTCCTAGGAGACACATGTAGAATTGCTCGAGCTCCTCCGGACTCATAGTGAAGCACGTAGCGGGAAGCACCACAGTGTTCTTCTTTACCCTTTTGCGGCGACCTTGAGTCCCTTCCGTCTGATCATCATCATCATCGTCATCGCTATCGGGAGCCTGAAGATCTTTCCTGACACCAAGCCATTTCAGATCGTATCTTGCTTTCGTCCCATCCTTGGTCTTTTCCGGCATGTTGGAAAGAGTGCCAAGCAGAGCCTCGGTGACATTCTTCGTAATGTGCATCATATCGAGGCTATGTGGCGTCTTGAGGACCTTCCAGTACTCCAAGTCGTGGAAAACAGACCTCGCTTTCCATACACCCAGCAGCGGATCTACCTTCGGTCGTTTCTTTCCCGGCGCGGGGCACTCCTCCCAATTTTTCAACAGCTCGTCGATTTCTGTGCCGCTCCTCGGGCTCGGGGCTCCTTCGATCTCGTCCTTACCATTGAACAGTTCACCGCGTTTTCTCCACGGGTGATCCATGCGAAGCCACCTTCGAGCCCCTGGGTACACGGTTTTCGAAGACCCGGGATTCCTTGGTAGCTGGAGATGCGGGGTCTTATCCATGCACCTGACACATGCGCAGAATCCGTGGCCTACCTGGGCCGATACATATGAGCAACCAGGATAGTCCTGCACCGTCGTGAGCAACGCGGCTCTCATGTCGAAATAATCTCCAGTGTAGGCATCCCACGTACGGGCTGGCGTCTCCCACAACGTGGCTAACTCCTCTTTCAACAGCGCGAGATACAGATGTATGTGGACACCTGCTTGTTTCGGCCCCTGAATGAGAATACTCATGTGTATGTACCTTTGCTTCGTGCACAACCACGGGGGAAGGTTGTAAGGCCATACAAACACGGGCCAGGTGCTATGCGTGCTACTCTGGTTGCCGAACGGATTGAGTCCATCGGTGCTCATACCGAGCCTGACGTTCCTTGCGTCGCCTCCGAAATTTCCGACGGCGTCCAACTCTTGCCACTGGCTAGCGTCTGAAGGGTGTGTAAGGATCCTGCCCTTCTCCGGATCTTCTTCGGGCTTCTCCCTTTCCGCGTGCCATTGCATGAGCTTTGCTTCCTTAGGGTCCACGAAGTACCGCTGCAGACGGGGAGTGATAGGAAAGTACCATACCACTTTTCGAGGAACTTTCTTCCCACGGCTCTTGTACCGTCCTTGGCCGCACACCGGACATGTGGTTCTGTCCTCGTACTCGCCCCGATAAATTGCAAATCATTGATGCAGGCGTGGTATTTAACGTGCGGTAGGTCAAGAGGGCAAACGACTTTCTTGGCCTCCTCGATACTAGTTGGCAATGTGTTCCCCTCGGGAAGACGCTCGTGCAAGAATTGCATGTTCTTGTTGAAGCTCGCGTCGGTCCATTTGTTTCCCGACTTCATCTCCAGAGCATCAAGCGTTACTTGCAAGCGCGTATCCTGTGGCCGGCACCCAGGATACAACGGAGTCTTCCCGTCTATCTCCATTTGCGCCAGCTTGGCTTTCTCTCTAACGGTGCTCGCGTTCTTGAGGAGCAGTTCTTGAACATGAGACTCCATCAAGGCCGACATTAGCGAGCTCTGCGGCGTGTTCGCGTCTTCTCCACCACCATCATGACCATGTCCGTCGGCATCTCCTTCGTCACGATCATCTTGCCCGCCCTCGTCTTCAGGCGCAACATTTGCTGTCGGCGCTTGGTTGAAGCCTTCCATGAAACCGCGCCTGAGCAGGTGTTCCTCCAATTGTCCGGAATCAGGGTCGATCCATCTCACAAATTTGCAACTTCTACACGGACATCGTATCTGGCGCCCGTTGCACCGATCATTTCCGCCTTCGCTTCTTCCTTGTAGTTGTTGATTCGATTGGAGCTCATCTTGATGACCATGGTCGCCTACGCGGTATACATATAGAGTATGTGTTATTAATTAGAATTAATTAACCGCAACATGCACACACACACATACAAGCTTCTCATGCGGGAAATCGGAAAGTCGGAAATGTTCGACGAAAAAATTCGGCATGACTTCCCCTAAAAGTAGGACATATGTGGTGCAAAAATTTACCGAAATGGAAATGAATCAACATTTCGGCAAACATCCATGCACCACGCCGGCGCAAGCAAAGATTCATGCAAACCACACACACAAGTTTCATGCATAGATCCGTTCAACAATAGTTTGCTTCATGCAAACCACACACACAATCGCCCGCCGACAAGTTTCTCATGCCTTTAACAAACATCCATCCAACAATACCCACCTAGTAGATCTAGATCCGTTGCCGAGACGTGACCGTGATCGATGAGAGAGAGTGTGTGGTGATGGAGAGAAAATTGTGGACAAAAAGAGAGGAGGAGAATATATATGGAGGCTCTCCCCAAGCCCTCACCAATTATATATCAAATAAACTAGGTTTAATAACAAATAATGGAGAATAGGATGGTCAAAATGGCATGGGAGAGAGGAGGAGCTCGAGCTATATGGGAGGATGAAGAAGGTCACATGCATGGGGAAAGGGTGGTGCCACCTTTTTGTAGATCTGGGCCAACTTTCTGTGGCGCATGGTGTTGATGCGCCACAGAAAGTGAACATTCTGTGGCGCACCGTGGCTGGTGCGCCACAGAAACCCAACTTTCTGTGGCGCATGGTGTTGGATGCGCCACAGAAAGTTGGTTTCTGTGGCGCACCAGCCACGGTGCGCCACAGAATTCCCCTGATGGACCATGGCCCAATGATTGCACGTGGGACCCACAGGAATTCTGTGGCGCATGGTGTCTCATGCGCCACAGAAGTCTGGCTTTCTGTGGCGCATGGGCAAAAGATGCGCCACAGAAAATAGGAAATTTCTGTGGCGCACGATCGTCCATGCGCCACAGAAATAATTCTGTGGCGCACCAATTAACGGTGCGCCACAGAGTGGCAACCTCCATATAACCCTTTTCCTAGTAGTGACAACGGTAAATGCATATCAAATATCATCTCATACCACAATATCCACCATAGGAATTACATAGATAGATCCATACTTATGCAAGGCACATCATATGGACTTCAACAATGATCATACATAGAGAGATTAGATCAAGTTACCACCACAAACCCAAAGTCCAGGGGGTGGACTACTCCCCCTTCATCATGGTGATGATGGTGGAGATGTTGGAGAAGATGGAGACCATCCCGACAGCACCCTGCCGGAGTTTTCCCCCTCCAATCTGCAGCTCCAGGTCTTCTGTTTCGGGGTTTTGTGTTTCTGCGGCGCTCCTCCCCGAAGGGCGTCGGGGACTATTTTTATAGTCGTTTTTAGGTCAAGACGGAAGCTCGGGAAAAAGAACGACGGCAACGGAGCCACGAGGCCCCAGATGGTTTGTCCCACGCGGCCAGGGAATCTGGCCGCGTGGGCCACCCTCTTCTGGCCCTCGGACCTTCGTTTGTTCGCTTTCTTCGCTCCCACGCTTTGTTCCTTTCAAAAACTGACACCCGTAAATTATTAGGTCATTTGGACGTCGTTTGGGTCCCTGAAACATCAAAATATAGAAAATAGGGTTTTATGCCTGTGCAGGGTTAATTCCAGAAAAATAGGGAAACAATGAAATATTCCCAAAATCAATATAAATCAATGATATAACCTTTATATGATGCAAATATGATTGAAATATAAGTAATATAATGCAAAGTTCATGTATGCATTTTACATGCATCAGTGTCTCGATCATGTCTGGAGTGATCCCAAACCGTGGGGTATCACACTTAAGGGTGGGTGACGATTAGATTGGATTTAGAGAGAAAATAAACTGGGAACTCTGGAAGTGTTCCGGAACTTATCCGATGTTGATCGGAGGCAACGAAATATGTTTCGGAGCCCGGATGAATTAAATAATATGTATTTAATATTAATAAGTGTTATTAGTGATTAAATATATTTTTATTTAATTTATTTCAAATTTTTAAAGGCATTAAATCATAAATGGGCCTTAGAGACCCATTAGGGAAAATCCCAAAAAGGAAAAATGAGAAAAAAGAGGGAGGAGGGCCAGCCGCCCTAGGTGGGCTGAATGGGGCCCACCTACGGGCCGGCGGCTCCCTTGGCCGGCGCATGGCCATGTGGGGTTTAGTCCCACATGGCCTAGCCAAGGGAGATGGCCTCCCTCCTCCTCCTTTAAATAGGGGACCCCATGCCTTGGAAATACACACCAATTCTCCCTCTTCTTCTCTCCTACCTTGAGCGTGGTTCCGTTTCTGGAGCTGCGTACGGGGAGGGAAGTCTCTCTACTATACGCACAACGCCGTGCTGCTAGATCCACTCTTCCACTTCCGCTGCTCTGCTGGATCTGGAGCCCGGAGGTCGTCATCCACACCGTACGTGTGTGGAACCGCGAGGCACCATTGTTTGGTGCTGGGAGCCGTCTTCTTCCATTACACGACCCTGAGGTCGGCGCCGTCGTCTCCACCGACAACGTTTGTACGGAAACATAATCCCGCTTCTGGTCTACAAGGGTATATATTCTGATCTCCTCCGTATTAGTATATCTACATAGTATAGATCCTGGCCAGTTTATGGTTATCGTCGGTAGGAATTTTTTTGTTTTCTGTCTACGATCCCCAACAGTGGTATTAGAGCCGATCTATGTGTAGATATAGCTGTACGGTTAGAACACATGTTGAATGTGGTCATCGATTCTACATTTGTTACCCTCTCGCATGTACTTGTTTATATCGCGGTATTGTCGGATGAAGCGGCCCGGACCGACTTTACGCGTACTCTTACGCGAGACTGGTTCCACACTTCACATACGGCTTGTACCGTATAGGCTGGCAGGTGTTTGTATCTCCTACAATAGTTGATATTGCATTTACAATGGAGGGCGCCGAAAGGGGTGTAATAGAGACAATTGTCTTATCGCTGTTGTGGTTGTTTTCGTAGGTAAGAAACGGTTCTTGTGCGGAAGCCCTAGCAGCCACGTAAAATATGCAAAAGATAAAGTAGAAAGCGTCTAACTTTATTTTGTAGGGGCAATGTGATATGTTCAAGGTAGGTTTATTAAATTTTTTGTAAAACTGTTGGCGCGAAGGAGACCATCGGTGCGGAGGAGACCATATCATGTCGCATTACATTTCGTTTAGATGTTATGTAGATTATGTGCATCTTATATTGTGTATATATGTCTATATATTAGTTACACGGCGGTAGTAATATAAGATGATCCCTCCCAAAATTCCGATAATAGTGTTCTCCCTCTGTCGTGCACCACCAATAAAGTTATACGTTACGGGGTACGCCGCTATGCGGTTACACTCGTCTCTTCGTTCGCATACGGTGAGTGCAAGCCACGTTGCACACGCGAATACGTCAGAGGGTGTTATGGCGAGCCTAGCATGTACAGACATGGCCTCGGAACACAAGTATCGTAAGGTTAAGCACGAGTCACATGCGGTGATGTGATCGATATACGATGTCTACCTTTGAAGTTATGCTATCTGCCTGATCGATGGGGGTAGTATAAAGGATGGGGGTTGTGTAATCACTAAGACGATGCGAGGGATGCTCGTCTTGAGTGGGAGTTCTAGTAGTTTTACTTTGAAAAAATTGAACCCGTATTTTATTATGAACAAACGTCTTATGTTTTGCAAATTCCATTATAGATGTCTCGCCCCACCTTTAACCTAGGCCTGTTCCTTGAAAAAAAGAAACTTAAGACCAACAGCTCCAACTTCATGTCCTGGTTCCGCAACTTGAGGATCCTCCTCACTCCCCACCAGGTCGGCTACGTGATCGAAGCCGCGCCATAGGTGACGCTCCTACAGATACCGCCACCGAAGATGAGAAGAAGGCTTATCAAACTAAGGTGGAAGATTCCTCCTTCGCCCAGAGTGGCATGCTCTACGCCATGGAAGCTGATCTGCAAAAGCGCTTTGAGAAGATGAGTGCCTTTGACATAATTTCCGATCTCAAGGCTGTCTTTGCGTCGCAGGCCAAGGCTGAGAGGTACTCTCTCCATGCATAAATATAAGATGTTTTAGCTATTGTGCATGTTGTCTAGATGCGGATTGAAATGAGTGAACATGCACACTAAAATGTGTCTAGATACATATAGACACATGTGAAAGTGGTAAAAAGCTAAAACATCTTATATTAAAAAACGGAGGGAGTATGAAGCTTCTGAGCTCTTCTTCTCAGCCAAGATGGAAGAGCACATCAGTGTCTCTGAGCACGTGGTCAAGATGTCTGGCTACGTTCAACGCCTGAATGCTCTGGAATGCAAGATTCTAGATGAACTGACAATTGATAGGGTACTGCAGTCGCTGCCCCCTAGCTTTAAGGGACTCGTCATGAACTACAACATGCACGGCATGGCTAAGACCCTCTCTGAGGTGTTCGTGATGTTAACGACTGCTGAGGTGGAGATCAAGAAGGAGCACACGCTGTTGATAGTCAACAAGACCGTCAATTAATTTCAAGAAGTCTGGCGGGAAGGGTAAGAAGACCTGGAAGTTCAAGAAGGATGGCAAATAGGTTGCTAAGCCTAAAACTGCCAAATCTGGTCCCAAGCCCGACGTGGAGTGCTTCTACTGCAAGGAAGACGGTCACTGGAAAAGCAACTGACCCAAGTACCTGGAAGACAAGAAGGCCGGCAAGATTGTCGGAAGAGAGAAAGGTACATGCGATATACATGTTATTGATGTGTACCTTACATGCGCCCGTAGTAATACCTGGGTATTTGATACCGGCTCTGTTGCTCATATTTGTAACTCACAGGTGGAGTTGCGAAATAGTCGGCGCCTGGCGAAGGACGAGGTGACGATGCGCGTCGGCAATGGATCAAGAGTTGACGTGGTGGCCGTCGGCACGCTCCCTCTGCACCTACCATCGGGATTAGTTTTGGTTTTGAATAAGTGTTATTTTGTACCATCTTGAGTGTAAACATTATAAGTGGTTCTTGCTTGTTGCAAGACGGATATTCGTTCATTTCAGTATCAAGTGGTTGTGCTATTTTGATGAATGATATCTTTTATGTTGATGCTCCTGTGAATAATGGTTTATTCTTGTTGAATCTCGATCGTAGTACACACATCTATAACATAGATGCTAAAAGGATTAGACTTAGTAATGATACCGCCATGTATATGTGGCATTGCCGACTTGGTCACATTGGTGTAAAGCGCATGAAGAAACTCCACTCAGCTGGACTTTTGGAGTCATTAGACTTTGGATCTCTTGACGCTTGCGAACCATGCCTCATGGGCAAGATGACTAGGTCACCGTTCAATGGTTTCGTTGAACGGGTGTCGGAATTATTGGGAGTTATACATACAGATGTGTGCGGCCCAATGAGCGTATCGACGCGCAATGGTTATCGTTCTTTTGTAACCTTCACTGATGACTTGAGTAGATACGAGTATATCTACTTAATGAAACACAAGTCAGAAACTTTTGAAAAGTTCAAAGAATTTCAAGTGAGGTTGAAAATCAACTTAACAAGAAAATAAAGCACTTCCGATCTGATCGTGGTGACGAATATTTGAGTTTTGAGTTTGGCACACATCTGAAGGCCTGTGGAATTGTGCCACAGCTTACGCCTGCCGAAACACCGCAACGCAACAGCGTGTCCGAGCGACGTAATCGTACTTTATTAGATAGCATATGGTCTATGATGTCTCTTACTGACTTGCCCGTATCGTTTTGGGGATATGCGTTAGAAATAGCCGCATTCATTTTAAATAGGGCTCCATCCAAATCCGTGGAAACGAAACCGTATGAGGTATGGCATGGTACGAAACCTAAGCTGTCGTTCCTGAAAGTTTGGGGTTGTGAGGCTTATGTCAAGAAATTGCAGCCTGACAAACTCGATCCGAAATCGAAAAAGGTCATCTTTGTAGGGTATCTGCGGGAAACCATAGGATACACCTTCTACCACCAAGCGGAGGGCAAAACGTTTGTCGCTAGAAGCGGCACCTTTCTCGAGAAGGAGTTTCTCTCTAAAGGAGTAAGTGGGAGGAAAATAGACCTCGACGAGATAGTTGATCCTGAACTCGAAATTCCGAGTGGCGCAACGGAAACGTTCCTGAACCGTCCTCCATAACAGATGGAGTAGGAGAAAATGTCGAGGAGGCTATTATACCTCGTAGGTCTGGAAAAACCCGTACATCTCCTGAGTGGTACGGTAATCTTGTTTGCACCGTCATGTTAATTGAACAAGACGAACCTACGAATTACAAAGAGGAAATGGAAGGACCCGAGTCCGAGAAATGGCTTGAGGCCATGAAATCCAAAATAGGATCCATGTATGACAACAAAGTATGGACTTTGGTGGAGATTCCCGAAGGGCGCAAGGCCGTCGAGAATAAATGGATCTTTAAGAAGAAGACTGATGCTGACGGTAATGTAACCGTCTATAAGGCTCGGCTTGTCGCAAAATTTCCGACAAGTTCATGGAATTGACTACGATGAAACGTTTTCACCGGTAGCGATGCTAAAGTCTATTCGGGTTTTGCTAGCAACAGCTGCATATCATGATTATGAGATATGGCAGATGGATGTCAAAACAGCGTTCCTGAATGGTAACATTGAGGAAGAGTTGTATATGGTACAACCTGAAGGTTTTGTCAGTCCAGAAATGCTGGCAAGGTATGCAAACTTCAGCGTTCCATTTATGGACTGAAGCAAGCATCTCGGAGCTGGAATCTTCGCTTTGATGAGGTGATCAAAGGTTTTGGATTTGTCCAAAATGTGGAAGAGACCTGCATTTATAAGAAAATGAGTGGGAGCTCAGTTGCATTCCTAGTTCTATATATGGATGATATATTACTAATTGGGGATAATGTGGAACTTCTGAAAAGCGTGAAGGAATATTTAAACAGTAAATTTTCGATGAAGGACTTAGGAGAAGCTGCATACGTATTAGGCATTAAGATCTATCGTGATAGACCCAGGCGCCTACTAGCGTTATGTCAAAGTACTTATCTTGACAAGATATTGAAAAGTTTTATGCATTTGGCAAAAAAGGTCTTGTGCCGGTTGTCAAGGGAAAAACATTGAGCATGGCTCAGTGTCCACAGACGGCTCTTGAAAAAGCTGAGGTGGATGGCACTCGATATGCTTCGGCTATAGGATCGATCATGTATGCCATGTTAAGTACTCGACCCGATGTAGCATTGGCTCTCAGTTTGACGAGTCGATTCCAAAGTAATCCTGGCAAGGATCATTGGACATCTATTAAGAACATACTGAAGTATCTTAAGTATACCAAGGACATGTTTCTTGTTTATGGAGGCTGTGGAGAGGAACTTGGCGTAACAGGTTACGTTGATGCAAGTTTCTGCACAGATCCAGATGACTCGAAATCGCAAACAGGTTATGTGTTTAAGGTGAACGGAGGCGTTGTGAGCTGGAGAAGTGGGAAGCAACCCATAGTAGCCCAATATACAATGGAATCGGAGTATATTGCTGTGTGGATGCTGCAAATGAAGCTGTTTGGCTGAGGAAGTTCGTCATCGAGCTTGGAGTGTTCCCGAGTGTGCAAGACCCTGTGAACATCTACTGCGACAACACAGGTGTTATTGCCAACATGAAGGAACCAAGGTCTCACTCCACCGCCAAACATATTCTCCGACGCTTCCATGTCATACGGCAGTACGTCAAGGAAGGCGATGTAAAGATTTGCAAAATACACACGGACTGAATGTTGCAGATCCGCTGACGAAACCTCTTCCACGAGACAAGCATGAAGAACACCGAGAAGCTATAGGTGTTAAGCTTTTACCAAGTTGTAAACTAGATTAAATTGTACTCTAGTGCAAGTGGGAGACTGTTGGAGATATGCCCTAGAGGCAATTAATAAAGTGATTTTATTTGTCATATTTCTATTGTTCATAATATGTTTTAATACCATGCTATAACTGTATTATGCGGAAACATTAATACACGTGTGGTATGAAAATAACCAGGTCCCTAGTAGCCTCTATTTAACTAGTTCGTTGGGTAACAGATGATCAAGGTTTCCTGATCATGGACAATGGCGTCGGTTAACAACGGAGTCGTATCATTAGGTGAATGATTTGATGGACATACTAAAAATATAGAAACGTAGTGTTCATACCTTCGACCGTGAGATCGTATCAAATCTCTGCTTCTGAAAGATACGGCTGATCGCATCAAACGGCATGACTTATATAGCGTGACAATAAAGGTGACACTTTCGGGTATCGGAAGGAAGCAGTAGAAAGAAGTGATCAAGAGCATGAATTGACAATCCACATAGCAGGATAGATATTCTGGTCCCACTCGGTGAGATTACATCAATGAGCTTACAAGCATGTGACTAGGTCACGGGGATGTAATATCACGAACGAGTAAAGATAGATTTGCGATGGCGAGGTCATGCTCGGTAATCGTGATACCGGAGAACGACGCTCGGACAATCTAAGTATCGCTAGGCAAGAGGATGAGACTGGACGTCTAAAGGTTCAAACGATAAAAAACATTCGTGGGCGCACAGGGGCTATCATGGGTATCCAGATCCCGCTGTTAGTTATTGATCGGAGAGCGTGTCTCGATCATGTCTGGAGTGATCCCGAACCGTAGGGTAACACACTTAATGGTGGGTGAAGATTAGATTGGATTTAGAGAGAAAAGAAACCGGGAAATCCGGAAGTGTTCCGGAACTTGTCCGATGTTGATCGGAGGCAACAAAATATGTTTCGGAGCCCGTATGAATTAAATAATATGTATTTAATATTAATAAGTGTTATTAGTGATTACATATATATTTATTTAATTTATTTTGAATTTTTAGAGGCATTAAATCATAAATGGGACTTAGAGGCCCATTAGGGAAAAATCCCAAAAAGGAAAAAGGAGAAAAAGAGGGAGGAGGGGCAGCCGCCCTAGGTGGGCCGAATGGGGCCCACCTAGGGGCCGGCGGCTCCCTTGGCCAGCGCATGGCCATGTGGGGTTTAGTCCCACATGGCCTAGCCAAGGGAGATGGCCTCCCTCCTCCTCCTTTAAATAGGGGTCCCCATGCCTTGGAAATACACACCAATTCTCCCTTTTCTTCTCTCCTATCTTGAGCGTGGTTCCGTTTCTGAAGCTGTGTACGGGGAGGGAAGTCTCTCTACTATACGCACACCGCCGTGCTGCTAGATCCACTCTTCCACTTCCGTTGCTCTGCTGGATCTGGAGCCCGGAGGTCGTCATCCACACCGTACGTGTGTGGAACCGCGGGGTACCATTGTTTGGTGCTGGGAGCCGTCTTCTTCCACTACACTACCCTGAGGTCGGCGCGGTCGTCTCCACCGACAACATTTGTGCGGGAACGTAATCCCGCTTCCGGTCTACAAGGGTATGCATTCTGATCTCCTCCGTATTAGTATATCTACATAGTATAGATCCTGTCTAGTTTATGGTTATCGTCGGTAGGAATTTTTTTTGTTTTCTGTCTATGATCCCCAACACTTCCCGTGCAAGGAAAATGTTTGGATTCACGTCCAAAACCCTAATTTGGTTCCAATTCGGATGGTCTGACCCGAACCTTCCAAAACTGTTCGATCTGCACCTTGCGGGTCGTTTCTGAGGCAGTTGCCCACCTCGGATCAAAATCTCGTACAAGACAAAGTTGTTCGTCTTGAAAAAACGAAGAACTTTCATTTTATGTGTTTTTTCATCCGAGTCCGTCTTAAGGGATATTCTTACTTGAACGGAAAAAAGTATATCCCAAACGAGCAGCCTCCTAGGGCATTTTTCCTTACGCATCCGGGCATACATTGGCCGGTGTATATCTGATTTAGTGCGTAATTCTAAGTTTTAACTGTATTTCAGGTTTAAAAGTTGCATATGACCTCAGATTGAAATGATCCAAAAACCAAAGTCGCTTGTCTCGACGAGGCGCATAACTTTTGTTCACATTATTTTTTCATTGAGATCATCCTGGTGACATCTTTTTTTAAGCCGAAATTGGTCATCAACACATATAATGGCAAGCGCTGCCACCCTAATAAGTCATTTAAACCTATGGTCCACGTCATTCAGCCAACTGCCAAAAATATTAGCAATGCTTCATGGTGGGTATAAAGTAGAACGTACAGAATGATTGACCATATAGAACCAGCATAATTACACTATACACAGTGTTATTTCTGAATGGTTAATAGGGTTAGAAAAGGTTAACCGATGATTAGTAAGGTTCGAACCATTATTCAATGATAAACATTTCTTCAGTTGACCTCTACAGTACACATAGCTGGTTTCAATGAAAAATATTCTCGATTCTAATTTTGTACTTTTTTACCTTCCTCAGTTACCAACACCTGAAATTCATTTTGTGGGGAAATGTCCAAACAAATTTCAGTTATCGACGTTTAATTGGACACCCGTGTCAGTTTTAGCTTTGGCAGTGGATGATGGAACTATTCGGTACTTGTTCTGTTCCAACTCCTCTATGAAGTCTGAACCAGGCAATAACACGCAGTCAAATAAAATTGCAATGACAGGTCGTCAACGTCGGCATGGACCGCCGGAGAAGCGCCTGTAGCTTCACAGGAGAAGGCCGCGGCCACCGGTGTGGTCCAAGATCAGCTTTTCTTGCAACATCAGGCTATCAGGGATGTAGCGGAGGAGCTGACGAGATGAACGGGCGGCGGGCGGGCGCGCGGGCAGAAAGGCGGCTCGCCGACGTTTGGGAGGCAAGAGGGCAGGCGCTGGCTGGCGGAAGCTCTGGTCGTCGGCCGCTGGGTGTCGGGAGGGGCGGAGGACCTGCGCCGCACGGGGACTCGGGGAGGCGCTCGGGGAGACTGAGTAGGTGGACAAGCGGGGCCGACGGGCATGCGACTCGTCGGTGTTTCGGAGGCGCTCGTCGGCTCGCCGCTCGGGGAGGCCGGTCAGGAGGCGCACGGCGGCACGGGGAAGCGGCCACAGTCGTACACTTGTACGGGATAACCTTTGGCTGATTTGGGTCGAACCTAAATAACCTAACGGGAACCTAACCCATGGTTCAGTGGGAACCAAATACGCATACATTATTACAATATACTAGGGATATTAGCGCGGCAATGTCGCGCCTGTTTGATGAATTCCAAATATTATTTTTTAAATTGTTGGATTGTGAGTATTATTTGAATTCGAAAAAGTTTGCGCTTAAAAGAATGATGAGATTTTGAAAATTGTCTGTATTGGAATGTATTGAAATTTGTATTATTTTAATGTTAACAGAATGATTAGATTTGGAAGGTATTTAAAATTCTGAAATATGTAAATGTGGGATTTGAGTTGAAATGGTCAAATAGGTTTTTTAAATTGTACAATTTTGAATTTATTCAAATTTTAATTCTTTTAGTGTTTACCAAATGATCAGGGGTGGAAGTAATATAAAAATTTGGAATATTCAAATTTCTAATTTTTGTTGGAATGCTCAAATATGATTGCTGTTTAGATTTTGCAAATTGTTCAAGTTGGGGCATTTTCAGATTCGAATCATTTTTTCGTTTTGTAAAATGAGTAGATTACGAAGATGTTTAAGATTTTGAAATATGTAAATTTGAATTTTGATTGTATGGCACAAATAATCAACATTTATTTTTGTGAGGGTATTTAAAGAAATACTTTCATGTTGTACAAATTGTTCTAAGGAGGAAGTGCATTAGGATTTTCTTCAAATATTCACCAATTTGAAATATTGAAACATATTTGTTTTTTGACATAAATAATTAGTATTTAATTTGTCGGATCATCTTGTTGTATTGGGAATTTGTAGAGATACATCCATTTGCTGGAAATGTAATAAAATTAAATGCATGAAATTAGAGGAAGTCAATTTGGATATTGTCTAGATATTAACCGCACCCGTTGTAATTCAAATTTTTGAAATTCATTTACTGATATTATTAATTCATTTACTGATTTTATTTTTGTGGATTTTTTTTGAGTTCAAAAGAGAGTTGTGAAATCCATATTTTATAAATTGACGTAAAGGTATCAAATGAGTCATTATGTATAATTTAAATTTTCTAGATTTGCAATAATTTGGAAAAGGTTCTAAAGTATTTGGAGTGATTATTGTGGTTTTTTCAAAAAAATTAAAGTTGGTCTGAATTGATTTGTAGTTGTGTTTGAAAAGTTACAAAAGTTTTGAATAATAGGAAAACAAAATAGAAAGAAAAAAAAGGGGCCGAGCCAACCGCACAGAAAGTGGCCCAGCTAGAAGCCCAGCTCCCCTAGCCCTAGTCATCTGAGCGCGACAAATGCCGCGCTGGTGTTTTTAAATTCTAATTTGAAAATGGCGACGTTCTAAAATTGTCTAAGCTTGGAAATCATTGAAATTGGAAAAAAAAATCGTTTTGAAAATAGTCGGATTTTGAAGATTGCTTAAATTTTGGAAATGGTTGTAATTCAAAAAGAGTTTATGTTTTAAAAACGTTTAGATTTTTAAAATTGGTTAAAGTGAAACCGTATTAAGGTATGAATTCTTTTGTTGCTCATAAAATGATCGGATTTGAAAGAATGTTAAAATTTCTGCATGTCTTAAATTTGAAATTTGGATTGGAAGGGAAAATATCGCGGAGTAAAATATTCAAATTTGGAAATGTCCGCATTCGAAAGTTGTTTAGATTATAAAATTGTTGAAATTCAAAAAATGTATATGTTGAGAAGTTGTTCAATTTTTTTGAAATGGTCAAATTGGGAGTATTCATATTTGAATTGTTTTCACGTTTATTAAATGCTCAGATTTTGTGGTCATGTTGATGTATCTGTTATATTTGTGAATACCGGGGTGTAAGAATACAAATTTGGAAATGTCCGCAATAAAATTTGTTTGGATTTCAGTGTACTGAAATTTGGAAAATGTTTACATTTAAAATTTGTTTAAATTTCTGTGTGAACACCGTGGTGTAAAAAATTCAAGTTTGGAAATGTCCACATTAATTTTTTTTTAGATTTGACTGTATTGAAATTTGGAGAAAGTTTGCACGTAAAATTTGTTTAAATTTCAGAATTGGGAAGGCATTCATATTTGAATTTGTTTAACGTTTATTGAATGCTCAGATTTGAAAAGCATTCAAAATCTTGGAGCAGCGTTTATTGTTGTGTTCATGTTGTTTTTTTCGCACATTTGTAAATACTGTGTTACAAAATTTTCAAATTTGAAAAAGGCCATGTTCACAATGTGTTCAGATTTGAATGTATCGAAATACAAAAAAGGTTTATATTTATGAATTGTTTGATTTCGGAAAGTTAGTAAAATAGTTTGATTTGGAAGGCATCTAAAATTTTAAAATATTCAAATTAGTATGACGCGTGTTTGTGGTAAAGTTCAAATTCGAAAATGTCTACATATTAAAATTGTGCAGGTTTGGAAATTATTGAAGCTGTATTTGAAAAGTTATAAAAGTTTTTAAAAAAAGAAAAATAGAACAAAAAGAATAGGGAAAAAAACAGGTAGAAAAGAACAGAAAAAATAGAAAGGGCCGAGCCCAGCAAGAAGCCCAGCTGACCCAGCCCAAGCCAATTGTGTGTGCTGAGTGAGATGAAATGTAGTAGATCAATAAAATGAAACAAACTGTAATTGCTCTGAAGCCAATTGTGTGTGCTGAAAGAAATGAAATGAAGTAGACCAAGGAAGTGAAGCCAAATGTGGAGGGCTAAAAGAGATGAAATGAAGCTTGAAGTCAATCGTGTAAGCTAAAAGAGATGTAATGCTTAGAAATTTGTAAAGATTTTACTGCTGCTCTAAAACCTGTGTACATGAAGAAGCTAATCAATTGTGGAGTGCTAAAAGAGATGAAATGGAGCTTGAAGCCAATTGTGCATGCTAAAAGAAATGAAATGCTTAGAATTTTGTAGACATTTTACTGCTGCTCTAAAACATGTGTAACGTGAGCTGCCATGTAATTTATTGGTTTTGCCCAGTTTGTGTGGTCTAAAACCTGAAGCAAAAAATGTGTTTGTACGTAAAACTGAAGCTATGTACTGTGAGCTATGTAAATCGAGGATGTGACAAAAGCATTTTGTCAGTTGCAAATTTTATCATGCGTTTGTACATAAAACTGAAGCAAAGAATTAAGAAACACAAGTAGTTAATAGCATGAATACTTCAGTCATCAAAATCTCACAAGAGTCATCAAAAGCTCAGAAAAATATAATAATATAAGGTCTAAACTTCAAAAGCTTGCAGCCCACAATAGTACCAGGTCGAAACTCCAGGTTTAAATTCCTAAGAACTAATGTCAAAATGACCATACTCATTTACCTCTGTGATAAGCAAACATGGAGGCTATTCTGCTTATACCCCCTAAAATGTTGATTATGTTGTACCCTGCTGGCTGTGCTAGATCCTTGTGCATCTTCAACATTCCTCTTGTCTTTCTGACAGTCCATCTTCTTCGCAACTTCATTTGCTCTAGCCTGATCAAGTTGCATTTTGCTAATTTCTTCAGCATGAACTGACAAAATGACCTCCAAAGTAAAGCACTCACTTCCTCTCTCTGCATAATTAACATGAAGACATAAAATTTCCAAATTTAAACCTCTCGAACTACAGCTAAAACCATAAATAAAACCTCAGGAGAAGGAAAACACTAATAAACAACATTCAAATCAACCGAAATTTACTGACCAAATTGGCTACATGATGATCCGCTGAGTAGAACCGAAGCTGGTGAAGATATCTTCTGACGAAATGTGTTACTGTACCGTCCACGCATCAGCCCTCTCTCAGTTCATCAAGATCATAATGTAAAAGGACAGACCCAATATTGAGAAAAATTCAAATAAAGTCGGGTACCTACTTTAGAATTATGGGTAAGTAATCTTCTGTAATTTTTCCATCTGCACATATTGTAGATCCCTGTAATTATTCTCTTCTCTAATAAAGGGCTGTGGGGTCTCCTTACAGTAATCATTAAAAAAACAGCAAAATGGCTGCAATCCCTATCATCCAGGAGTCAACAGTCTAGTTTATGACCTTACAATCTAAGAGATATTTAAATTGGAAAAATCTTTTGCACCGGCGTAGAGCAGCTGCTGCTGCCTGACCCGGTTGAGCTCCTGCTCCATGCGAGCCAGCTTCATCTGGCTCGTCTCCAGGTTCTTGATGTAGGCCTGGCAAGCAATCGGCAAAAGCAAATCAAGATGAGATTTTTTGTGTATCAGGAATGCTATATGAGGCCAAAAGTAATATTTGGCGTAAACAAATACTTTCCACAGTACATCAAGAATGCTCTTTGAGGCCAAAAGTAATAATTAACATAAAGAAATACTTTTGTGCGTGAGAAAGCATACTGGGTTGCAAATTTTAACGATGTTCACCTAGACCAAATTACATAATTAAGAAAAATTACAGTGGAGTACATGCTAGCATTTCTCAGGTCTATCGCACCTTACTGCTAACTTGAAATGATTCTTTTTGAGAAAATGGGAATAAATGACCTATATAAAGGGGACCTGAAGCGATGGTTCCAGCAAGGGACGAACGGAGAAGCGTGTTGGGCAGTCTCGCATGGACGACGGTGTGGCCACCATAGCACGTGGGCTCCTCCTCCTTGAGGTAGCCGACTGGCCGGTACCTGCCGCAGCGAATGCGTGCATACATGCTTTGTGGTTCCTTCATACAATAAAAACATCAGCACTGAGCCATGGAAGTTAAAAAATTCTATCATTTCACTTATTGGTGCCCTTGCTATGATGGTAGATAAATAATCAAGTTATTAAACATTTGAGCTTTTTATGGGAGTAAGTATAACTAACAAATATTCAAATGCATAGCCTAACATCCATCAACGTAAAAGACAAATCACTTTATCTGGTCCAATAATTAGTATGTGTTTCTGCCTTAAGAAGATAAATAGAAATGACCAGATATTCTCATAAAATATTTTGCACAAAATTATAATTTATAAGCACAAGAGGTGAGGATTATGATAGAGACATGTGCTGAAGCAAAGTAAAATTACATCAATGAGATTATAAGTCTAGAACCAACATCGTCTCCTAACTTGTAGATGTACTTACAAAGTTTTGTCAAGACTCAAAAAAAATTGCAGGCCTAAATATGCACTGCGCATTTGTTGATATTTACCGGAAGTCTCCATCTAACATTGAACAAATCATGTGGCAAAGAAAAATGTCGCTGGTGACATAATTTAGCATAAGGTATTCTTGTATGCATCAGTATTTAATACCGGAAAAAGATGACATGAAAGATATAATGGGAGCACATGATTGAATAATTTCCTCAGAATCTACAACGCTGCAAAGAGGACAACAATCAAACACCCAATATGCATGAATCCCATAACAAAAATTGATTTCATGACCTGATCGTGGGCTTCATAAATCATAAACACCTCTACAAAAACGTTACATTCTACAGATAATCAGTTGTAAGACAAACTTACAATTCTCCATCCATCAGCTGGCAGGAGGTGCGTGGGGAGGTGGCTGGGAAAGTCGCTGGAATCAACTCCGGGTGGACGCTGGCAACAAAACCTCCAGCAGACGACCAGAAGTTATTCATCTACACATCCCCTGCTGCCATTCCTACAGTGCAGCAACAGAATGTCTAAGCATTCCAGCAAACAGGTGATAGGCAGTATACATCTGTAGATGATCAAGCGTTACACGCTTAGGGAACACAATGCTATGTTAAATTCGGAGATTAACCTTTATCGAATGGATCATGCATTGTCAAATGATACCACCCAACACAGAATCTTTGAACGGACAATCAATGTATGCCCAAAGCAACGATTTTTGCACCAGTATCTTACTATTATAAAAATATGGTTAGAAGTTGCTCTGTCCTGCATGAATTCGAAATAAATAGACAGTTGGACAATTCATGTTGTGGAAATCACCGACAATAGACAAATCGTTAAGAATAAATGAATGAAGATGCTTCTAGCTAGAGAAGCACTAAATATACATATTTACGTAGTCTAATTAAATGTTTCCACAATCTTTAAAAAGCATTGCAGCCACAGAAGAACACAAACATACAGGATCGCATAATCTCAACTGAAGCTGAAATCCAAGGAAGAAACAAATTCGTGAGGAGAGGCTATAGTCCACAGGTATCTCACTCCATGTCTTTCTACCCCAGCCTCCACTTTCAAAACTGTGTGCATCGGGATGGTGTGGCATAGTTACCTATCAAATAATTAAACCAAACACAATTGCGGTGTACTATTTAAAAAATGTTATGGTTTTCTGCCTTTGTTAATAATATTATGCAGAAAAGTAAATTGATATCCATCCATGAAATTATGAGAACGGATGCAAAGGGATTTTATCAAGAAATAGTACCTTTCATAGAGATAGTAGGCTTAATTAAGTCGGACCGCGGCAGGATATAAGAAAAATTCAGAGAAACATATTTCTAAAAAAAATAGTAGTGCGATTCCTGAAGAACCCACGATAATGAGCAATTAAAAGAACAATCAAATATGGATCTATATTCAGCACAATGCAATATACTAATGTATCAGACCAATTGCAAGATTTCAAACTATTATTGTCATACTCAAACAGGACGACGATCCAAATGTTGTTGTCAGGCTAAAAGAGTTTTCCTAACACACATCCGGTCGGCTGCACCTTACTTCATGGAACCGAGACGGAAGATTGGGGAAAAGTAGAATAAATAGGCTTGCAGGTGAATTAGATAAGAACTTTAGTTTGGAGAAAGCAAGGAAGGAAAGTACATGCTGGAAGGGACTGACCGAAGGTGCACCTCTGCCGCCCCAATTAAGCTTCAAAACGAAAAGTCTAGCTCCTGCTCCTTCGTATAATCAGAGGAAGGGAAAGAAATCAAGATGAGGGAGAGAGATAAAAGACACCCCGTGATGTAAAGGAGCCAAGCTGGGAGATCTGGCCGCTGAGCGGTTCCCGGAGAGGTTGAGTGACTTGAGGCGCCTTCACGACGGAGTCGAGGTTGCCCACGGCGAGCGCGCTCTGCTGGAAGGGCCACCGGATTTGCTCGTTAGTGGATATGTCGTCGTGTGTAGTTGAGGGAACGGGAAGAGTGGAAGGAGGCAACCTAGAGCTGAGGAGCCATCATGTTGCCGGTGCGGCGCTCCGGCCTTCTCCTCGCCCATACGGCAACGCCGCTTCGGCCCGGCGCTCCGGCCTCCTCCTCGCCCATACGCCGGACGGCCGAGACTGGACTGCCGAGGACTATCTCCGCGCGGGGACTCATGGACCGGTGCCGCACCATCCAAATGGCTCCACGGCGGGCAGCGGTCGCGGTGGCGTCACTCCGGCGTGCAGACGGCGTCCCGGCAGGCGATCTGCGGCGAGGAGGGAGAGGCGGCGACGGCGGAGCTCCCCGCGTGCTTGGATTCGGACGGGAGGGTCGGAGCGGCGTGGCGGCGCGTCGGCGGCGGCAACGGCGACTGCGGCGTCGCGGGAGAGAGAAAGGAGAGGGGGATTTTGCGGATATTCTTGCACAAAAGTCTGTGTAGTTTTGCATAATAGCAAACAGGTCCCTCACAGCTGTAAAACTTGGACTGCGGGTTTGTTTCCGGAAGTTGCGAGTTCGTTTTTGTAAACTTGGCTGCGCCAAAAATCGTGCGCGGGCTCTGATTGGTAGAAAGTCCTGTGCTACAGTGCCGCTACAGTGTCGAACGATTTTTGAGGCTATCTGAGCCGTCGGATGGCGCGATCGGACGGCCAGCGTTATTTGGGTGACGTGGATAGCGAATTTGGGCGCGAATCTGACGTACTTTCATGCGTGAATAGGATAGACCCGTACGTGTACTGCTGAGCTACACGCGTGCAAGGTCCATAGCTACTCGATGTGTATGATCCCCAGTGTCTGATATGGAGTGACACGTATGCCCGCATGCATGCATGGGAGCCAGATGTGCCTCGCCGAGCTGGACACACTGCTGGCTCATCTCCTTGGTACTCCACCCACAGTTCAGATACGCTGCTTCCAAGTGGACTCTGTCATACCTATCTACGTGGATACGACCAGATTATCATGTCGACAAGTCAGCCCGCTATCTTCATCATGTCCACACCAGCATCCCGGCTCCAGTTCACGCTGAGCTGAGATCGATCGAGTGCCATGCAAACCAAGTAAAATAGCTCGATCGGCGGCCACACGACTCGCCGCCGCCGCCGTCAAACGGCGTCGACGACGACCAGCACCACCGTCCACCACGATGGCGGTTCAAAGCGAGATCCATGACCTGCCGGCCGGAAACCCGCGTACGTAGGTATGTCTATGCTTCTCGTTAGTTATTAAGACGCGCGCGCGTTGATGAGTTCAAGGTTCCGTCGGAGCGTCTTCTTTCGTAGTTCCCGTCTCGACCAGTAGCTCTGGCCATTTGATCTGCACAGCATAATCTTTTCCTCTCCCTGTAGCTTGCGACGAGTGAACTTCGAACTGACGCGCCTATAGCAGTAGTTACAAATCAAATCTGGAAAGTTGTTTCGAATTGTATTTTGATGTCGATCGGCTTGGTTGCCATGCGTGAGAAAATTGCAAAACCACCACCACAATTCAGACAATTCATGCATGGATGTAACTTGCATGGTGTTGGAATTCACATATAAATTTTTAGATAAAAAGGGCTCCACCCCGATTTTATTAATGAAACCACAGTTTACATAGTTTTCAGCCAAAACACAACCACCATCCAGACATGAAAAGTAAAACATTCACAAAGAGAAAGTAAAAGGCTACATGTTCATGAGAACGGATAAAAATAACGAAGAAGAAGCTATCTCCAGGATCATCTCTTTTCTTCTCTGATTTTTTTACTCTCCTTTTCCCTTCAGCCGCTTCTTTTCTTCTTTCCTCCCGTTGTGAGCAGGTCATCTTTTCCATTCAACAAAGTTAGCCTAGGTATCCACGGCGCCCAGCTCTTCCTTGCACCAAAGACCTCCTTCGCTACCTTCTCCAGAAGTCTAGCGAAGTAAACCAGCCGATCCCTTGCGTCCTGTTTCACCTGCAATGAACTCCACCGTTGAATCTAATAGAAAATTCTGAAAATTACATCACACGGTTCATCCGGCCACATTTTATCAAAACAAGCAGCATTTCTAGTTTTCCAAATCCCCCACATAACTGCAGCTACTCCTACCGTCCAAAGACTCTTCGGTTTCTTATTTTTCCCCTTAAGCCAAACCAAAATGGCGTGTTCAGCTGAGCTAAATTGGAATCCAGTTCCAAAAGCACGGCCAACCACATTCCAGATGTATCTAGCAAGAGGGCATTCAAAGAAGAGGTGATTAATAGATTCATTCTTACCACAAAATAAACAACTTTCCTCACAATCCCCTCCCCTTTGTCTCAAAACATCTCTTGTCAAAATACTTTTCTTAAGTACTAGCCAAATGAAAGTTTTGATTTTCAGTGGGATCTTAATTTTCCACAGGAACTTATAAGGCACAACTCTGCGGGTTTGCATGGTTGTATAGAAAGATTTCACCGAAAAAGTCCCTGAGTTGGTTAGTTTCCAAACTAATTTATCAGGTTCATTTCTCAGCGTCACATCCCTTAGCAACCCTCTCATTTGCGCCCATTGCTCCCCCAATCCTCCCACTAGAGCTCTCCTAGAATAAAGAATAGACAAACCACTCACAATTGCTTCATTAACAGTGATGTTTTTATTTAGCGAAGTGTGAAAAAGCCAGGGGAACTTTTTAGACAAACAGTCATCTGCTATCCATTGGTCCTCCCAAAAACTGGTCCTCTTCCCATCTCCTAAATTTATTCTACAACAAGCCCAGGACAAATTCTTAATTTTCATCAATCCTTGCCAAAAGTGTGAGTCACCGTTCTTTTTGACAGCTTGACAGAGATAAGTTTTGTCTAGGTATTTCTTCCACAAAATCTGCTGCCATACCCCCTCTTCATTAAAAAGTTTCCAAAGCCATTTTGTCAACAAAGCAATAATCATCACTTCTAGATCTAAAACCCCTAAACCACCTTGCTCTTTTGGTAGACTTCACATATAAATGAATACTTAACTAGCTGGAGCGTTTCGTCGATCTGATCAAGCTGAAAATATACACAGACATGGTGTGTCTGATAACTATAATACCACATGCTTGCATATTGGTGCTGCTTATTTGACTTTTTTTTTGTTTTGAAAAGGGGCATCCCGACCTCTGCATCAATCGCATATGGCCTCTTTATTAATTTATTACTATATTGTTTTAGAACTTATTACAACTCATGGATCACAAAGTGTAGAGACATAAATCAGCCATCTAAAAACGCTGAATAACATGAAGAGCCTTTACGTGAACATGCTAATCTTCTTCAAACCGCCAACTGAATCTGGTGTTTGCAGACGACTGCACCCAAAATTCATGGCTTGGCGCTGCTCCTCCAACAGGAGAGAGAACCAAGTACGGATACAATGCGTACTTAAACGGATAACCTGCAACAATGAAGGGAACCTCGATTTGTTAAAGATAAAGTTATTCGTCACATGCCAAATAGCCCATAATAAGGCACTCACAACCACTCGGATATGTGCCTTATCTTTTACATGGACACCAAGCAACCAATGCCCAAAGAAATTTGAAACAATAGTTGCTGCTTATTTGACTGACAAATATATAGTTCACCTACATAAAATTTGCACAATATTGTAAATCAATAGCTGACGAAACTCATTTCTATTGTTCACAGACAAGTGGTTCGTTTTAGCCATTCATAGGTTGAATTAACGAATAGAGATAAGTAGCGAACCAAACCAGCCACGTGCCCATCTCTTTGCTCACAAGTTCAGGTGTACTCTCCGAATGGAACTGCACTGGGAGCACGCGTACGACTCACGTGTTCATGGTAGTATTATTCATGTTTGTTGTTCCTCAAAAAAAAATCATGTTTGTTTGTTTTGCGAATAGGTAGTATTATTCATGTTCATGATGCATAGTGCACTTGAAGTGACTTGAATGATGCCGACGAAAGTGATAATTAATTGAAACTAAGAGGTAAAAGGAAAATCAGAGGGACCTTGGACCGTTCCCTTTCCCCATCTACAGTAGAGAGAGCGCGATTTCTTGAAACCACCCGCGCGTACCAGCTCGCCGCCGGCGATTCGTCGGATTCCTCGCCCTCCGGCGGCCGCTCCGGCGGCGGGAGGACGGGGAATCCATGGATCTCGGTGTGTACATAGCCTAGGTGTGTGTGGGGTGCTGGCCGGCGGCGCTGAGGTGGAGGCGGCGTGGCCGGAGTGGCTTTTGTCGACGGCGGTCTTCCCCTCCGTTGATGATGCTCCGGTGAAGCTTACCCGCGGATCTGCCGTCTTCTTCGGGCTCGCTGCTCTCCGGAGCGACGGAGTCCGTCCTTCCCTCACCGGAGACCGTGGGATGGCGGCTTCGGGTGTTGAAGTTCTCGAAGGTGTTGATGGCGCAAGACAAGGCGATGGCGATGGCGGTGCAGGGTGGAGGCTTCTTGGAGCCGAGGACCGTCGACTTCCGTCCGCAGAGGGACTCCTCCTGATCCAAGGCGTGTGTGGTGGAGCAGCGGCGGCGCGTCGGCGGAGCGGTCTGTTCGTCGTGGTCAACGTCGGGGTCCAGCAGGACTAAGTTGTAATTTTGGCTTTGTTCTGGACCTTTCTGTAAGAACCTTGTTTTAATGTCATCAGATCTTTCTCGCAAAAAAAAAAAGAAAAGTCAGAGGGTGGATTAGCATTGTGGACGTACCTATCTGGACTATGGGCCGGCCAGAAGTTCCAGCCCAATCCTGTCCAAACAATGGCATTGAGATTTATTCCAGGGTCCTTTGTTTTAGATGGGGTCTAGCTCATATGGAAAATAGACCTGGTCCTATTGGATTATTTTTGTTGGAGATATGTCCTAGAGGCAAATAAATAATAAGATTTATTGCATTATCTCTTTTAGTTTATAAATAGTTTTATACCATGCTATAACTGTATTAATCGGAATTGTTAATACATGTGTGGTATGTAAACAAACCAGAGTCCCTAGTTAAGCCTCTAGATAAACTAGTCCATCAGTCAATGGATGATCGTGATTTCCCGATCATATTGCATTAACAGTTGATGGTGGAGTCATTTTATTGGGAGAATAATTTGATGGACATTACCCAAAGTATTGCAGTTAGGATCGTATCAGATAGTTCAACACTGCAATAGGATTATAACGTGGTAGCTTATTCCTTAGACTGTGAGATTATATCAAGTTGCTGCTTCTGAAAGATACGGCTGATCGCACCTAACGTTATGTCTCATACGCACGACAATAAGAGTGACACTTTCGGGTATTGGAAGGAAGTAGTCGGGGCGAGTAATCAAGAGCGGGATTTGTTCATCCGTGTGACGGATTGATATGCTGGGCCCACTCGGTGAGATTATATCTGTAAAGCTGCGCAGCGTATGACTAGGTCATTGAGATATAATTTCATGGGAACGAGTAAAGCAACCTTGTCGGTAACGAGATAAAACACAACATCGGATGTTGACGATCGTATCTCGGACAAGGAAGTATCAACGAATAAAGGGAATGATCATATCATGTTAACGGTTCAAAGATGATTCAAGGATGATTTATTCTAGAATGCACGGGGGCCGTCATAGTCATCCAGGACTCCCTGACGGTAATTGGCGGGAGGGTCTCGACCATGTACGGAGTATTCTCGAACCGAGGGTAACACACTTAAGGTCTTGACGACGCTAGGAGAACGTTTTGGAAACATCGGAGTGGCTTAGGTATAGAGATAGGAGGTTTCGGAAAGGTTCCGGCAAGAACGGAAGAGTTCCGGGGAAGACCGGAAGAGTTCCGGGGAGACCGAAGTGAGTTCGGAGTGGTCCGCAAATTGTTTCGGAGTCACGGGAGATTAAATAGTATGTAAATATATTAATTATGGAATTATATATATTTTTATTAATTTAATATTAAAGAAAAAGGAGAAAAAATGGGGCAGCCACCTTAATGGGCCATAGGGCCCAAGAGGGGAAGCTTCCCCCCATGTGAGGGGTGCGGCTGGGCCCTTGGGGCCCATGCGCCACCATGGGGTGCGGTTGGTGGCGCCACCCCCTCTCCCCTTTAGTCCCACATTGCCTGGTTGAGGAGAGGTGCAACCCCTCTCCTCCAATAAATAGGGACCCGGATTAATTGGAAAAATACACAGAAAATTCAGGAATTAATTCCGGTTGGCCCAGGCTTCTCCCTAGTCCAATTCCTCCCTCCCCATCTCTTGGCTTGCGCGGTCCCAAGTCTGGACAGCGTATACGGGAGACCTATAAACCGCAGCGCACCGTTGTGCTGCGGGATTCCACCCAAAGTTCTCGCTTCCGCTATTCCGGCTGGATCGGGGAGCACGGAGGTCATCGTCAAGGTCCGTACGTGTGCGAGTACTCGGAGGTGCTGCTCTCTCACGAGTTCGGCACTAGGAGCTTCTTCATCGCCGCGTCTCCTTCTTCTTCGTCGCGCCAAGTTCTCCGCGACCTTGAGGTCGGCTACGTACGTCTTCATCGGCAACGCTTGTGCGGGAGCGTAATTCCCGCTATCGGTCTACAAGGATATGTTTCCGATGACTTCTCCGTTACCGCATTACTAGATAGATAGATCCTGGCTAGTTTCGGTGTTGCGATAGTTAGAAAAATTATTGTTTTCTGCTACGAACCCCATCAGTGGTATCAGAGCCGATCTATGCGTAGTATTGCTGGTACGGTTAGAACACATGTTGAATGTGGGCATCGATTCTGTAATTGTTACCCTCTCGCGTGCACTTGCTAATGTTGTTGGCATTGAGTTGATGAAGCGGCCCGGACCGACCTTACGCGTACGCTTACGCGAGACTGGTTCCGCAACTAACATATGGCTTGTACCATATATGCGGCTGGCGGGTGTCTGTCTCTCTCTCTTTAGACGGCATGGCATTTTCAATGGAGGGCCCTGAAAAGGGTGTAATAGAGACAATTACTTAATCGCTGTTGTGGTTGTATGTTCTCTACCTCCTAGCTATGAGGAGCTTGTCGATGAGTATATACTTAAGAGTGATTTCCTCCTCTTCAATGATTTCCTGGTCGAAATCAAAGATGTGGAGGTGGAACCCATCGAAGGAGAAATAGATGACACGCAAGGTATATTTGATATACAAAGTTATAATTGTTATTTCTTACACTTGTTGATATTAAAGTATTTGATACTTATGTTCTGTTTTATTGAAACAGCACCAGAATATAACAGGAAAATTGCAGAGTTCGACATGATGCTGCGGAATGATGGCAAGGCAAAGTAGTTGATGGCCAAGGAGTTTCACGCCCATAGTTATCAAGTTTTGATTAGTAGTTTTGAATAAGAGTTTTGTAGTCGAATTTGAGAGTGATTGTAATAAGTATGTCTTATATTCGATGAGACAAGTTATTCATATTTGTAAGAGACAAGCAAGTTGTTTTTATTATGAATAAAGTTTTCTTATGATCATATTTCGATTATGAATAAGTTATTCATGTATTAATCTTTTTGATAGCAAAGTGGATTTGAATGTTAAAATAAATATCCTAAGTCAATAATAAAATGCACTACCGAATTTTAATCATTGCAAATATTTTGGATATTTGATCTTGTGTATTTGCATGCGTGATGTCTAATGAGACATGATGATTGAAAATATTGATAAGTCAATATGAGAAGAAATTTGATTTGAGATCATGCAAGATGATTGTTAAATTAAATTGTGTAGTGGAAATTATTATTGAAACCTTTGTTGTATGTCTAAGTAAATAATAAGTATTTACTAAAAGATACAATTATCTGAAATTATTTGATTTGATCAAGAAAGATTTTTCGGATAGAAAAGGAGGATAAAAATCAAGTCATTGTAATTGGATTATAATAGCAAGGATTTTAAAGATTTATTTTATCATGAAGGTTTGTGAAAATTCGGTTCACAAAAGGACTTGTGAAATTCGGTTCACAAAATTATGATGCTATTATCAAACATGTTGATGTAGACATTATGATCATACTCTATTTTGAATAAAGTATAGTCCTAAAAATTATCTCTTAATATTTTAGAAATCACGTAGAAGGTTTTTCCGTTAGAATTAGTAAACTCCCTATTTTGAAGTCTTCACCCAAAATTCGTATGAACGACAATAAGTTGTGTGTCATGGTTTATAGATTATATGATAATACGAAACTATGTACGAAATAGTTCTTTGTAAAATATTCATAGGAATGAATATATGTTTCATATGGTAAACACCAACAAGGGCAAAACTAGTATTGCTAACTTGGTGATTCATTGAAAACAAGTTTCAAGAAAGGATATGAAATAAAGAAAAGCTTAAAAGGGGTAATTGACCTTACTCGATTTGTGAGAGAAATATTGTTTGGAATTTGATCCGACAACAAAACTCCACAAATGGAAATGAAAAATGATGATATTTGATCATGGTGTTTTCATGCAAGGAGCTTTTTATAAATAGTAGGCATTAAAGAATATTTTCTGTCCGGTCACAGATTAATATTTCATGATTTAATGAGCTTGTTACTAGAACAAGGGATACCTACGAAATACAAAGAAATTGGGGTGATGCCAAATTCGAATTGTGACTATAGAGTCATAAATCCAAAAGGTTGCATTCAAGATTGTATTAGTAAATGTTGCTTGAATCTTATTAAGTAAAAGGGTTACTTGATTTTTCACATGACAAGTTGTGTGAAAAGAATGAAACTGTGAGAAGGACATAAAGCTAATTTTGTCATGAAGAATGTCTTTGACAAAATCAAAATTGTTTTGACTACATTGGATGTAGACATGCCTAAGTCTTTTGGATTTGTATTAACAAGTATAATACATCGTATTTGGAATTTTCGAATTGATACATGATCAAGGATTTCGGTTATGACCGAAATATCGAAGGAAATTATATCCGTATAATTTAAGTGGGAGTAGGACAGCTTACCGGAATAATATGTAAGTGACATATTGTTAAGTGGGAGCTTGTGGGCTACACAATATGAAATGTGTTTGACATTTTGAGTGGGAGCATTACAAGTTACACAATCTCAAATGTAATTGACATTTTGAGTGGGAGCTTAGTCAGGTGTTTATATGTAAATGACATATAATAGATAGGTACTAGGAAAATGAATTAGAAGTAATTATTGAATTACGATAAAATCATATATGTTTAAAATGTGAGCATCTGTTTTGAATAGATCATTTTAAAGAAGTCGAGGTGTTTTTCCAGATTAGATTCTGATGTGTCAGAATAAGACGTAACGAGGAATTGGTCCTTGTAAATCTGGATAAAGTAATCATGGTTGTAAAATATGCTGCACTTCTATGCCATGATAAGGTGGCAGCATATTAACCATATTATATACTCGAAAAGATATGATTAGTATTCTTACAAGAAGAATAAGCGCTGAGATGAATTTGTGATTCATTATTAGTGGAACCAAAAGTATCCTTCATAGTTTAAAAGAAACTAAGGATATGTGGTTATTTCAAATCTGTAAAGGATGATGAGTTTAACAAATGTTGTGTTAAAAGGATCAACCTAAATGACAGAAATAAGGATCAAGTCGTTATAGGATAAATTAAAAGGCATTAGGCTGACAATAGAATGTCAGGATCTACTTAGGTAAATATAGAAGTATAAAGATACTGCAAAAGTACATAGAGTTGGTAGAGAAAAGGTGAGTGTGTTTAATGCAATTAACTGATATTGGATCAGAGTAAGCGCAGGGAAACAAAAGTCTCACTTAGTTGCCAAATATGTATATTTGTTATTAAGATAGCATGTGATATCAAATAAGGTGATATCAATGGTTTGCAAAGAGCTTATGGTTATGAAAGGTTCAGGCCGAAGGAAACCTCTTCCACGAGCGAGCATTATCATAAACACTTATAAAAGATAAGGTTGTATGATTGGTATAGAAATGCAGCTGGATTTATTTGAAATCTAGTGCAAGTGGGAGACTGTTGGAGATATGCCCTAGAGGCAAATAAATAATAAGATTTATTGCATTATCTCTTTAAGTTTATAAATAGTTTTATACCATGCTATAACTGTATTAATCGGAATTGTTAATACACGTGTGGTATGTAAACAAACCAGAGTCCCTAGTTAAGCCTCTAGATAAACTAGTCCATCAGTCAATGGATGATCGTGATTTCCCGATCATATTGCATTAACAGTTGATGGTGGAGTCATTTTATTGGGAGAATAATTTGATGGACATTACCCAAAGTATTGCAGTTAGGATCGTATCAGATAGTTCAACACTGCAATAGGATTATAACGTGGTAGCTTATTCCTTAGACCGTGAGATTACATCAAGTCGCTGCTTCTGAAAGATACGGCTGATCGCACCTAACGTCATGTCTCATACGCACGACAATAAGGGTGACACTTTCGGGTATTGGAAGGAAGTAGTCGGGGCGAGTAATCAAGAGCGGGATTTGTTCATCCGTGTGACGGATTGATATGCTGGGCCCACTCGGTGAGATTATATCTGTAAAGCTGCGCAGCGTATGACTAGGTCATTGAGATATAATTTCATGGGAACGAGTAAAGCAACCTTGTCGGTAACGAGATAAAACACAACATCGGATGTTGACGATCGTATCTCGGACAAGGAAGTATCAACGAACAAAGGGAATGACCATATCATGTTAACGGTTCAAAGATGATTCAAGGATGATTTATTCTAGAATGCACGGGGGCCGTCATAGTCATCCAGGGCTCCCTGACGGTCATTGGCGGGAGGGTCTCGACCATGTCCGGAGTATTCTCGAACCGAGGGTAACACACTTAAGGTCTTGACGACGCTAGGAGAACGTTTTGGAAACATCGGAGTGGCTTAGGTATAGAGATAGGAGGTTTCGGAAAGGTTCCGGCAAGAACGGAAGAGTTCCGGGGAAGACCGGAAGAGTTCCGGGGAGACCGAAGTGAGTTCGGAATGATCCGGAAATTGTTTCGGAGTCACGGGAGATTAAATAGTATGTAAATATATTAATTATGGAATTATATATATTTATATTAATTTAATATTAAAGAAAAAGGAGAAAAAATGGGGCAGCCACCTTAATGGGCCATAGGGCCCAAGAGGGGAAGCTTCCCCCCCATGTGAGGGGTGCGGCTGGGCCCTGGGGCCCATGCGCCACCATGGGGTGCGGTTGGCCCAAGGGGGCAGCCGCACCACCCCCTCTCCCCTTTAGTCCCACATTGCCTGTTGAGGAGAGGTGCAACCCCTCTCCTCCAATAAATAGGGACCCGGATTAATTGGAAAAATACACAGAAAATTCAGGAATTAATTCCGGTTGGCCCAGGCTTCTCCCTAGTCCAATTCCTCCCTCCCCATCTCTCGCGTGCGCGGTCCCAAGTCTGGACAGCGTATACGGGAGACCTATAAACCGCAGCGCACCGTTGTGCTGCGGGATTCCACCCAAAGTTCTCGCTTCCGCTATTCCGGCTGGATCGGGGAGCACGGAGGTCATCGTCAAGGTCCGTACGTGTGCGAGTACTCGGAGGTTGCTCTCTCACGAGTTCGGCACTAGGAGCTTCTTCATCGCCGCGTCTCCTTCTTCTTCGTCGCGCCAAGTTCTCCGCGACCTTGAGGTCGGCTACGTACGTCTTCATCGGCAACGCTTGTGGGGAGCGTAATTCCCGCTATCGGTCTACAAGGGTATGTTTCCGATGACTTCTCCGTTACCGCATTACTAGATAGATAGATCCTGGCTAGTTTCGGTGTTGCGATAGTTAGAAAAAATATTGTTTTCTGCTACGAACCCCATCATTTTTTAGTGAGAGAAGACCCTACCCGCAGACTTACATTTTCCCTTTTCTATTTTCAGTTTGTGTCTCTTGTTTTTCTACTTTCTTTAATTTTTTGTTATTTGTTCTTTTTATCTCTGTTTAGTTTTTAATTTATTGCTAGTTCTAGTACTAGACTGTTTATGTTACTTTTATAAACAATAGTGCAATTGTTTTTCCAGGCATGCATGTTTCCTTTTTCTTGTCAACTAAATACACACCAGTATCTTATCATGTTGATTATGTAAAATATTTTAATTTGTAGAATTTTTTTAAATGTAGAATGAATGCACTATTTCACATACATGAAATTTTTGTTGATATACAAAGACTTTTACGTAAGCGTCAAAAAATGTTTTCAAATTCGTAAATGCAAATTGTAATTTTTAAGAAAATATTTCCATAGATGTACTCGTTTCATACATGAAGAACTCGTATTACAGGGGGGAGGCGTATTGGCTCCGAGCTCATATGCTCCTGGGCGAACATAAAAAATCAAAAAATAGTAAAACATTTCAAAAAGTTCCAAAAACAATTGGTTACGTATATATACATATTTTTTTCATTACGTACCAAGTTTCATGATGAAATGATATGTGTGGTGCTCTGTGTAAAAATAACAAAATCAGTGCTCTAAATTTGTTTTTTTAATCCCATTTTGGCCACTGATTTGTCTTTTTTGCATAGAACATCTCATATGTTATTTCACCATGAAACCTGGTACATATGTAGAACATTTATATATTTTCGTCTCCAATTTTTTCAGAATTTTTTGAAATGTTTTACTATTTAAAAAACATTAATCGGCCAGGAGCATATGAGCTCGGGAGCCAATTCTAATTTTCAGTATTATAGTCTCTATTAGGATGAGCCTATAATGATACTAGGCCCCTGCTACCAACTCAGTCTGCCTCTCTCTTCAATAACCTTGCATGTGATGTATGAATAGGTGGCATAACCCATTGGTGGACGCGTGGGTGAGCGAGCTGCCCGTGGTCGCTAGTGATTTTTCCTTTTACAAATACTAACTTAAATATGCTCCCTCTGATCCAATTGAACCGTGGAAAGTTTGCGAACTTACAAAGAATCATAGATAGTATATAAATTCGACGTGATGTACCCAATTGTCTTTTTTCCAACACATTAAAATGATATAAATTTACAAAAATCGTCATGTGCTTCAGGCACATTTACACCCATGTGATAATGTTGTGTTTCCTCGTGGTCCATATAGGAACTCCCATAATTAGCATACTAACTATTTTACAAAAATAACACTATTGGGTTATGTCATGATCAGTGGGGACAGGTAATTGACTGTCTGAAGATACTGCGGCCAACAGGAAAAGGGTCGATATTATACATTTTAAATATTTTTTTACAGTTGTGTCATCAAAAGCAAGACAATAAATAACTTAACCAAATCATTTGTTTTCCAAAAAATGTACCATGGACGTAAAACATTCTTGTAAACGAGCACCAATGAACTATTATGTTTTAGAGCCAGAGAGATGTGTTCTTTGTTTTCTTGACCAGATTTGGCATGGGCGGTTGCCCATGATCACATGGACTTGTTTTTTTGTTTCTTTTAGAAATAGACTAAACGATGCACTAGGATGTTTTCTTGTTTGAAACAGACCAAGGAAGGACGTGTGTTTGAATAGACCACGTACATATGTCTCTCTTTTCATGGCTAAGGAAGAAGAAAAACGGCCGTATGGAGGGCCAGAAACTTAGCTAGGTGGAGAATCCATGCAACGCCCAACAGCAAGGTACGGTCGCCGCCCCAGCAGGTGATCAGTACTGGAGTACTTCCTAGCTTCCATGCGTGCCTAGCTTGGGCCGCGAGCTTGCAGTAGAAGACGATGCAGTTGGGCCCCCCGCGCCGAAGATAGGCCCACGTGCGCCCACGTGGCGGACGGAGCCGTCCCTTTCGCGCGTTAGTTTGTACTACGCATACGCATGAACGATGACGTACTCGCTGGCATGCAGGATTTATTTGGCATGCCGCAGGCTAGAGCTCTGAGCTCAAAGCGGTTGCCCTCATCGAGGTCCCTTCGTCACAGAGTCGATGTCATGGTGCGCCGCCTATCGGCCACTTGCCTGTCGCCTTATTCATTTACCAGATGTGGTACATGTTGTTATTTTCTTATATCGGTCAAACTTAGCGAGTTTTAACCTTTGACCAAATTATGGTAAAACTTTGCCCAAAACTTGCAGAATAATAATGCTAGAACACAGTACTGTGGCTATTAACAAGCCTTCATACACTATATTAGGTATGTGTTCACAAAACTCACAATCGTATGAAAATACAAATGTAATGGTGGCTAATTTACCATAAAAATTCAATATCAATAGATCTACCACATAAACGTTGGGTGCTTTGTTAGTATATCTATAATATCAATCGAATGTAATAGTGATTATTATTTTTCCTGATTCGAGCCCGCTCTTTTTTCGGCCTAGACCAATATATCCGCATTTCAAAAATATGCAATTATGTCATTACCTGTTCCACTCCGAGCCAGCCGATAAAATATCATACTACATGATATGATAACGGAAAATCCGGTACATTTACCTACGTGTTGGCACAAGCAAGCTGATACGTACCCGCGATCGTAGCCAGCACCGGCATGCACTGTACGTTAAATGGGCTATCAACATGGTTTTGGTTACCGGTCGGTAATTCTGGTTACCGCCCGGTAACCGAGTTTCCCGACCAACCACGGGAAACGTGCTTACCTGTCAAAAAATCCCGAGATTTTTGAATTTTTTGAATTTGAACTCCAAAACCTGATAAATGTACTGTATCCTCGTATAGTAAAATAGTTCTGATGGCGTAGCCCGGTGGCAGTTACCTGCTTTGATCTTCTGCAGGTTTCAGGTTCTAGTTTTGGGCTCTTTTATATGTTTTTGAGAATTAAGACAAGTTTCTAGACTCTGTGCAAGTTTAATCCCCACAATTACGCAAAAATGTTTCTCGGTTACCGCGGTAACCGGGAATCCCGAGCCCCCTCGGGAAAAAATTAATTTCGGGAACCAAAACCTTGGCTATCAATCGCAGCAAGGTATCCCGCCCCCCTGTACACAATGCGTACCTGTCTAGCGACAAATTGATGGGATCTTGAGACATAAGACCTCAGCAACGGATACAAGACAAAACAACGAGTCACAAAAAACTTGTTGTATTATTGTGTACCGTGGAAGATATATTGGCAGATTACCAATACGATCAGTACGACGTTCATGGCGACGCCGGTCGCGTTCACACAAAATGCATCCATGGTTATGTCAGCTGATCGAGTGCCTAGCTAGAGTGCTAGACGGACCAAGTTAGACGTATTTACATGGAATAATTATTGCTAGCTTCCATGGCCACGCTCTGTCTTGTAGCTCACGGTGCATGGGTCATCTTCTCTGTCGGTTGCTTGCCCTGATCTAAGTACGTGGACATTTCAACGCCAGCCCTCGCATCCATGCAGGCCGGCCCAATCAGCACACGCAGCGTGGCCCCCGAAATGTCGTCTAGTAATCTCGCGGCTTATATAAAGGCTTTGCACTGTGCCCTCTGATAGATTAAACACACACACACACATCTGATCGTACAAACAACCACTTCCTTACCTTCTTCTCACGTTGAACAATGGCCAGCCATGATCCAGGTGATGAAGACCATTGGTGGTGGTACCCCGACGACTACCCCGGCGAGGTCGCAGATGCCCACGACAACTTCCTCGACATGTTCGCTAACTCTAGGTACGTGAGGGTAGGCTATATACATCATCGATCATCCTATGGAGCACACCCTCCTACATATATACAGAATCTGTCCAGGGGTGTTCATATAATATACTATATGATCAAAATGTAGCTATACAGCTAGATTCAATCGGTTCCGCAATGCTCCATCAATAAGCACACACTTATGTACTTCTCTTGCAGTGAAGATCTCTTTAAGTTAGGGTGGGATGGAGGCACCGCCGGGCAGCCGACTGATTCCAGCATCCCTTCGACGCCGCCACCACCAGAGCTGCCACGTGTGTCCCTTGAGCCACCACCTTCCGATGAAATGATGGCGGCGTGGCTCTACCCGATCGTGAGTGTCGAGACCGAACAAGCCGGCGACAACACGAAATTACCGGCCAAGGTGAAGAACGAGCCCGAGATGTTGATGTTGGCCACCGAGAGCAAGGGCAACCTTACAGCAACGGAGGATATGTCCCGTGCCAAGGTAAGAGCGCTTGCAACTTATGAATTTAGAATAAAACATGTTGGCCTTTTGTTGGCAACTCACATAAAATAAACAAGAATATCGTCTTTATATTTATGGCCTTTTCTTCTTCGAAGAATCTATTATAAAACTTGAAGAGAGCATGATCGTGTGTTTGGAAAAACTCTGTAGTTTCACATGTTATAGCATGTCATACATTCATCATGTTATTTGTGTATGACTTTCGAAACCTTGCATTCCCCTTGCGATATGGGTTTGCTACGCAACCCACCAGATATTTTTCCTAGATCGGTAAGCTTCTTTCCTTGTAACATCCACATGTCTTATTACCATCTCAAGTATGAACTTGTCCCGTTTCCAAGCAAGTCATTTTTTTTACCAACCTCCTCTCAGAGACTCATTAATTTTCGCAGTATACTTTTCCCTTGCGCTGTATGTATCAATTCTGTGGTGCTTAGAAAATGAAGATGATGTCATTGCCTTATTTAGTATTCCTATGTCTTACTTTACTCTGTCAGAACACAAACATGAAGAGTGACTCTAGCGAGAGGAGGAAGACGGCATCAGGAGGTTTTTTTTTTTTGACACATCCAACCATCCGTATATTCAACGATCAAACCACATACACCGTACATAGATTGAAAAGCGGAAGAAGAACCAACATACGGGGAGGATCCAGAGCCACCACAGAGAGTCGCAGCTTCCCGGCGACGGAGACGAAGGCCGGCAACCACCTTGCCACTGCCTGGGCACTTTTAAACCCTTAAGAGACGCCGCCTTGACTGCCCGCCGCGCCGCGGCGGAGCACTTGTCGATGAACACGTAGGGCGGCGCCCCCCTGGCACCGCTTCCCCTCCAAGCCTCGGCCGCCAACAGATCCGTCGCAGGAGAAGCTCCAGCCTCCCGTCCAGCCCTGGATGAACACCACATCTCCAGCGCCGCCGCACCGCAGCAGAAGGAGAAGAAGACCGCGCACGGCGGATCCGCGGATCCGCGAGCACGGCAAGGTCGACGACCACGCGACGGAGCCCCGCCGGAGCTCCACCACCGGAGAGGAAGGACGCCGACTCCAAAAACCCACCAGCCGCACCACCGCCTCCTCAGCGCCGCCGGCGGGAACCTCCACACTCCTACCCTATGTACACGAAGGGATCCGGGGATCCCCCACCCACCCGCCGCCGGAGCGGACGGGGGGAGAGAGATCCCGCGGATCCGCGACGGCGAGAGCGGCGTGCGCAGGCGATTCCAAGAAATCGCCTCCTCTGCACTGTAGCGAGGAGGAGGGGAAAGTGCGCCCCGGCATCAGGAGGTTCAAGCAGGGCACCAAGGTCGTCTCACTACTCAGGAATACACAACATTACAGAGAAGGTACTGCTTGCTCACTTGATCCTACCATCACATTTTTTTAATTCCCATGCGCCTATCGTGCATGTCATGACAATTTGCATGCATGCATAAATGTCTCTGTGCAGAGGCGACGGTGCAAGATCAGTGACAGGCTCAGGACACTGCAGCAGCTCGTCCCAGGATGCGACAAGGTCAGCTCAGTGAAACAGTAACCCATCAGTCGCTGGCTCATAATCGAATTTTGGCGATGGATTTACATGAGTACTTTTCTCTACATACAGATTTTAATCTGGTCATAAGTGTATTTTCTGCCTGCCACCTCGCTCTGAATCTTAATCTCTGCACAGTCTAACCAAGCATCGACGCTGGAGCAGACGATCCAGTACATGAAGTCGCTGCAGCAGCAAGTCCAGTCAATGAACATGAGGCCGGTGGCCCCGGCAGCACCAGCGGTGTATCCCGTCGTGCAGCCACCGCCAGGGGCAGCTGTCCCCATGCCGATACCGGCGGCCGCGAGAGGACAAGTCCGGCCAGCAACAGTTGTTACGATGGTACCATACGGAGCCATGATTCCGTGCGCGCACTACCACCCGGTGATGATGCCTGCAGCAGCATCGACGACGCTACCGGTGATGGTGCCAGTGCTCCATCTCCACGGCGGAGCAGCAGCGGAAGCACAGGAAGGAGAAAGGGAAGAGGAGGTTGTGAATTTGTCAGACATAATTGAGCACTAAAATTAATATATTCCATATGGCTAATCTAGATAGCAGATGCTACTCGTACTAATTCATTTGATCAGCCCGCGGTTTCTATGGTTAATTTGTTGTGTGGTTTCGTTAGAACAATACGACCTTACATCTCTAGGATTCTATTTGTAATGCGTTTGAGCTATTATGCAATGCTGCAGCTTTCGTTTGGTACATGTAATATTCTTACCATTGGGCTATATATTATATTTGGTCAATATTATCTTGAGGAGCATCTAATGTTTGCAGTGGTACTTATGCAACTATCGTGAATTCGTAAGAATTTTTTAAAGTGTGACCGTTGCACTGCCTTTGTTCTTCATTTTGTGCAAGGCCACAATTTTTTTCCCAAGTTTCCCAAGTTTGAAAAGAAACATGGAGTAAGCGTTATCAATTGACTTTGTTCTTCATTTTGTGCAAGGCCACAAAAATTGTCCATCACGCATATCAATTTCGCGAGGCTCTTGAGCTAGCAAGGTTGTTGAGAACTTGCCTGTGGCAAGATGGTTAGGAGGATGGTTGTAACCCCAGCCCAGCAGAGTTCAAACCCCAGGTTTGACACTGGTGTTTCTCATTTAGGCGGAATATTCTTCAGTGGGAGGCGACATTCCCGTCGACAGCGAGGCGCATGTGGTGACTTCGTCAATCTCAAGACCTGACCGCCGGCTCAGTCTTTCGAAGGTGCTCATAGGGATAGGGTGTGCATGCGTGCGTTTATACGGGTGAGTGTGTGCACATGTATGTGAGCGTCTGCGTTGTACTGTGTTTCGTAAAAAAAAAGGAAGGTTGTTCAGTGGGCTAAGAAAATCTTCGCACGTCGGCCTTGCATGCCGTCAATCGCTCCGTGGGTTGGTCCGTGGGCCCGTACATGGGCTCTTGAGCTAGCTAGGTTGTTAAGCGGGTTACAAGAATCTCCTTACGTGGGCCTTCTCCATGGGTCGGTCCGTGGGCCCGTACCACCTACGTCTCTCTGATTTGCTTCGAAACTAAGGCACGCATGCACGTGTCGCCCCGCAGTCCCTCCACGTCGGTAAAGTGCTTTGATTTGCTAGCGTATCTCGTCGGACGCGCAGCCTCGCACGCGCGCGTCTTCGTCTCCTCCACACGAACTCCCCGCGCGCGTCGACAAAAGGGTGCTGGCGAATCAGACCACCGATTCGGATGCGCCCGCCGGCCGACACCACCACCACCATGCATGCAGTCAGTCCCCGGCCGATGATGAAATACCACTGCCGCCGACGAGCAGCAAACCGCCTTGCCCCGCACACAGGTCATGGCATGCGCTGCCGACTGCCGCCGCACGCCGCCAAAACCGGCTGTAATGCTCGCCCTAGTTATTAGTTGCCCTAGCTAGCTAGGTCGATCGAGCTCTTCATTGATCTATATAATATTTTTCCCGACATCTGGCTCTCGATCGTCGATCTCCAAGGCAATCATCTTCTCGACACCAGACAGACGGGAGCTAGCCGACATGGACGGCGAGGTGCCGGAGTACCTGTCCTGCGCCGGGGCCAGCCGGGACCGCGCCCTCGACGACTACTACCTCACGTGAGTGCAGTTCGGTTTTGTGCATTGTTCAGGGTGGCGTGGTGTGCTCATGAGCGACCAACTTTGCAGCCACGAGCTGCTCGAGCTTCTACAACATGCCGATGCGGGCGCCGGGAGCTCCATGCCGCACGAGTCCTTCGTCGACGAAAAGCCCTCCCTGAATTTCCATCCTGCGCCGTCGTCACCGACGTACTATGCCGCCACCGCCGACTCCTCTACGAGAGCGGTCGCGAGCGAGGCGGAGATGGCGTCATGGCTCTGTGAGGTCTTCGAGCAGGAGGCCTCTGACCCGCGGCCGGGCACCACAACGACGACGACCAAGTCCGAGGGAGAAAGCATCGTAGGCACCGACAACGGCGCCAGTGAGCACCGCCGCGCAACGTCTACCGGCACGCCGGCCGACGAAAGGCCGCGGAGCAGCGGCCGGAGAAGATCTTCTTCCGGAAAGGCCGCGGAGCAGGTACGTACGTAGGCAGGCATGCAGATATATATAGGCGTCGGCGGCTGCATGTATGTTTGATGCCCTTTGATGCATGCACGCAGAGGCGGCGGAACAAGATCAATGACAAGATGAGGACTTTGCAGCAACTCATGCCGAGGTGCAGCAAGGTAACTTTGACGCAACGGATCACCTGAATTTATTACAATTTAAAAAGTCAAACATGCATGACTATCTTTGATCAATTTTAAAAAGAAATTATTAGCATTTACAATACAAAATAAGAAGCATTAGATTCATCATGAAAATATTTTCATATTTTATTTTCTTAGTATTTCAGATGTTGGTAGCTTTTTCTAAATCTTGATTAAAAATAGTCAAGTTTGACTTAAAAAAAAGTAATAGACCTTTTAACAAGGAGGGGAGAGGGAGTGCATCTCCTAAAACATGCAAGTCATAAGACTGACCCAAATTGGTCTTTGGAATTGTCTTAGATGGTGATTTTGCGGCTTTTTACGTTCTATTGGTTCAGCTTGCTTACGAAAAATAAGCACATGAATGTACACATCTTCACTATTTTTTGGCAAATAATGTTTGTTCAAGTATATGCCGCTTAACAAGTATAGTTGTGGAAAAATATTATTTAATACGTCAAGTAAAATTGTTTCATATGTATATTTGTTTTTCACTTGCATGCCATGATTACAAATATATAGTTCAAATATATTGTAGAATAGAACAATATGTGAGTAAGAAACAGCCATGAAAAGGTTAAATTAACCTATGGTTTTTCATCAGACAGACAAGGCTTCGACGCTGGAGGAGGTCATCCAGTACGTGAAATCACTCCAGCACCAATTGCAGGTTAGATATGTGCATTAATTAACCAACTTTTATTTGCGTGTTTTTCCTAATTCTACGAAAATTCAGTCATCATAAATTGCACGTCACAAAACTTAAGGCTGCAGTCTCAAAGATGTGCAAATTTTTATTCTCAAAGTTCAGCAAAAGTTGACAGTTCCAGTCTTCCAGAAGATTCTAGATAACATAAAAATAGTATTCCCATGCATGTAGTCAACCTATTTTTCCATGCTCGTGTATGAAGCTTCGAGGTACATCTTCGTGCATCTCGAGAACTAATTTGCTAGTCACCTGACACATACGGACATCATGTACGTACGTCGATCTGCTGCTGATTCTTCACTGCGCAGGTGCTGTCGGCTAAGCGGGTACGCGATGCCAACGGCGGCGACCATGCTGCCGCCGTCCTGCATGAATCTAGCTGCAGGCGATGTCTTGAGCCGGCAGGCACTGGCGCCGGCGCCGGTGATGTTCCCGCCATACCCGTTTGTCCCGGCGATGTTCGCCTGCCCTCACCACGGACACGGCACGCCGCCGCCGCCGCCGCCGTAAGGTTATCCGGTAGGATCTGCATCTGCCACGCAGCAGCAGCAGCAGCAGCTCGCCCAGCGTCGTCGTCACTCCAACGAGCTCGCCGTGCCGAACCACAGGTAAGCACAGGTTGATCACGTTTCTGCGTGCACGGTAGACGGAGTGGCGGAATCGGCCGAATCAATCTTACTAGCCCCAAGCTACGTATTTACAAAGTACGTACGTGTACAGTACCGGTGAAGTGACAAGCAAAATGTACAAAAAGCTATATATTGTACCGTTAAAAAATGTATATATTGTAGCAGTAAAAATGTGTATATATATTGTACTCCATAAATTGAAATAGGAAAAACAAAAAGCTGGTGATGGCATGTTGCCATGGACGCATTGCATACTGTATATATACGGGCTACCTTACTATGGCCAGCGAGCGGCATCAGCAGGCTGACACCAGATTGCCTTTCCTTCGAGCGCGAGCGCTCGCTCGCTTTTCCGGCCATCCGCGTCATGCGCACTCAGGATGGGAATGGGTCGGGTCGACCTGCCGGGTCGCCGACCCAACCAAAAAAATCAGGGCCAATGGGTCATGTGGGTCGGACTCAAACAAGATTTGGGTCAATAGGGCCGGCACCGGGTGACCAATTGGGTCGGTGAGGCCGACCCACCTCATAGTCTCATATCTCACAATAGGTACATTATCCGTAGACCCAATCTTGTGACGCAGTTCGAGTTATAATTTCTGGTGAATGCTCGTCTATATTGAACAACAAAATTGTACCGATTTATTCCGGCAACACGTCGCATGTACAAACCACAGCTTGATTTTTTTCTGTCAGCTAACTCACGTAGCAACAGGAACACGTACAGAATTTCTTCTATCGACTTTGCATGCGTAGGCATTATTAATTTCCACAGTGCGACACGATTTGTTTTTTCTTTATTGATCTGGTACATTAATTGTTGGTAATAGGTGCATATAAAATAGCGCTCGAAATAGCTATATACGTAGGATTAGAAATCTTAATTTTTACACTAGTCGGAATGCTAAAAAACGTGTCGAGTTTTAACATCTCGTTTATAGGCAATACAACGTACAAAAAAAAATTTGGGTCGACTCAAAATACCCATCGGGCAAACGAGGCTACTAACTATTTTCATATGAGTCGACCCGTGGCCTCACAAATTGGCCTTGGGTCAACAGGGGCCTGGTCCAAGGCCAAATTCGGGTCGGCCCATTCCCATCCTGCGCACACCCCCTATTCCCTTTCAATTATGTCCTTTTAATTATCGCGATGTATTAATTGCCTACATGTCTCGCTCTTTTATTCCTTTATTACTGCTAACAACCGCGCTGCATGCACGGATCTCTAATCACATTTTTTCTGGAGACATGCATCCATGTGACGGAACTATTTTTTAGCTGGCCATGCACATGCACAAAACGCTCATCTATTTTCTCTATTCCCTTTTCTTTTTTATTTTGTTGCGTGAATATGTATTTTTAGCTGACCTATTACCTTTTTATAGATCAGTATAGAATAAAATGGAACAGTAAACTGAAAACCTTTTCCTATTCATTTTTATAGAAACATGTATTTTGTATGAAAAAACAATTTTCTTAGGCTAAATTTAGTTTAAGTCCCCGTTTTTCTTAGGATAAATCCCGAGTGGTGCCAACGGTGGCGGCTCTCCATTTCCTGTGTGTGCGGAGAGTGGCGCGGGGCTCCCGGCCGTCCACGGTGTGGTGGTGGTGGTGTGGCCTCGGTTCGGGCGAAGGCAAGGCGTCGGCGGTGGGGATGGCTTAGTGGACGGCGTGTGCGGTGACATGCGACCACTGGTGGGATGGTGGTCGAAGGTGCCGGTTGGTCTGCTCATGGAGTCATGGGCTTGCAGGCCAAGATCTGGGCCCATTCGGGGCCGATCTGGGTCGGCCGAGCCCAAGCCGAAGAAGGCCGTTGCTGGTATATTCAGTCCCCAAGTGCACATCCCTAGTGGTATATGACTCGGGAGTCAGATCCGGGCCAAGTGAGCCCAGATCCGAGGGTCGGCCGGCATCACTCTCTTGGGAGCTGCGAGATGTGTCGTGTTCGCTGTGCTCGTTTCACCTCTGTACCTGCGCAGACGGACCTTGATCCGACGCCGGCATACCACATCTATGCTCCCCGGTTTGTTGCAGTGATAGTCTTGTTGCCTCCCGAGGACGGGTTTGTTCCCGGGGTGGTGACTCCGGAAGGTGGACCGCATGGCCTTTTCTACAGCCAGCGGCGTGGCGGTGGTGGTGGCCTCGCTCTTTGGCCATGTGGGGGCGGCAGGGTATCCTAGCGTTGGCGGTGTTTTGGCAGTGGCGACTCGTTGATCGCGTCTTGGAAGTCTAACTTGATGGCGACTAGCGGTTCGTGATGACATGGTGTGGGGCGTAGGGTTTGTCGGGTGAAAACTCAGCGCTTCTCCGCCAACGGTGGCGAAGCATGCGGGTGTCGTAACCCTCTAGGGGCGCCATTGTGGTCACCTTCAGGGATCCGAGTGAAAACCCTTTGGCCATTTGAACAGATATGTGACCTGCTTGATATGTGGCTGGTAATATCTTAATTGTTCCCCTCATTGATAACTTGTATGCTAGAGTCTTGATAATAATTTTTAGTGTCCCCCACTTGATGACTTGTTTGTTATATTATTGGTAACATCTTACTAGTTATTTTCTTATCGATAACTTGTATTGTAGAGCCTTGGTAATTTTTTTAGTATTCCCACCTTATAACTTGTTTTCCTTGTGATTGTCAACATATTACTAGTTTTCTCTCATTGATAACTTGTATGCTAGTGTATTGTAATAAATTTTTAGTATCCCCCGCTTGATAACTTGCTTGATATGTGACTGGTAATATCTTAAGTGTTCCCCTTATGTATGATAGAGTCTTGATAATAATGTTTAGTATCCCCCCACTTGATGACCTGTTTGTTATGTGACTGGTAATATGTTACTAGTTCTTTTCTCATCGATAACTTGTATGCTAGAGTCTTCGTAATAATTGTTTAGCATCCCCATCTGATAACTTGTTTGCCATGCGACTGATAACATCTTACTAGTTATTTTATCATCTATAGCTTGTATGTTAGAGTCTTTGGTAATAATTTTTTAGCATTCTCATCTGATAACTTGGTTGCTATGCGACTGGTAACATCTTACTAGTTCTTTTCTCATCGATAACTTGTTGATGCATGTAAAATGCATACATGAACTTTGCATTATATTACTTATATTTCAATCATATTTGCATCATATAAGGGTTATATCATTGATTTATATTGATTTTGGGAATATTTCATTGTTTCCCTATTTTTTTGGAATTAACCCTGCACAGGCAGAAAACCCTATTTTCTATATTTTGATGTTTCAGGGACCCAAACGACGTCCAAATGACCTAATAATCTACGAGCATCAGTTTTTGGAAGGAACAAAGCGTGGGGGCGAAGGAAGCGAACAAACGGAGACCCGAGGGCCAAGTTGAGTGGGCCCACGTGGCCAGATTCCTTGGCCACGTGGGACCCATCAACCTGGGCCTCGAGGCTCCATTGCCGTCGATCTTTTTTCCCGAGCCTCCGTCTTGAGCTAAAAACGACTATAAAAATAGTCCCCGACGCCCTTCGGAAAGGAGCGCCGCCGAAACACAGAAACAACGAAACATAGACCTGGAGTTGCAGATTGGAGGGGGAAAACTCCGGCGGGGCGCTGCCGGCGTGGTCTCCATCTTCTCCAACAACTTCTCCACCGTCTCCATGATGAAGAGGTAGTAGTCCACCCCTGGACTATGGGTTTGTGGAAGTAACTTATGTATCTCTCCTCTCTTGAGCTTCACTAATTAGTACCGTACTATGAGCTGCTGAACATGATTATGGTCATCTATGTAATACCTTTGTGGTGGATCTTTTTATGAGTTAATATATGTTTGAGATTGCAATAGTTTTGTTTCAGTTATGAAAGTAGATGCATATTATGTACCCCGTTCTTGTTTACTTGTTCTGATCAAAGTTGTGTATGAGAGCGTGTGAGGGGGAACGTGTGCATTAGTTGGAGTAACGGGGGTGGCTAGTGCGGTGAACGTTAGGGAAAGTTCCGCGATCCACTTGGGTGTTTTACCTTACTTTGTTGCCTCACTAGGGATAACAAAAATACCTTGCTACCGGAGATGTGGGTGTGACCATTGCCACTACTCCATGACTAGATCTAGCATGTTCTTATTTTAACTTCATGTCATGAAACTTAATGCTATGTTCTGATTTATCTTAATTACTAAGGTGTTATGATTTAGTTCGCATCTTGGTGGAGTATAAGAGAGATTAATAAACAAAAGATCTCTATGTTAGGACGTGATGCCCATATAATTAGTAACTTGTCATGAAACCTTTTTGTTGCAATCTCATATATCAATTCTAGTGTTCCATTGTCTACCACTTTATTAAAGAGAGAGTGCATTTGTGAAACCATGAACGCCGGTCCATTTTTAATCATAAGAAACACCTTTCCAACAACTTTTATCCACTTTACATTTTCTTCCATTTAAAAATCCGAAAATACAAAAACACTTTTACATCTTGCATTCACAATACAAAACCCAAAAATATCATCCATCATTGTTTCCACCATCCTTGCATATTTATTTATCATCATTGCATATTTATTTACTGTTTTGCATTCATTTTATTTTGATATCATTCTCACACCTTGTGCTTGACAACCACTTGGTGAGGTTGAGGGCACAAACAATTTACTTTGTTTTGTTGGTTTTCAAGAGAAGGATAAGAAGATAAATCTTTCACTACTGATTCCCCGAGAGTTCGATATTAAACCCTCGAGTCACCCCTCGTGTGGAAAAGCGTCTTTCCTATACTATACACTCTGCACTTGGTGTCTCAACCTAACCCATATTCTTTTGACGCAGGTAACTACGTCAAGGGCCATCAAGACAGTTTTCTGGCGCCGTTGCCGGGAATCATTGCTGTAAAGGTTTATCCAAGGGTATCTCACAACAAAGTCAACTTCATCACCAACTTGTGCAAACACCTAAGCTTGGGGAGTTTGCACCTACGTGAGTATCATCTTATCCATCTTTACCTTCAAAGCATTTTATTTTGTTTTGTTATTGTCTTGCATATCATATTTATATTTCGGTTTGCATTTTTTTTTCTTTTCAGTTTTGCATTTTGTGTTGCATTTGTTATTTCGGTTTGCATATTTTATTATCATTTTATTTTCAGTTTTGCATAAAAAATTAAAAACACATAAAAACTTGCAATCATGGTTCTTGGAAACAAACAAGAAGTGAGTCCTCCATTAAGTTCCACTTCTAATTTTAAGCAACTTCCTGGAGAAACATTAAAAGATGCTTGGGTAAGAATTAATAGGATACACTATGAAGATCCTACACCTTGTGAAGATGAAAAGCTAAATCTTTACTTTTATTATGGAACAGTCCGTAAAGATGGCGTTCAACGAGATAGTTAAGTAGTTCAAATCGAAAAACTTTTAACTAATGAAAGGCAGATCATAATCTCAGTTTTACGCACAAAAATTTTCAGGTCAAAATACTATTCTGAGATTTATCACGATTTTTTACAGTGAAGCACAGGAATCTGTCTAAATTGAACAGTCGGTGAAGATCGAATTTTTCGAGACAGCTACGTAACTCAAATCACAAAAGGTTAGTCTAATGAAAGAAAGATAATAAGCATTACTTTGCACTCAAGAAATTTCAGATCAAGATCACGTTCTGTTGATTTTAAACATTTAATACGGTGGAGCACAGAAAATCTGTTTCTGGACAGCAAAGTAAAACTATCAACTTATAATTAACTAGAGATTATTATTATCATTTTATTTTTATGTACAGAGTATATACACAATATTTACATATTTTTGGATGAGAAGCTTCCATGGAAAGATTTGCTTTGGTTTCATAGGCATGAACACAAGTGTTCAAGGTCGACCCCCACTTAACTATTGCTCATCTTTCCAATCACTCTCTTTTTGAAAAGGTTTTAGATAACAATTACAACTAATTTTTTTGGTAATTCGCATTCCCTATCCATACTAAGATAGAGAACAACTTAGAACTGAAAATAAAATTTACTTAGAGGTAAAGCAAACAAGTGCACACAAGAATATTCACCTACGCTATGACTCCCCGGCAACGGCGCCAGAAAAGGTCTTGATAACCCACAAGTATAGGGGATCGCGTGTAGCCTTTTCGATAAGTAAGAGTGTCGAAGCCAACGAGGAGCTAAATGTAGGATAAGTATTCTCTCAAGTTCTATCAACCACTGATACAACTCTACGTACACTAAACGTTTACTTTATCTAGGAAATAATACTAGGCTAACAATACGGGTATGAGAGATAGCTTTGCGAGATAATAAATATAAGAAAGTAAATGTTAGTACTGCAGCAATAAAGTACACTAAGTAACCATAAACTAACAGTACCATGAGTGTGAAAAAGTGGTGGTAATTATGATGGCTTTGTCCAAGATTAATTACCGAATATATCGGATTCATTGTCTTCGATGCAGTTTTCTATGTGGGAGAGGCTAAATATACATGCACTCCACTACTTGGGATTACAAGTACTATATGATTGGATTGTTAGAAAGCATCCGCGAATACTAACAATGCATTAAGTTTTCTCCAACCATAGCCTTAAGTTTAAGGTCCTCTTACTCCCATACGTGTAACTAACCGGTTCGCGTCCTTAGGTTTCTGTCAATCCGGCAGGACTCCCCCAAATACTACCAACCCCGTGATGTTTGATCCATGCGCGCACAAGTATAATGGACACCAAACGACAGTACCATATCAACATACAACTCTAATGAACCAAAGACATTCAACCAAGCAATCAAAAGACAAATAAACTACACAAACATGTCATAGATCATAGGATAAATATTATAGCATCAAACAACATGTTTACATAGGACCGTACAGAGGTTTGTGGGAGGATGAACCACTGAATACAAGGAGGAGTTGGTGTTGGAGATGGCGGTGAAGACGGCGAAGAGGCAGCGTGGTGGCGCAAGTCGGCGGCGGCGCGGGGAGCTCCTTCCCCGCCGCCGGCATCATGGGGGAGCGCCGTCCCTTAGCCTCCCTCCTTCATGGCATCTTGGGAGCCCTCCCCCATGGAGATGGGATCCATGGGGGAGGCAAAAACGTGGCTTTGGTGGCTACAAATTCGTGGTATGGGGTGTTCTCCACGAGTTAGGTTTTCTCCCTTTATATAGCTTCTCGGATTCCCGTCATCCCGTCTAGATACGTTTTGGACGTATCAAGGTTTACCCAGGTTCAGCCCCTCGCTTTGAGGTAAAGACCTACTCCTGCTTTGTTGTATTGATTTGATGAGGTGTACAACGTATGCCAATGGCGAGTACGCTAGAGCTTAGTTGAGCTCTGGCGCAAGGTGTATCAAGATGAGTCTGTCCTCTAGAGTTTCGCCATGTCGAACTTATATAGGCAGTCGACTAGGGTTTAGGAGACCCGAGTCGGTTTAGGAGGCGGTAGCCTACTCGCTACAATCACCACTACTTGGAGCGTAATCCTTATAGTGCATATCATATCTTCGTATCCGAGTTGTTGAGGAACTCGGTGTCCCTCCAAGCTGACCCACCGGCTTCCTTGAGGGACCCGCTATCTATAAGATGTCCTGCGATTTGGCTTTGGGCCACCCGGTTTTGTGGTCTGGCTCGGGTTCAGGGCCTACCCAGTTGGGTATTCCCTCATCATCCCTCTATATGTTTTGCTGGGAAAAATGCGATTTTCTTTTTGTTCCAATTTTATACACTAGTAGGAAGTAGCAGTTCCTTTTTGTTCAATTTTTTTTTACACTAGTTGGAAGTAGGATTTCCATCTCCCACCCATTTTATTTTATCCTAAAATATCAGTAGTCCAAAAAGGGAATTAATTTTGACCAGCAGGTTTTTTTTCCAGTTACAAAATCTAATCGAGGGAATATTTTTTGTACTAGTTGGAAGTGGAGCTTTTTTTCGTGAACAAATAATTGTACTAGTTGGAAGTGGGAATTTATTATCTCCCACCCATTTTATTACCCTAAAATTTCACTGGCCCAAAAAGGAAATTGATTTTATCGTTAAGTTTTTATTGAAACATATAAATATCAAGTATTTTTTGCATATTATACGAAAAAAGGGAATAGTTTTCGATTGAGGTAATTAATTTTTTGGCGCCTAAACGTAGCATACGCGAGCGAGAAAAGGGAATAGAATTGCTGGCCACGCGCGAAGCCGGCCTTGCAGCCAGCCTGGCAGCCCAGCCCATCAAAGGGAATAGATTAGCCACTGCGTGAAAAAATCAGCTTACCTAATTAGTATACGGCAACGCGCGCACGAAATCTTTCCTTAATTGGCTGAAGCAGCTTATTGGAAACCGATCGACGGTTTCTCTCTTGTCGCGCACGCGCAGGCTAGCCCTGCCCGGCTGAAACGGGCAAAATCGGCCAACTAGCGGGTTCGTCGGGTCCACTTTTATGTGGTAAATCTGGAACTTACGAGTTACGATCGTCGCAACACCATAATCCTGCGTGTGATATTTTTTCATAAGTATGCAACTTTCCTTTAGCTGGATTAATTCGGAAAACTTTGAGATGACAGTGAATTAATTAATTAGATTGATAGTGAGAATCTTTGTAGACCCTTATAGGGAGAGGAAGTTCAGTTTGTAGTACTATTTCAAATGGAGAAAAATATAGTTCGCTTGACCTCTTGGTTTACCTGGTGAATTTGATCAAAGATGTTGGGCTATAATAAAAATGATTCGATGCTTCTCGTTGCTGATATTTTACATGGAATCCTAATTTGAGCAGAATCAATTTAATTAGGATAATAACTCTAATTCATAAGTCTAAAGATGCTAAAAAGATTCAACAGTATGTACTAATATGTTTGAATGTTTTGCTTTATTATTTTCTACTAAGCTTTTACTATTCGATTTGAACCTATTGTCGATAAGCTTGGGTTGACTTGTCCAAATGTTCTTATTAAGGTTATAAATATAAAAGGATGAGGTGTTCTTTGCATGAATCTGAAATAAAAAGGCAACAAGGGATGGTTTTCAAGATTGAATGTGAGAAAGTTTGTGATAAGGTGGACTGGTAATTTATTTTTCCAATATATCCACTTGTTGTGAACGGATAAACATGTGGTAAGAGGAGGTAATTCGAATGTGAAAGTTTGGGAAAAAATTGGTAATAAAAAATGTGTGAGACAAGGTAATCCCCTTTCCCCTTTATTATATTCAGTTTGTTTGCGGAATGTTTGGTTATGATATGTAGAGTGGCTCAGGAGAGAGGTTTAATTTGTTGCTTGGTCGCACAACTCTGTCCAAAAGGTGTTTTCATTATGCAGCATGTACCTGACACAATAGTTTTATTTCATGATGATTTAGAAGTGCCGATAAATGTTAAAAATAATACTCTATCTGCTCGAAACAATGGCTGGTGTGAAAACTAACTTTGATAAAAGTGAACTTATGTCGACTTTAGAGAATGGTATCACGTTGGAGGAGTATGCTGATGTTTTAACTATGCAACTGGAAGATGGCCCACTAAATATCTGGTGTGCCTGTTAGTGGGTATGTACTTCCTGTGAAAGATGATTGGAAACCCATTGAGGAAAAAATCTTGAAAAGCGTCGATGGGTGACAGGGTGGTTCACTCTCTTTGGGAGGGAAAAAATCTTGAAAATAGTCGATGTGTGACATGGTGGGCCTATTAGGCTCGCCGTTGGGGGACGTTTCGGTGCCAGCGAGCCCAATAGGCCTATTGGGAGCACTACTGGGCGTGCCGGTGGAGATGCTCTCAGCGCGCACCATCCATATCAATATAAGATGTTACATTTCTGAATTGCATGTATCTAAATACATTTAATTTGTTTGTGCATCTATTTTAGTCTATATCTAATCTCAAATATCTAAAACATATTATATTTTGGAACGGATCTATCTATAGATTTCCTAACACTGTGAATAATACTTTGGTATAATTTCATAAAAGATTCTTTTGGCAAGGGCTAGTTCAGTTAGAAAATATGACTGGTGTAAACTGAAACTTTTGCGTACGTCCAAGAAAAGGGGGGGTTTGTCTATCAAGGATTTAGACAAAACGAGTACAAGTATTTTGTGTAAATGGTGGTGAAAACTAGAAACTCGCAATGGCCTTTGGCAAAGAATAGTTAGAGAAATATATGTTGAGCACAAACTTGTAACTTTATTATCACTCAAACAGAGTGATTATGCTTGCTGGATAAAAGTAGGTTATGGATTGCAAACAACTTTTTCTTGGAATGACACTTGGTGTGCTTCTGGCCTCTTAAAAAAATTAATGAATATGTGAGGTTTTTTATGATAAAAAAATTACAATTGCTCATACATGAGCAACTAGGTGGCATTTTAGTTTGAAAAGATTGTTAAATGAGAATCTTCCAGGTCAAATGGCCAGGATGAGAGGTGTCATTTTAACTCACCATCTAGGTGAAGGATATTATCAACCTATGTGGACCTGGAGTAAGTCTGATTTCATTGTATTATGTTCACAAACATTTGTCTAAGTTGTGGGTCAATAGATAAATTAAACACCTATGTAAGGAAAAAATTCCATCTACAATTCAAATTCGGTTGTGGTTGATTTGGCATAATTCTATTACAACCAAAGATAATATGGCTAGTGAAGGACGACAAGGTAACTTTAGTTGTCTCTTTTGTGATGAATTGGAAACAATTCACTACTTTGTTTTTTCCTCTGTCCGACGAAAAACATGTGTGGAGTGTATTTAATGTTGCTATTGGAGCACCTCACATACTTTTCTCAGTTTTTTTTTTCAAATGCAAATTTTGCAAATCAATACGGGTGAATTTACATGTTGTGTTCACTACTTTTTTTTCCTCTGTCCGACGGAAAACATATGTGGAGTGTATTTAATGTTGCTGTTGGAGCACCTCACATACTTTTCTCAGTTTTTTTGTTTCAAATAGAAATTTTGCAAATCAAATCGGGTGAATTTACATGTTGTGGAAATGACACCTTTGTGCTAAGATCTTTGGAGATTAATAAGATTAGAGCATGTAAGATAATCTGTTATGCATGTTTGTTTATAGTACATTGGGGGTATTACAAAAAGAAGATGGCAAGGCGGTAATCCTTCTTGGTGTTGATGCTCTCCAGGCCATTGAGCTAAATATGCATGTGTCATCGCTGGTTGGTTGTCTGTGATGTCGTTGCCGGCTGGTTGTCTCTTGTTGACAGATGTCCAAACACCATCCGATGAAGAAGACAGATAAGCTTGAGTGTAGCCCCTAATGGGTTCCTCCCACTTAGAAACTCCTTGGTTCGACATAGTTCTAACTAACGAATGTGTAGGTGCTTACAATGATTTTGTAGACGTGGTTATAAATTTTGATATTTCAGCTAGGTATTGGGTTTTGATCCTAGTCATCCAAAACTGGTTGTTTAGCATGGAGGATCTTAAGGGTATGAGGAGAGGTCTACTTCTTGGTGATCTTGGTGATGTGGAGGTTCTATTTCTTTTCTACTAGCTAGGTTCATGTTCCTTTTTAGCTAGTTTATTTTGCCTATTTTATTTTACATTTTCTTGCCTGAGGGGCTTAGCCGGACAAACTTTGTTATGTTAGCTTTCGGTAGTGGGACTCGGATCATGTCTTGCTTCCTGTGAGAACACATAAATTTTGATGTAAACACAAATCCTTGTTCATTTCAACTAAACCGCGGTAAAAGAAACATGGAAAAGCAATGTATACGACATATATGAACAGTGCAGAGAGTAACAAGGAAATACATTTACAACATAAGAAATCCACCTTTGCATACCCCAAGAATGGTTGCAACATGTCACCAATGGGTTCAGAACAAACACCATGCACAATTTCAGTATGTCAAAGCACCATATGCAGCATCAAAAATCTTGATTGCGCTGACCTCTCAGCACAACAATGGTGATGGTTACTAGTTGGGACACCCAGCATGGAGTGGTCAGTAGAGCTCTGGCCTTTTTCCTCGAGTTGTGACTTGGGTTTATATCAAACATGGCAATAAAGTAGGTGAATCTCTGCTTCGTCGAACGACCTGTACTTCAGTTCTCTTGTTGTCCCCAACAATATTGAAGCTGTTGTCAAGTACAAAGACAATATGATATGAAATGATAAATAACATTACACTATAAAGTATTTTTCTATTTCTGGAATAAATTTAAGGAACAAATAAATGTAAATGTTGGGAAAAGTAAACGATATTTCTTATGGAAGAAACTGGACCAGCATTTATAGGTTCACGTGACCTATCTCTCATAAACATTGTGGCACAAAAGATAAAATACAAATATGAGTAATGAATCGACTCATATACGCAATTATACTGATTAATAAAAACATGAAAAGATCAATATATGCACGTATTGATGTTATTATGATGCATATATTGATGTTTTCATGTTTTTATGCACGTGGATTTATCACAACCTATCATGTCCATATTATTATGATGTAATATATATATTCTTATCACCGAGTCACAACCTATTTGACCCTGTAGAAATTTTCTATGCAATTTTATGGATTTTTTAGCCGGTAGCAACTTTTTGTGTGGGTAGAGGGGCACCGGAATTTCCAGTTTTTATTTGTTTTACGGAAAATTTGTCTGAGAAGAACACTGCTGATAACCATAAGTATAGGGCATCACAACAGTCATCGTTCGAATTATTTTACTCTGATTTGTATTCGACATGATCGGAGTGAGAAAATAACTCTCCACGTCCATAATAATAAAATCAATGGAAACATATCGACTGGCTTAGGTGCGGATAAAGGAAATGAACGAGTGATATTCAAAAGTATTTATCGACAAATTACGTAAGATTTTCAAAAATGTAGAGCTTTTCCATTGGTATGTTTTTAGCTTTTACTTAATTTAAAAAAAACTAAGTGATTATTAATCTAATGTGTGTGACACTTTTGGTTTTTGCATAATTGTTTTTTGGTTCGCCCTACCTTAAATTATTTTCGTCCCGCCACTGACTGGAAATAGTAATTACTAAATCACATAAAGCATTAGATGAATCATGAACAATACCAATGTGTGCTAATTAACATGACGGCTTATATCACTAGTACAGATCTGGCAATTTAAGACCCCGCGATCGCAGACGGGACCAGGCGTCCTTGTGCGTTATCCCCTATCGCTTACCATTGGAGAATAAAAAGACCCACAGAGTTTTCGATGTCCATATATTCGCATACGCTTTTGTGTTTTTAACCGAGTGGTGCATATCGCATACGGTCGGCCCATTTTGAACGTGTGCATAGTGCTCACCATCGCACACCATTTATTTGCAGAAGTCATGTGAAATCGAACCGCATGTCTATACAAAGTTGTCTCTATATATATTCTCTGAAGTGCAATTTCAATAGACAAGTGTTTCAATTCGATCGTAAATGCAATTATGGCCCAGTTAATATTGGCGTTTCTTTCTTTCCCGCCGTTTCGAAGGATTCCCGCCGCCTTGCCGCCCCCGCGCTCGTGTATAAATCTTGCTCGCTAGTAGAAATGCCGCCGGCAGTGGCAATGGCTCGCTGGAAGTCCAAAGTCCCCGACGAGCTGCGATACTACATTAGAGCAAGGAAGCAGCGCTTTCGCGCGCTTCGTGCCTCCACATCTGCCGCCCTTCCCTCCTCCTCTTCCTCCTCGTCCAGCGTCCCCTCCTCCCGCTGCTCGTCATCGTCCGTCTCTTGCGCGGATACGCCGGTCGACGACAACACTGTTTCGGGGTCGTCGTCGTCGGTTGAGCTGGATCCGATGGAGGAGCACATTTTTGTGCAGGAGTCCATCGCGTCGTGGCGCGCAGAAGAATCAAGACGCATCGCGTGGTGGAGGCCTCAATCGAGACTCTGCGCCAAGACCGTCTGCGCAGGTGGCGACGCCTCGAGGTGGAGTTCAATATTGGTGGTGCTCCACCACCGAAGCAGCAGAAGGGCGACCTTGTCGAGTCATCTGGGTCTTGCAAGCCACCTTTCAACGACACTGACGACAATGAAGTGGATTATTTTGCCGACGACGAAAACATCGATGAGGAGAATCTCTAGTGTATTTAGTTGGATTATTAGATACATTTTGTGTATGTATTTAAGGGTTGTAATAGTTTAATGGCGCCCTCGAAATATTAATGGATTCTCTAGTAGTATCACTCGAAAAATGAATGAATTGTGTTGGTAGTATCGCCCATGGATGCAGCTACTAAAATCGTGTGCAATTGCTTCGTATCACACACGATTTTACATGTACTAATCGTGTGCGATGTATGACTAACTTCGCATACGGTTCGTTAAAGTAGACTGCGTGCGATATGTGCCGTTTACATTTAAATACGGATTTCTAGCCGTTGCTGGTCAGCTACCCCAGTTTTAGCCGTTACCGCCCTCCATCCCTCCGTCGTGCGTCCCACACCTCACACACCGCACAGAAACTGCTGTCGCCATGGTCTACAATGTTGAGGAGATCACCAGCGACACGAACTCGGATGAGGTAAATTTGGGCGTAGCTTCTAGCTTGCGATTTGCTTCATGCTCGGGGTAATTTATATTTCCTTCCAATTCGTTCTATTTGAAGGCTCCCAGATGCTGCGACTGCAAAATGCATGCCGACATTAAGCTGTCTATGGAAGGCAAAATGAGCGCACTGTTACAGGATCTGCACGCCACTGTCGAGGAGAAGAAGAAAGCAGAAGAAAAAGCGAAGAGGCTCGAAGAGGACAACATGGAGATAGAGCTGCAACTTGCAGATCTTGTCCACGATAACAAGAGAAAAGCTAAAGAGGCCAAGTTGAAGTTGAAGAAAATAAGAAAATATGTTCGTGACAAGGAAAATCATCTCCTTTACGCTTTAGCTACTTTAGTTATCCTATTATCTGTTATAATTGCACTTTCAGGTTTATCGAGATGCAAGAAGTAGTGATATAAGTAGCATTCTCTGAATATGTACACAGACGATTGGAATAAGAAAAGCATATGCGAATTGGGGACAATGCAGACGTTTTGTGGCCTGGAAAGCGTGTGTGAATACTGGGCCCATTTTGGGCCCATGCATTCTGAACCCTACTTTGTCTCTTCTATAAATTGGGACCAGCAGCACCCGTCCGGTCTCACTTCACTCGACAGCCGCCACTCCATTTTTGAACTCGCCTGCTCACCTGGTCGAGAGTGGAAACCTAGATCTCTCGCATTTCTGTAGATTATGACTCTCTCACGTACAGATCCATGGATGGAGGTGCCTTGGATACGTCCGGCGAGCCGGGCTCGGCCTCGCCCTCCCCCGTGGAGATGTCGTCGTCGTACTTTGGGGTCGAAGGCCGCACGTGCTGTGCATCGGCTAGCCCTCGACCTCATCCTCGTCCCTTTACGAAAGGTAACCTCTCACACACACATGGCATTGGTTTTTACATGACTGATCTAGTTTCATTAGCCTCTCATAGCAAGTTTTATATGACCTCATCCTCCGGATCTACTTACTTGTATGTTCGGTTTTAATATTCATGCTCTAGCCTAGTTTAACATGTGTACTTTGTACCAGCTCATAGCAAGTTTAGATCTGTTTAGTTCCAGCTTATTTCGTTGTGTTGCGGAGGATGTGGTGGACTGGATGCATGTGTATTTTTTAGCTTCATCAGTTTAACAAATTAGAACGGATATTATTTTGGTGGCTAAACTCTTCCATATGTTTAGATCTGTTTAGTTCCAGCTTTTTAGCTTCAAGTTCTTCCAAATTTAACAGTAGCTAAACTCTTATAATAGGGATCTTATTTTGGTGGCACTGTACAAGGATTTGTGGTCGTGTTCTTTGGCTCATGTTATTAGCTTCTGCTAATAACATAGAAACAAAGACGTAACCAAGAGGGGAGGTGTGCAGGGATGTGCATGGCCGAATATGGCCGAATCGCTCTGCCCCTGTCCCTCTTGAGTGCGGCTATGGATTGCTCTTGAGGGTGAGTCCACTTATTTAGTCTTTTCTGTCTTTATGTTCTCAATTTTTCTATGTTCATATTCTAACACTGGCATTCAACAACAACTCATTTATCTTACTCCACTTCGGTGGAGTTTATCTTTCAGCTCAAGCTTTCCGCGCTTCCGCCCAATAGCGAAGGAGTTCGTGCTGAAACGAGAGTATCATCAAGGCGTCTCCCTTTCGCATGAACTTCGTGTGGCTGGAAATTCATCAAGCGTGTGTGTCATGGAGTGGCATCTCTTCGCTAAATAGCAGGGCATTCACAGAGAGGCTTAAGTTCTTCTCTCTCATGCACGACCCTTTTGTGCTTTGAAAAGAGTTAGTATAAATAAATCCATCATTATTTTATATGACTTATTTATCTAACAATAGAACTGACTCGTTTCTTTAAACTTGAACACAGGAGTCACAATGACACAATGCAGTCCACAAGCTGGCCTCACAAAATTTTCTCCTCCAAACCGTCGCACCTGTGATGTTTTGGTCCACTGAATAAGACACTTTTTTAGTTAAGAGTGTCTTGTACAGGGCGGCCAAAATATCATGCTTTTGACGCAAAGAGTATGCTGATGGCTCTAAACAAATTTAAAGACTACAAGTGCCAATGACAGGGTCTTGGGAAGACAGTGGGCATCACAGAGACAAAGACGTAACCAAGAGTATTCTGTTTAACCTACTGTCCCAATGTATATGTACTGATGGGTTCTAAAATATACAATGATTTATGTGATTGCGATATGACACTATTTATATCTATGAAATGTTGAATGAATTATTGATTCGGATGTGTTATACTGTCATTTGGATGAAATAATGGAATTATGGTAATGACTGCACCCAATTTAGTTTTGGTAAACGTGAACGATTGGACGACAAACACAGACGATTCATTTAGTAAAACCGTGTGCGAAGCTAAGTAAAAGACACATAACACGAAATCATAAATCGTGCGTGATGCTACATAACGCACACGATTCAGCAAAAACAAAGCGTCTACAATCTTGTCAATATCGCACACGGTCCAGTTAGCATGATCGTTTGCGAAGTTCGCGTCATCGCACACGGTTATTTCGTCCGTGTGCGATGTGACACCCTATCGCCCACCCATGGATAGCGACGGGCGCTATACTCACGTGCAATGGCCAAAGTTGACTCTGTGTGTTTGCCCGATCTATACTAGTGTATGTATTGGTGCTAATTAGAGTATACTTATCTTTTGATTTTTTTTTTGCAAACACCTTTTTAAGACTTGGAAGAAGGTTCGAGAGACTACATGTACACCAAAAATCAGATCGATAGAGTTTTGTGCAGTAAAATTGACTAGCTTAGGTGTGGCTAAAAGGAAAATTCTAGAGTGTGTGGCATTCTCTATCTTTCAATATCAGATCATTACAAATCTTTATAATAGAATTGACTGGCTTAGGTGCGGATAAAGGAAACTTCTAGAGTGTATGAAATTCTCTATCTTTCAGATGAACACATTTCAAAAATGCATAGAATTGCGGAGAGATGGCAGCAACCAGTGGATGACCTGCTTTGGAAATGAAAGATTGTGTGGAGCTAAAACTCTACTCTTACCAATGGGTGTTAATAAAAAAATATGCATTGGCCGGTAATCCATAGTGCCAAACGTGTGCATATAGGTTGAAAAGTATCGCCTGAAAGTATGCATGCTCAGTATATTTTATTGGCTGACTGAAGACTTTAGAGACTGTCTAAAAATATATGTGAAAGTCATATCATGTTTCCTGCGTTTTATCGTCTCATTGAGCTGGCATTAATTTTACTGATGGTGACGAAAATAGTTCAAAGAAACTTTTGGGCATAAAAAACATTAAGATCGAGTTACGCGAAAAGATGTTTGTGATGTTACTTAATGACTTGATGATGTGCTGCAACGAACAAGTGATATTCAGAAGTCTTTATCGACAAATTACGGAAGATTTTTAAAAAATGTAGAGTTTTTCCATTGGTATGTTTTTAGCTTTTACTTAATTAAAAATGCTAAGTGATTATTAATCATATAATGTGTGTGGCACTTTCAGTTTTTGCATAATTTTTTTAGTTCGCCCTACCTTAAATTATTTTCGTCCTTCGCCACTGACTTGAAATAGTAATTACCAAATCACATAAAGCATTAGATGAATCATTAACAATACCAATGTGTGCTAACTATTGTGTGCTTATATGTATCAGTGCTTTTAAAGTATACTAGAGTATCTTTTGCAGTTTTTTACCACACCTTTTTAAAACTTGGAAGAAGGTTCGACAGACTACATGTACACCAAAAATCAGATTAATATGTGTCTGTGAAATGAAATTGACCGTCTTAGGTGCCGCTAAAAGGAAAATTCTAGAGTATGTGGAGATTTTCTATCTTTAAATATCAAATCGATACGGGTCCGCTTAATAGAATTGACTAGCTTAGGTGCGGCCAAAAGGAAACTTCTGAGTAAGTGACATACTCTATTTTTTCGATGAACACTGTGGAAAAGTGCACAAAATTGCGCAGACGGCAGCACCTGGTGGATGAATTGTTTTGGTAATGAAAGATAAAAGATTTCCAGTGGGCCTAATAACGTTCTTCTGCAAAGACTATCGTCTACACCTCGACCTCAATTTTGTGCCCGCGTGAAACCTGTTGGAAGCGGCTTATTGTTTCTATTGCTTTCTTTTTAAGCCAATTGGAAGTGCACACCATTTTGGTAATGAATTTTTCACCAAAACCGGGTTTAGTGATTGGAAGCATGCTTACAAAGCCTTGCGACCATATTGGTGGTGTAAATAATGATCACAATAGGGCAAGGTTGCATTGTGATGATTTTGGCAATAAAATACAAAGTGTGTCTACTAACCTTGCTCGCACATCCAAGGAATCCGAAGAGCTATATAAATCCTCTTGACTTCTTCCTTGCATTGTCCAAGATTTCTCATTGGTCAAGGCTTGGCATTTTGTGGCCATAATGAATCTCCAAATCTTAGTTCATTAAACAAGGGCAACTTCCGTGAGATGGTAGATTGGTACAAAGAAAAGGATGAAAAGGTGAAATCATGCTTATGAGCATGGTGGAAATTCAAAGATGATCTCTCCCAAAATTCAAAAGGATCTTTCCAAGTGTTGCGTAGAAGAAGTCACGAGGTGATTATGGGAGAAATTGGTGATAAGAACCTCTCCATTCTTATTGATGAATCACATGATATATCCATGAAAGAGCAAATGTTAGTAATGTTGAGGTTCGCAATGTAGTATTGTTGTTAAACCTTCTTATAATATCCTATTGTTCCATAATTTGCTTTCCTGTATTGTTATTAAGCCTTCTTGCAATATCCTATTGTTCCATAATTTGCTTTCATTTAACCTTCTTGCAATTGATTTGTTGTACGTATATGAGAGGTGAATTCAATGGCTTGCAAAAAAAGATCTTAGATGAAAACCCTCATGCCTTCTATGTTCATTTCTTTGCACATCGTTTGCAATTGGTGGTTGTCTCCGTTGCTAGTTCTTGCTCATCCATTCATGACTTCTTTGAGTATGTCTCCTTGATTGAGAAAACATCAAGTGTATCTTGCAAAAGAAGAGATGTGCATATGGAAGAGCATCATCAAAATTTGGTGGATATGCTTGAGAGGGGTGATTTATCTAGTGGAAGAGGCTTGAATCGAGAAACAAGTCTTACTAGGTCCAATGATACTATATGGGGTTCACATTATACAACTTTGCTTTGTTTGCCTCAAATGTGGCTGGCAGCATTGTATGTTCTCCGCGCGGTCAATGATGAGGGGTGTGGATTGACCCAAGAAGTGGGTTTGATAGAGAAAATGGAGAACTACAAATTTGTTTTCAAATTGAAGCTTATGATAAAGTTGCTTTCCATCACGGATGAACTTTCAGATGTTTTTGCAAAGTAAGGATCTAAATATTGTGCATGCAATGGATTCGGTTAATGATGTGAAAGATCGGTTGGCCTCTATAAGAGAAAGTGGTTGGGAGGGCTTGTTTGATGTGGTCCAAAATTTTTGCATGGAGATGGCTATTCCGGCGCCACGTATGGATGAACAAATACCGTTTCGGGTCGTCTGAGGCTTGACAGTATGACCTATACACTAACCTTCACTTCTACAAACTTGCGATCTTTTATGTTGCCATTGACAAGATATGTGTGGAGATGGATCATCGCTTTTATGAAGCATCTATAGAGGCATTACAGAGATTCTCATGTCTTAATCCGGATAACTCTTTCTCATTGTTTGATGTGGACAAGGTTGCTCGCTTATCTTCAAATTATCATGCGGGTTTCTCTAATGGTGACCGTGCAACCATAAGAGGCCAACTTGAGACTTACATTCACCATGTGAGCATACATTCCTCTTTTCTACTTGCAACTCTTAAAAGTTTGGCTTCAAACATGGTTGAAACCGATAAGCATTTGGTCTTCCATTGGTATATAAGCTTATTGAGTTGGCTTTGATAATAACCGGTGTCAACGGCATCAGTTGAGAGGGCTTTTTCCGCAGTGAATGTCACCAAGTCCAAACTGCGTAACAAGCTTAAAAATGAATGGAGCTATTTAGACAACTTGATGGTGGTGTTATTGCTCAACCCGTTTTCAAGACATGAGGAAGAGGAGGAGATAATTACCTCGTAGGCCCAAGGGTAATTAGCGCAACATTGGTACTTTTGGTAATGTAATTGTAATTGTGTTTATGCATTAGAACTGATGTGAAAACAATATTTGTCCCATGTTAATGCGTATATTTGTCCGAGAAAAAATTTAGTTGTGTCGCGGCGCGTCCAGATTTCGACAAATTTCTAGGTCCAGAAAGATTGCCAATGGGCTTAATAATGTTCTTCTGCAAAGACTATCGTCGACACCTCGACCTCAATTTTGCCGAGTGAAACCTGTCGGAAGTTTTTTTTACTTGGGATAGTTGCAAAGATGTAAGAAGATGAAAGATTTACCGGACACAGTCAATGTGGTCAAGAGACTAATTAGCACACCAATTCATTGCTAATTTATTTGCCCATCACTAACGTTCATCCAGACCACAAATCTCCACGTGACCATTTCCATGGAGCCACGACAGCTACGTACAGTCTAGTGGAGTACATCCCATCTCAGCTAGGCAATGTGATCGACCTGGTTGAGCAGCGCGGTGACCATGGTGGAGAGCTGGTCGAACTCGCGGTTGGCCGCCGCCATCCTCTTCTTGGCCTCCGGCGCTCCCTCCAGCGCCGCCTCGCACCCGATCCCGGCCTGTCCCGTGAGGGACAGCAGCGGGCGCGCCCGGTCCCACGCCCGCGCCGCCGCGTACCCGCGCATGAACCGCAGCGCCGGCACCGAGGTGGCCCCGTACAGGATCCCGCACGCCTCCATGCCGTCGCACGCCGCCGGGTCCCGCTCCGAGCACGCCATCGCCTCGGCGGCGTCGCGGGCCGAGGCCCCGCGCGCCGCGGCGACGAGCAGGTGCGCGTGCCGGTCCGCCGTGGACGCGTTCGGCCCGCCGCCCGAGCGCAGCGCCGTGGCGCAAAAGGCGTAGTCCACGAAGTCGCGGATCGCATCGCACGAGTCGGCCACCGTGTCGACCGGCGTGGTGGCAGCGGCGGCGGCTGAGGGCGGCGCGCCTTGGACGGCGACGGCCAGCAGCGCGAGCACGAGGAGGGCGGCGACGAGCCGCGAGCTGCAGCTCGTCATAGTGGTTGGTTGCTTCTTGGTGCTGGAACTTGACTGGTCACTGGTGGTGGTTTGGCTGGCTGACCGGAGCGATCGTCGCACTGGCAGTAGCTACTAGTAGCTGTGAAAGTGTGATCGAACAGAGCTCGTATTTGTTTGGCGTTGTTAGGTGAGCTAATGAATGGGAGCATGCGAGGCTTGCGTGGTTTTTCTCATCGGATTTGCGTTTTCTCTCTCGTCGTGGGTGGGTGGCTGCTGCGTTTCGTCTCTGCGTCTTCACTCTTCAGTGCAGAGCCAGGCAGAGCACGGTGCGTCCCGGACGACGGCATTGATGGATACACGACGGATGGGTCACATTATTCCGGCACTCCCCATTACTGCGCTGTCTGCGTAGGTGGCATTCAATGACGCTTGTACTGTATCGATGGATAGATGATCAATCCACTGAAGTTATTACTTTGTGAACTTCCCGGCGAAGCAGCATCTTCTAATCAATGGAGAAAGCAGAGAGAACGTGAGCCTCCTCGTCAAGATCGGTCGGTCGAACCAGAAGCGTGCAACTGCATATATACTTAAGGCGTGCTCACACATGCTAATTTTTTTTTAATAATACGTTTTTTTAATTAAATTCGAAAAATATTACGCAAAATCACAAAATTTCAGAAATAATACGGCCTCGGCCCAGGTTGGGCCGATTAGTACCTGTCGGCCCAGGCCTGGCCGATAAGCTACTAATCGGCCCAGGCCTGGCCGATAAGCTACTAATCAGGGTACGGCTGGGCTAGCCCAGTGGGCACTTATCGGCCAGGGCCGACAGGTACAAATCGGCCAGGCCTGGGCCGATTAGTGCCTGTCGGCTTAGCCTGGGCCGAGGCCGTATTATTTGTGAAATTTATGCAAAATACGTAATATTTATCAAATTTCTGTAAAAAAATGTATTATTAAAAAAAAATTAGCCTCACACATCGCCTTTCCTTACTTCACATCGCATTGAGCATAAAACCAAGCAGGCAAGCAGCAAAGGGCCGGGACCGATCGAGCTACTGAGAGAAACCCACACCCCCTTCATGGCCATGGCTGCCACCTCCTCTCCTATGCTCGGCGCTCTCATCCTTCTCGTCCTCTTCTCGCTCTCCGCCATCGCCCACTGCTCCAGCGCGGCGGCCTCGCCCCCGTTGGACCAGCTGTGCGGGAGCCTGGGCAGCTACTACGTCACGCCGGAGCTCTGCGCGTCCGCGCTCTGCGTCGACGCCTCCGCCTGCCGCTCCGCGTGCGGCACGCCGGAGCTAGCCGCGCTCGCCACCAGGCTGGCGGCGGCCAATGCCACGGCGGCGAAGGCCAGCCTCGAGTCCGCGCTCTCCATCGCCCTCGCCGCGGAGCCGGCGTCTGCGGCGGACGCCGAGGCCACCAAGGGCATGCGCTCGTGCCTGCAGCTGTACACGGGCGCCGTCCCCGCGCTGCGGTGGGCGGCGCGGTCCGTCGCGGCCGGGAGGTACCGCGGGGCGCGGGAGGTGCTGGAGGCGGCGCAGTACGTCGCGTCCGGGTGCGCTGGCATGGCCGGCGAGGCGGCGCTGCCCAGGGAGAACGACCTGTTCAGCTCCATGGCCATCGTCGCGCACGCCGTCGTCGCCTCCATGTCGACCGCCTGATCATTGGTCGCCCAGTGCTCTTCCATAATAATCAAGGAAAGGCAATGTCAGGTTGTAACAGTTCTGTAATGGGGTTAGTGAGATGTAGTACTATTCTATTCGAAACAAAAAGTGAGATGTACTATTCTATTGAGCTTGTAGCGAATTTCTCTTTAAGAAAAATCGAGCAAAATCATTGGAAATTTGTCTTATATTTGGGGGAAATGAAATTTATAGCCAGTGGACACATGGTTGGGTAAATTTTCTAACATGTGCAATGAATTAAGATCATTGTTTTTTTCAGGTAAAAAAATAGATCATATTGGTTTTAATTCACGGACGCAAATGCTAAAAACTAACAGTGGTAAAAAATAATACTCCATAACATATTGGTTTTTTCAAGTAACTCACACCATTCACAATTAAATTGTGTTCTGAATTTAGTCAAAATCAAACTTTATAAAAGTTGACCCAGGAAAAAATATCAGCATATATAATATAAATTTAATATTATTACGAATGTCATAACATATATTTTACATTTGATATATGTATTTCGATTTATTTTTCATAAATACTTAATCAAATTTTCAAAAGTTTGACTTTAAAAAAGCGAGGTAAATATAGATTCGTGATGGAGTGCAATTGGCTCATGATCTAGGATTCAGAAGTGTGATCATTGAGAGTGATGCTGAACAGGTAGTGAAGCTATGGAACTCGGGAGTGTATGACAAAATCGAGGCTGCTTCCATCTTCCTGGATATTCAAGAGCTTAGTGGTTTTTTGATACTTTTAGTTTGAATTTTGTGGGTAGGGAAGCTAACTTTTTAGCTCATCTGTGTTGCAAGCAAGGTAATGCTACTAGGAGAAGATGCTTATGGGTGAACTACATCTCGGGATTCTTAGCTGCTTGCATTACCCATGATTGTAATTCCGCTGATTGATGAATGAAGTTCTTGGTTACTGCAAAAAAAAATGTGTTCTGAATTTAATCAAAATCAAACTTTATAAAAGTTGACCCATGAAAAAATATCAACATATATAGTATAAATTTAATATTATTAGAAATGTCATAACGTATATTATATTTTTTTACATTTGATATATAGTTTTGATTATTTTTCATAAATACTTAGTCAACTTTTCAAAAGTTTGACTTTTAAAAAGCGAGGTAAATAAAAACGAAAAAGAAAGATCATACTACACTTCATGCCACACGACCTCTCCATAATCCAAAAATTTAGGAAAACTAGGTTCACCGAGTTAAGTTTTTTTTAGCATCTTTCACCGAGTCAACTGATCTCGTATCTGGCTCATATCTCTCTCTTAACAATTTGCTCGCCCCGCCGACGCATGTCCATCTAAACTCTCGTTCCATCCTAACCAAGCTCTTGCCGCTTCGCCCCCAGATCTCGGCTATCGACTCCCGACGGTCCGGCGGCTCGACCAAGACCCGACTGACCTACCGCCCGCGCCCTTTCCTACCTTCGACCGTCGACATACCCTTCTTCGTGTGCAGCAATCCGCACTTGTCATACCCCAGATGTAGGATAGACATGATCAACACTCAATTCACACAATAATTCAGGGAAATAGAGACGATCTCATCGGGAGACGCTCTTAGCTATATTATCTATATAATTGTTCTGTGTTTGCAAGTAGCAATTAGGTAGAAGATAGATGCCACCGGCTACACCCCAGCCGTTATATACGTCACTGTCGATAAGACAGGAATACCCTCAGGCGGTAATAAGAGAAAGTAACAGTAAACGACAATAGGTGAAGTTAGCAGTAATAACTGGAACTCAATCTTTGCCGTCGAGCGACAGAGGAGTGATGACGACCGTTGGATAACTGAATCTCATTCACCTGTCAACACCTGCATCTTCAGAGTATGACAATGCCTCCTCCTGAGGCGCTGCTTGTCCTCAAGTAGCGGTAGATGGTGGATCAGCTGGAGCAAACCAAGCTTGCACCGTTGTCTTGAAGAATGCTGGGAACGTCTTTTTGATGAAATCTGCATCTTCCCAACTAGCTTCTTCAGGAGATAAATTTTCCCATTGCACCAACCACTGGACCACAGCGACATTGTTTCGTGGTATTTGTCTTGTTTGGAGGACATCACTTGGTTCAGTCTTGATAGAGCCATCAGGATTCACCAGAGGAAGGTCTGGACTGGGGATTGCCTTCGGTCCAATATGCATTTTTAGCTGACTGACGTGAAATACTGGGTGGATTGTGACACCCTCTGGGAGTTGCAGTCCATAAGCCCTGTTTCCCACTTTGCTGATGATACGAAATGGGCCGTAGTACTTGCTGTGTAGTTTGATAGCACCACGAAACTCAAATGTTGCAAGGCGTTATAGTTCCATCTTAAGATATACCAAGTCCCCAGCATTGAAGCTTCTTTCAACTCTTTTTAGGTCAGCATATTTTTTCATGAGTGCCTGTGCCACTACCAAGTTGTGCTTCAGTTGTGTGAGCATGTGTTTCTTGGCTTCGATGAACTGAGATGCATCAAGATCAGTAGGACCAGAGGTAGATAACTCACTGATCAATGCAGTGTGGAAGGAGGAATTGTACCAGAATTCCGGTACCGATAACCAAGAGAGCCACTTCTTCGGTTCATTGAATACGATGCATCTTAAGTATGTTTCAAGACATTGATTGACCCACATTGAGAGCTTTGAAAATCTGAACACACACGTGACTGGTGAAGATACGATCACGGTCAGAGATGATGACCTGAGGGACCATGCAGCTTAACAATGTTGTCAATGAATGCGTTTGCAACTGATCCCACTGTATAGGGGTGAGAAAGGGGGACAAAGTGTGCATACTTTGTAAATTTATCAACGACAACCATGATCACGTCCTTGCCCTGAGACTTTGGGAGGCCTTCTATAAAATCCATGGATACATGTGCCCAAGCCATGTCTGGAATGGGGGGGGTCGAGGAGTCCAGGATATTTGCATTGCTCATGTTTCGATCGTTGATAAGTAGGACAATGGGACACAAAGGTTTCCACGTCTTTCTTGAGTGATGGCCAATAAAATAGTTGTTTTACCTTATGATATGAAGCTTTCATTCCTGAATGTCCTCCTACAGCTGAGGAGTGTAAGGCAATTAACAGCTTGTTGCGCAATTCTTTATCAGCACCCACTGCTAGTCTGCCATTGTACCTGATCAGGCCAGACTGTAATTTAAATGGTGGATCACTGTGGTCTGGAGCCAGCAACAACCCAGAATTGCTTTGAAGTGTGGTTCTTTCTGATAATTGTTAGCTAGTTCCTTTTTCCATAGTGGTTGCAGTTGGGAAATGGAAAAAAGTTTGTTGAACTGCCGAGAGAGAGCATGAGCAACTTTGTTCTCCTTGCCCTTCTTATATTCCAACTTGAAGTCGAACTCCAAAAGCTTCAACATCAGTTTATGTTGGATTCCCTCAGCCAATTTCTGCTCAGTGATATACTTGAGACTTTGTTGGTCAGATTTGATGATCAACATGCTGCCCAAGAAATAATGGCGCCATCGTTTGAGAGATTCAATAACTGCAAGTGCCTCTTTTTCATATGCAGACATAGCAACATTTCTTGGACAGAGATCAACACTGTAATAAGAAATTGCTCTACCCTGTTGCTAGATGACTGCACCAATTCCAGTTCCTGAAGAGTCAGTTTCAAGGATGAAAGGCTCCTGGAAGTTAGGTAGTGCTAGGACTGGTGCACTAGTGAGAGCCTTCTGAAGAGCAAATAATGCTTTATCATGTATTTCAGTCCAGTGAAACCCATCTTTCTTAAGGAGATCATGTAAAGGCCGACATATCAGTCCAAATCTTTAATGAAACGTCTGTAGTATCCTGCAGCACCCAGAATACTCCTCAACTGTGTCACTGTTTTTGGTGTTGGCCAGTCCATGACAGCTTTGATCTTCTTTGGATCTGTTGAAACGCCATCACCAGTAATGATGTGTCCTAGGTACTCAACTCTAGGAGCTGTGAAAGTACATTCACTTGCTGATAGTTGATGTTGGCGAAGGAGGCTCAGGACAGTACCCAAATGATGGATATGTTCATCCAAGGACTGTTGTAGATCAATATGTCATCGAAGAACACAAGTACAAAATTTCTCATGTGTTCAGCAAAGATTTCATTCATAAGTGCTTGAAATGTGGCAGGCGCATTGGACAGGCCAAAAGGCATCACTAGATATTCAAAATGCCCAAAATATGTCATAAATGATGTTTTATGGATGTCGCTATCTTTCATTCTAATTTGGTGGTAACCTGAACGCATGTCCAACTTAGAGAAATATTTGGCACCATGTAACTCATCTAGGAGGTCCTCAATCACAGGTATTGGAAACTTGTTCTTAATAGTAAGAGCATTTAGTTTCCTATAATCAATACACAATCGCCAATCTCCATCTTTCTTACGAACTAGAATGGCAGGAGAAGCAAATTGACTGGCTCACTCGAATTACCTTGTTCTCCAATAATTTCTTGATCTGAGACTTCATTTTATTCTTCTGTTTGTGTGGAACTCTATGTGGCCTTATATTTGGAGGCTGAGCATTGTCCTCCAGTGGGATGGTAGGATAATCCGTTTTGTACTAGTGTTGGCTTACGTGCGGTTAAAAAGAAACTTCTACAGTATGTGTGTGGCATTCTCTATCCTTTGTGTCGACAAATGCATAAAATTAGCTGAGAGATGACAGCAACCGGTGGATGCCATGGAAATGATTGTTAGGCGATACCCTCGTATGAAAACTATAACTCTTTCCAATGAGTATTAATAACAAAATATGCATTTGCATGTATGCCATTATAGTGCCAAACGTCTGCGTTTAGCTAGAAAACTATCGACTGAAAGTGTGCATGCTCTGTTTCTGGTATGGGCTGAACATGCTTCTGCAAAGACTGTCGTCAACACCTCAATTTTGTGGCAACCTGTTGAAAGTTTGGGAACTTGAGATAGTTGCAAAGATATTTGAAGATGAAAGATTTACCGCACACCACTAGTAATGTGATAAAGGGACTAATTACCACATCGACTCATTGCTAATTAATTTAACCATCACTAACATCCATCCAGACCATCATCACGTCAAACTGTGCCAGTCACACAGAAGCTAGCGCTGGTACGTCGACGGCGGCGACATGCCACGTCACCACTTCCAAGTTCCAACTAGCCACGAGTCCACGACAGCTACATACAGTCTAGTGTGGAGTACATCCAATATCAGCTAGGCAATCTGATCGACCTGGTGGTTGAGCAGCACGGCGGCCATGGCGGAGAGCTGGTAGAACTCGCGGTTGGCCGCCGCCATCCTCCCCTTGGCTTCGGGCGCCCCTCCCAGCGCCGCCTCGCACCCGATCCCGGCCTGTTCCGTGAGCGACAGCAGCGGGCGCGCCCGGTCCCACGCCCGCACCGCCGCGTAGCCGCGCATGAACCGCAGCGCCGGCACCGAGCTGGCCCTGTACAGGATCCCGCACGCCTCCAACCCGTCTCGCGCCGTCGGGTTCCGCTCTGAACGCGCCATCGCCTCGGCGGCGTCCCCGGCCGACGCCCCGCGTGCCGCGGCCATGTCGGCGGCCACGAGGAGGTGCGCGTGCCGGTCGGCCCTGGACGCGTTCGGCCCGCCGCCCAAGCGCAGCGCAGAGATGCAGAAGGCGTAGTCCACGAGGTCGCGCATCGCGTCGCGGATCACGTTGCAGGAATCGGCGACTGTGTCGATTGGGGCGGTGGCAGAGGCGGCGGGGGTGGGCGCGCCTGGGACGACGACGGCCAGCAGCGCGAGCACGAGGAGGGCGGCGACGAGCGGTGAGCTGCAGATCGTCATAGTGGTTGCTTTGTTGGTGGTGGACTAGTGGTTGTTTGGCTGACGGTGCTGACCGGAGCGCGCCGCGTCCGCAGTATTTGTTTCTTTTGCTTGGTGTGGTTAGGCGAGCTAATGAATCGGATTGCACTTGTACTCTGTCGGGATAGATCATCAGGGCGGTCCCAAATCCATCGTATCTTAAACTAGTATATCTTACTGCATTAAATATAAATTTTGATACCGATATCACAGTGCACTGTATCTTTCTCATATATCTAAAGAATTTATTGTAGCCATTTTTTGGGATCAAATATAACATCTTAATTCTATAGCGTACATCTACCCCTAGGCTACTACCGAGAATGTGGAGCACGGGATCCGTCGCGCCTTTGATTCACGTCGGTCACCGTGATAAGAGTCGTATCAAGAATAGGATACGATAAGGGCAGTCACAAACCGTATCTAATTTTCTTCAGCTCACTGCATGCAATTCTTTGTATCTATCGTGGGCCCAGATAATTATTAGAGCATATTTTCTCATTCCTCCATGGCTAAATTTCGTTACCAATATCGCACTGTATCTTTCTCATGTATCTAAATTTTTCATTACGGGCATGTTTTCGGATCAAATATAACATCTTAATTCTGCAGCCCACGTCTACCCTAGGCATCAATACTAGTACTACAGAGAATGTGGAGCACGGGATCTGTCGCGCCTTTAATTCACGTTGTTTACTGTGATAAGGGTCGTATCAAAGAATAAATAGGACTAGCTAAATGCCCGTGCGTTGCTACGGAGCAATCTAAAAAAGCAGCGAGGCGGAGTTTTGCGTAGTAGATGCAAATGCACCTATTATGTAAAATATTTTTAATATTTTCTTAAAATGTCAAAAAATTATAGAAAACATTAGAACATTGTTAGCACAAAAAATCTCGTAGAGAAAAAACATTTTTTGTTGGTTACTGAAAAATGTTTTTCTTCACGTAACTTTTTGTGTTAACAATGTGTTGAAGTATGTCCGAAATTTTTATTTTGAATTTTTTGACATTTTCAATTTTGTTTTTTGAGCAGTGGTAAGGTTTCCGAAGTAGAAAGGTCATCAAAGTATTGCAAGTTTCTTCCCCAAAAAAGCAGGTACAATAACATTGCACGATTCTGATTCAAAAGAAGTTACAATGACATCTCAATCTAGAGATAAAATACACCTCTGCATCAACTACACAACACTGACTAAAAATCATCACAGTGCATAATACTTAGACCTCTGCGGTAGTAGCAACAAGAGCAGCAAAATAACATTTTTTGGGCATCAATTTTAATAGCAGAGGTGTCATCACTGTCTGTACAGAGAAGTACATGTGGTGAACACTCAGCTCGCATCTCAATTCTCAAATCAACAAAATAATGAAAAGAAAAATAGACGAGCTGCTCAGCCTGGTGACTCACAAACTTCAACTTTTGAGAATCCAAGTTGCATAAGTGCACATCCTGAAGCGGAGTTGAAACACTCTGTGACAATGAAACTCTGAACTTCTCTGATTTTCCCATGTATCCATGGCAGCAAATAGCACATATCAGAAAATTGTGGGCGGGCGGAGGAGAGGCGGCGACTTGCTCTGGCCAAAGGTCACCGGCGAGGGGTGGAGGCTACCCAAAGCGGGGCTGAGCATGTCGGGGGCGGGTGGGGTGACCACAGCAATGCTGCAATCACAACTGCCCCCGCAAGATCCTTCCCTGCTCAAGAAAATTCAGAGAAAGCACATCATTAAATCATTCACTTCGAGTGTGGCTATTGACAGATTAATTTTTTCGTCAAGCAATTGGTCATATATATATATATGCATAACTCAATTTAGAGTCCAGAAACTCATACACGGAATATTTACGATCCTAGTTATCACAAACAGTCTTCAAGAATATCAGTCGTTTAATATAAGTTAGCCAACACACTAAACCACATGTCATTTAGCTTTGAATGGTAGAAATCATTTGACAGTGAGTCAGACTTTCCGCTCGTTGTCTGACAAGAAGCATAGCAGTAGCTTACTCCTTTTAGATATAAGTTAGCCAACACTACACCACATTTCATTTAGCTTCCAATAGTAGGAATCAATCGACAGTGAGTCAGCTTTTCCACTCATAATCTGACAACAAAACTAAATGCCTCCACGATACCAATGGAAATGCATGTACTATCTTACCAAATCATAGTATTCTAACTTATTGTTCTTGCTGGGACCTCAGATTATGCCGTATACCTGAAAGTTGATGAGCATGCAACTTAGGACTCCCTTTGCAGTATACCCCCGTCCTCGCGAGGTCCTCCTCTGTCCCGCCGTCCTCGCCAGTCCTCCACTGCCCCGCCCTCCTTGCCAGGTCCTCCTTGATTTTCCCTCCTCGTCAGCTCCTCCCTACCTCGCGATCTTCTCCTCCCAGGTCCGACCCTGAGCTCCTTCACGTCGTTGTGCTTCTCTTCCATCTGCTGCTGCACCACGCAGCAACTCCAACCCAGGCACCTCCCTCCTTCCCTTGCAATCGATCTGCTGCCGCCAGGGAGGGGGGCTTCCATCGCCTTGCTTAAGCAGCAGCATATAGTAACAGCAACAATAAACTTATAAACCTAAATACATTTAAATAAGTTCAGTTCAGGAGTATAAGTAAAATAGCAAACAAGTGTAATTTCAGAGACAGATAATGCAAGCTGCTACTGATATATACTCCTATAGTACTATATACTCCAATTTCAGTTAAATTTAAATTCAGTTTCAGTTAAGTTTTCAATAGAACATGTACTCCAATTTTCAATCAGAACATGCACTACACTTTCGAATCAGAACCTGCACTACAAGCAACAGTGGTGAGGAGAAAATACCACCGCACAGAGCCAAGGCACCGCTGTGTGAAGATAACAAGAGCATCAAGCAGAGCGACTTAATTTCAAGATGCAAGGTTCAACATAAAAATAAACTACTCACAAGATCATGAGTAGTTTAGTTAAACATGAAAGGAAATTATGGCAGCTGGAGATGAAGAACAGGCTTAATTAACCAGTGCAAACTGGAGCTGGAGAATAGGCTTAATTAACCAGTGCAAACTTGAGCTGAAGTAGTAGTAAACCTTGAATGAGCTCACCAGATTTCTCCCCGTAACAGACTACACTGTAACACATCATTACATGGCAATCTAGGAATTCTCTAAATCTGATGCTAAGAGTGTCTCCCAGTGAGGACAATAATTCAGATGAAAAGATCGCTATTCTGGCTCCATTTAGGAATAAAGATAAATGCAAAAGGAATACGCAGACCACCCCATCAAGTAATGTGAATATATTGCAATGTATCTTAACCAAGAAATTGTTGTCCGTCACACTCGATGAAAAAAATCAGAAAGCGCAGGGAAACATCGCCAGTAAGTATTAAGTTTGCCTCTAAATTACAGGAAGCAGATTGCTAATGGAGTAGCGGATTCTTCTGAATGCAAGGAAGCAGTAATTGAGTATACCTCGTGGTAACAAGGTCTGAAGCTTGAATGCCTCAGGGAGTAGCTGGTGGAGGACGAATCCCAGGCCACCGTCGGAGAAGATAAAGTAAGGAGGGCCGCGCTCGTCGCCATCGACTTCTTGCCGCCTTCCGGCGGAGCCTGACCCCCCTCCGCCGCCGCTGCCGCCGGCCAGCCGGCGAGTCAGAATCTACACGGAGCGGCGGCGGCGAGCCAGAGAGCGTCGACGGCGACCCAGAGAGAGAGGTCGGCGACGGCGAGCGAGCTAGAGGGAGAGGGAGTGGAGGGGAACGAGAGGATAGCGTGGACGTGAGACATCAAGTCGCTCCGTTCTTACTCGATCCCCACCGCTCGCTCGATCCCCTTCCTCCGCGGCATCTTCCTGCTGCCACCTCGCCCGCACTCTCCCCTTTCGTCCCCTTGCGCCGGCCGGCCAGCGAGCCCCGCCTTGCCGTCCTCGTCTCCGACCGCCAGCTCCGGGCTCCCGCTCGCCCCGACCTCTTCCAGTCCGCTCGGCCTCCCTCGAGCGACCTGCTAAACCGACCCAGGTCCCCTCGGGCCCATATGTCGATAGAGCTTCTCCCATGTGCCGGACAGCTAGCCCGGCGTCGCCGTCCTCCTCTCCTACCTCCAGATCAGCGACGAAGTCGTCTTGGAGGTGAGCAGCGGCGGCGGCTCCCGGTGGTGAGCGGCGGCGGCGGCACGTGGGGATTGCGTGAGAGAGAACGACGTACGGTACGGGGAATTGGGGATTTCTTTTCCACGGGTGGACGTTTTGTCACTTGGCGGTGGCAGTGTTGTAATTCTCATAAAACGTAGGGGTAAAATTGGAAAATCTAAAAAACGTACCAACTCACCTCTAGCTATATTATATAGTAGAGATACGATTACACAATCTTTCCCCCAATAAATAAGCCTTCACGTCAGAAATCTGCCTAGCTGGCATGTTTACATACGATCTGACATCACCGCGGTTGTGACTGCCCGGCGAAGCAGCATCTTGTGATCAAACGAGAAAGCAGAGAGAACGTGAGCCTGATCGGTCGAACCAGAAGCCTGCAACTGCATATATACTCAAGGCGTGCTCACACAACGCCTTTCCTTACTTCACCTCGCATTGAGCATAAAACCAAGCAAAAACAAGCCGAGACCGATCGAGGCATCGAGCTAGTGAGAGAAACCCACACACCCTTCATGGCCATGGCCGCCAGCTCCTCCCCTGTGATCGGCGCTCTCATCCTTCTCTTCCTCCTCTCGGCCGTCGCCCACACCGGCACCGCGGCCTCGGCGACGCCGCTGGACCAGCTGTGCGGGATCCTGGGCGGCTACTACGTCACGCCGGCGCTCTGCACGTCCGCGCTCTGCGTCGACGCCTCCGCCTGCCACTCCGCGCGCAGCACGCCGGAGCTCGCGGCGCTCGCCACCAGGCTGGCGGCGGCCAACGCCACGGCCACGAAGGCCAGCATCGAGTCCGCGCTCGCCCGCGCCGCGGAGCCGGCGTCGACGGCGGATCCCGAGGCCACGAAGGGCATGCGCTCGTGCCTGCAGCTCTACGCGGGCGCCGTCCCGGCGCTGCAGTGGGCGGCGCGGTCCGTGGCGGCCGGGCGATACCCTGGGGCGCGGGAGGTGCTGGAGGCGGCGACGTACGTCGCGTCCGGCTGCGCAGGCATGGCCGGCGAGGCAGCGATGCCCAGCGAGAACGACCGGTTCGACATCATGGCAATCGTCGCGCACGCCGTTGCCGCCTCCATGTCCACCGCCTGACCATCGGTCGCCCAGTTAATCGCTGCTCTTCCATAATAATCAAGGAAAGACAATGTCAGGTTGTAACAGTTCTGTAATGGCGTTAGTGAGATGTAGTACTATTCTGTTCGGAAAAAAAAGTGAGATGTACTATTCTATTGAGGTTGTAGCGAAATTCTCTTCAAGTAAAATTGAGCAAAATCATTGGAAATTTGTCTTATTTTGGGGGAAAAGAAATTTATGGCCAGCGGACACATGGTTAGGTAAAAGTTTTAACATGTGCAAACTAACCGACAGGTTGCCATTGAATTAAGATCATAGTCATTTTCAGGTAAAAAAAAGAAGATCATAGTCGTATTAATTCACGGACGCAGATGCTAAAACATGTACACTGAGTTACTCACTCCGTTCACAATTAAATTGTGATCTGAATTTAGTTAAAATCAAACTTTATAAAAGGTGACCCAGTATGTAGCAAAAAAATATCAACATATATATTATAAATTTGATATTATTAGAATCATCATAACATATATTTTTCTATTATTTATATTTGATAAATAGATGTTGATATTTTACATAAGTACTTAGTCAAAGTTTTAAAAGTTTGACTTTTAAAAAGTGAGGTAAATTAAAACGGCTGCCGTAGACGGCATGGGCGTGGAGCGCGACGACATGCGGTCTGCAGCCTGCAGGGAACAAGAGTGCGCGGAGTGGAAGCCGGACCTAACATGGCACGCGCACGGAGTTCATGCGACATGCGAGGACAGGGGCCATGGCGGTCGCGTCGGGTGACGTCGCCGCCACCGCAAGCACGGGCTCGACGGCTAGGCGGCGCTGCCCAGGGAGAACGGCCGGTTCAGCTCCATGGTCATCGTCGCGCACGCTGTCGTCGCCTCCATGTCCAGAGCCTGACCATCGGTCACCCAGACCCAGTTGATTTTTACTTCCCATTGCTCTTCCGTAACAATCGAGAAAAGACACTGGCAGCTTGTAACAGTTCTGTAATGGCGTATGTAATGTGGGTTGGTGAGATGTACTATTGTATTGAGCTTGTAGCGAATTTCTCTTTGAGTAAAATTGAGCAAAAATATTAGTGGCGGATCTAGGTTCATATATTGGGGGTGCCATAATTTACATGAACAATAGAACTTCAATATATGGGTTCAACATTCAAGAATATTATTAAGTACTCCCTCCATTTCACAATATAATATATTTTAGATATGTCTCAAGGTTGACTATATACGGAGCGAAATGAGCGAACATACACACTAAAATATGTCTAAATACGTCTATATATGTATGAATACAGAAAAGTCTAAAAAACACTTATATTTAGGAACAGAGGTAGTAGTATATTTTGCTCTAACTATCTTCACTACTGCAAGAAATAGGATTTTAATTTTCTTTAAATTATTAACCAGAAAGTAATCTAAATTGTGTAAATTACTCTGTATTTTTGGAGGGGCGTCATGGCACCCCCTAGATACGCCCGTGAAAATTTGTCAAGTTTTTGTGGGGAAAGAAATTTATACGGCAGTGGATACATGGTTGGGTAAAATTCTAACGCATGCAAACTAACAAACCAGTTGCCACTGAATTAAGATCATAGTTTTTATAGGCAAAAAAATCATAGTTTATTTTAGAATGACATGCGCAGACGACGCTGAAAATTACTCCCTCCGTTCACAATTACATTGTAAAATTTGACTTAGTATATAGGAAGAATATCAATATCTTCAACAGAAATTTAATATTATTGAAATCATCATAAAATATATTTTTGTATTATTTATATTTTATATTATAGATGTTGATATTTTCATAAATACTTAGTTGAACTTTTTACAGTCTGATTTTAAACATTTGGAACGCGAGGTAAATGAAACAGAGGGAGAAGATCATACTTTTATGCCACTCAATCTCCCATCATCCAAAATTTAGGAAAACTAGGTTCCACGGGACATGGTGTTAAATACATTTTAAAATATCAAAGAAAATCTAAACAAAAATTACGGATGAACATACATACATTTTATGTGCGTACATAAAATTTCGTGAAAAAAAAGACATTTTTTGTGGCATATGTAAAAAAGACAAAAAATATATAGCTTACAAAGTCATTTTGAAGCACCGGGATTTGTCTTTTTTACACAAGGTACTAAAAATATTTTAACGTGTGCAAACTAACCGACCGGTTGCCATTGAATTAAGATCATAATGTTTTAGGTAAAAACAAGATCATAGTCGTTTTAATTCATGGAAGCAAATGCTGAAAAAATGTACACTAAGTTACTCGCTCCGTTCACAATTAAATTGTGTTCTGAATTTAGTCAAAATCAAACTTTGCAAAAGTTGACCTAGTATGTAGTAAAAAAATCAACATATATAACATAAATTTTATATTATTAGAATCGTCATAACATATATTTATATTTTTTATGTTTGATATATAGATGTTGATTTGTTATCATAAATACTTGGTCAAATTTTCAAAAGTTTCATGCCACGCGACCTCTCCATAATCAAAAAATCTAGGTAAACTAGGTTCACCGAAGTCAACTTTTTTTTCTAGACAATTTTATCGAGTTAACTTTTGGTTTTTTAGTGTCATCCAACTAGTCAACTATTTTTTTAGGGGATTCAACGAGTCCACTGAACACACGATCATGTTGTGAAACTGGCCAACGGACCGACACGACATGACATGGACACGATTATAGCTACGTGGGCCTGGCACGGCACGGCCCGTGCGGGCCCGTCTAGAAGGCGGGTCGTGCCGTGCCAGCACGTCGCCTGGCCTAAAGGCTTAGGCACGACACATCAGCTAAACGTGCCAGCACGGGCACGTTTAGACCCGACGGGCCGGATTTAGCCCACGTGTCTATTTTGACTGTTTTGCTAAAAAAAATGCGAAAAAATCTGAAAAAAATGAAATTAAATATAGATTAATGTAAACGTGTCAGTGGGGTTCTATCGTACATGCTAGCTAACTAAAATGCGTGCCTGCACAAGTGCACAAGATTTTTACTGTACATAAGATTTGTACTGTATATTATTCGCTACCTAAATAATACGTCACCGATCTATAGAAGAAAATCCTATACGACCCAGGTTCGTACGACCCACCTGTTCGTACGACCCGCCGTGGACCACAACCAGCAACCTACACGTGGCAAAACACATCTTTCTGTTAATTAAACCACGCTCCCGAACTTGCTGAAATGCCAATACGAATTCGAGCCTTGGTCTTATTGTCAATCCCAATTAACCAATTACCAAACATATTGGTTATATTGGTGGGGGAGGAATATTATCAGTATTGTATACAATAGTCCAAAATATTTTGGCGGAACGACAAGATATGAACAAGTGTTCTATCGTCGCCTCCCAACCACAGATGGAACACGTTGTACATTTTTGCCACTTTCTTTTAGCAAGATTATCTTTCGTGAGCAAGACTTTACTGCTAAGGAACCACATTAAGACCTTTATTTTGATCGTAATTTTCAATTTCCAAGGATACTTACAAAGATATCTAGTATGTCCATTCATCAAATTTTCGTACATATATTTCACAGTAAACTCACCAGTAGTTGTAAGTTTCCAAACAAAGATGCCATGCGAGTCCAATAAATTTACCTCCATCAGTCGCTGACATAAGTGTGACCATTTGTCCCACTTATCCCCGATTAGTGCTCGTCTGAAACTCATATTCAGCGGAGAACTAGATAATACATCTCGAACAGAAACATTTTTTCGTTGTGCAATGTTATAAAGAGATGGGTTTGAACATGAAGTGGAGTGTCAGCTAACCAAGTATCTTCCCAAAATCTAATGATATTGTCATCTCCCAATTTAAAAAAACCTCGATTAAATAACTCATCCTTAACCTTCATGAGGCCTTTTCAGAAAGGAGAGTCTGTTGGTTTGGCCTCAACCTGAGTCAACGTCTTATTTTAGAGGTACTTGTTGTGTAGCGATTCTTGCCGCACCCCTTTCTCATTTAATAATTTGAACAATCATTTGTTGAGTAAACGTTTGTTTTTTAACTCAAGTATCTCAATTCATAGTCCTCTTTAGTCTTTCGGTTTACAAATAATATTCCATTCTGTGTTAACCGATATTTTCACTTATTCTCGTCACTTTGCCAAAAGACATATTGTCGCAACAATGGAACATGGGATTCCCCTGATGCTGCCAAAGTGGGTCCACAACCTGGGCCCACCAAGAAGATGGACAAGGCAAGGAGTCAAGACCAGTAGATGGGCCAGCCCATCTACCCCACGGAAGCACGTCAAGTTCGACATCGACAAACTACGGCCAAGGACCAGGTGACCTCCGGGGTCACCTGTCACCCAGCGAACAAGGCGGAGCACCCGCAGGTCCAAGTGCCCGGCAGGAGGCCAGGCACTCACCCGGATTCGAGCCTCCGTACAGCGAAGAGGATAAGCACGCCAGCTCGTGCGAGAAGCTTGTAGAAGACTTGGGCCCAAGACGAAGGGCGCGCCTCCAGTGAGTCGCCTTGGGCGTGGTCGGTGGGGCTGTAAGGCTCTGTCCACCCCGCTTTCCCAAAGGCGGACGACCGCACCTAACACCGAAAATACTTGGACGAGAGGAGGCCACGTCGCCTCCATTAGACCACCGAGGGGTTTTCCCGCCTAAAACCCCTCACGCTCCTCGCGTGCCCATGTCGGATCCCCTTAGCTTATAAAAGGAGGACCAAGGCACCGAGGGAGAGGGGATCAAAAAAAGAGACAAGTTGCAAGTAGAACTCAGGCAAGGCTAGACTAGGGCTGCGAGGGTAGAAAGAGGTGATCTCCTCAGGGCAGGATCTGCTCTTCGTCTACCTCCGGACAGCACCCTGCCGGGTTCATCCCCAAGAACACCCTTGTAAACCACACCATGATGACTACAGCAATCCAGACATGCAGGAGTAGGGCTTTTAGCCTCGGGCATCTGAACCTGGGTAAACTCTCTGCGTCTCTGTGTTGCTTGCTTGATCTCTCCACCGAAGAGCTTGACGACCACCTCCCGGGTGAAGCGTCTTCCAGCCTCCTTCATGCCCCGTGCCGAACCTAAAAAGGGGGTATCCTTTACTCCGGTGTCGTGATCCGAGACACGACATCTGGCGCGCAAGGTAGGGGGCGCAAGCACTGGATTCGTCTTCGTCAACCTCAAGTTCTTTGTCAAGATCTGCGCCAATTTTTTCATCCTCAACAAGATCTGCTTTCAAGCTCTCCGTCGAGACCCGCCTTGGAGTTGACAAGGACAACGCCTAGAGTTCCTTTCAGATGGCCCGAAAGAGAAAGGCCAAGGCGCCCTGAACACCTGCGGTACCCAGGACTCGGCTTCGTTCTGGAAGAATCTTTGCCGACGCCTGTCGCCAAAGGTGAAACCTTTGGGATAAAGTTCGTGCCCCCTGCGGCGTATGTCAGCTCACTGGCCAGCGAGTGAAGACCTCAGTGAAGTGCTACGAGCATTGACGTTCCTCTTTCCCCATGGACGCATGGTGCGAAGGAAGAACTCTGTTTCGGCGTCCTACCTGCAGAGCCGCTTCCAAAGGGTGAAGGCCCGGCCAAAGTGCTGAGGACGAACCTCCCGAAGAAGATCCTCTTGTTTATGTACCCCAAGCAATCGAGATCCCTCTGGCCGAGGATGGCCAGCCCGGGGTGTGGTGCATGTACCACAGATCTGACAAACGCTGCATCGAGAACTGTCGCCAGTTCAACGAGGTCCAGAAGCGATAGAGGAGTGGAGAGTGCTATACTTGTGGTGAGCAGGACACATCAGCAGAGATTGCCCCCTGTCAAAAAGCAGAGGAAGACCAAAACAGTGACTACCCTCAAAGGCAAAATCAGATCAGAGTCACAACAAGGGTTATCTTCACTCAAGGAGAAGTTGCAGAGCACTTTCTCCAATGCTTCCACTCAGACGGAGAAACTTGACGAGCCCTGTCCATCACTAATGCTGCAGCAAACACAAGACAGCCAAAAACTAACTGCTGCTGTTGGGACCGAACCTTCGTTTGTGAAGACCCTACTGAAGGAGAATGGGATCTCCGGGTCACATCGTGACGATACACCGGGACCAAGCGGACCGCCTCAGAAGAACTGGATCGCCAGATGGTTGGCCTCCGTGTCTGGCGGATGAACAGTGCAAGGGTCTCCGGACCGGCGTCACTCTAAGCGCCAGCAAGAAACAGCCGACGACGAGCTAGTCAAGGCCGAGCGCCTTGAGGAACAGAAAAGTCCTGTCCCCGTAAGGATCTGCTGGACAGGCAAAAGCAAGTTACCCGGAAGAGGTACCCTGGTCAGTCCCAGTAAGGATCTGCTGGACTGAGGAAGCAGTCTAACCCAGAAATAGTAAAGAAAGGCTTGTCCCAGTAAGGATCTGCTGACAGAGGAAAACCAGTCTTGCCCTCAGGCGGCATTCGGTGACCAATCCCAGTAAGGATCTGATGGATTGGAACCCGGGAGGAGCGGAAGAACCTGTCCCAGTACGGATCTGCTGGACAGGCGATCACCTTGGCACGAAGAACCTGTCCCAGTAAGGACCTGCTGGACAGGCGGCTATTTTGGCACGGAGCCCTGTCCCCGTAAGAACTGCTGGACAGGCAGAATTATGCCTGAAATACGGCATAGAAGACCCGCCAGGCGGCAGCGCAACGAAATGAATTGCCGAAATAGCCAAACAGTGCCAACTGCAAGCTAAGTATAAACGTGCTTGCACGGGCTTTTTCTTCGTTGCATCGGTTTTATGCATTTTGGCTAAGACGAAAGCGGGCGTTATCTTGGGGCAGCGCCTCCGCGATGATGCTGCCAGTTTCCCTCTGGTAGTGGAGTCGTGGGCTGAGGTCCGTGCGGTCAGAGATGATGGGTCCTTGGGGGGTTTGCGCCCTGTGTCAGTATTTCAGATATACTCACGGCTGGTTAGCGCTCCGGCCCATGGATCCTCCCCGAGAGCGTTAAGCCCCCACGAGTGCAATAAAACTTATGTAATCGGGGAAAAGGTTATTTACATTCAAAAGTACTAGTTCATAAGCCATTTTCGGCAACATACTTGCAAGACACAGTTCACGGTCCTTGGTACTGCTCTGTCCTTTTCAGGACATGTCAGGTTCACGGATCATCTTCGCGGGAAAGACATTCCAGGATCTCGTCCACCTTGCGGGTAACCTCCGGAAGGGATGACGTCTCGGGTCTCAATCGACTCAGTTCAGACAACAAGGAGAGCTGCGGATGCTGCTGGTGGAGGGTTGCGACAAACTGGGTGGTCGCCTGCTTGACCGCCTGCTTCCCCGCCGGCGAGTATCTTTGCTCACGTGCTCCTTGACGCTGCCAACAAGCGACGCCACGTACTCAAAGAACGCGGGGTAGTGAACGAAGGTGGTGGAATGGTCAGACATGAGGGTGGGCGGGGAAGACACACCCATGTCCCTGAACTCTTTCACAATTCTCGAAGACCACATGTGCATCTGGAGCAAGATCTGGTTGTCCTCACGGCGGTGAAGCTTGACCTGCGACTTGGACACTTCCATAGCTGCGCGACCTTTGGCTAACTCATGAGCCTCAGCTTTCCGGGTAACACTCATCCAGGCGGCGGCCTCATCCCTGAATGCCACTGCCTCGTTCAAGCTTTGGATTTGCTTCTCCAACTCGGCGCGAAAAGCAAGCGCAACCTCTCGGTCTTCCTCGGCACGAGCAAAGGCCTCCCGCTGAATAGTAATGGTGTTGTCACCGGATTCCACCTGCCGTCTCAGCTCCTCCTTCTCATCACGAGCCCTCCGAAAGTCCAGCTTTGCCTGCCTGTGATGCTCTCGCTCGTAGTCAAGGTCGCTCGCCAACCTTTTGAGTCGCCTGTCTTTGGCGGCAATGACTTCGTCCTTGGCCCGAAGGGCCTCTTTGTTTTCTAGCTCAACTTCCCGGCGGGTCCATCCCACTGCGTTCTCCATCCCTTGCTCCAGGCGATCCTCGTCTTGGTACGCTCTCAGCTGGAACTGCTCCACAACTTCAAGATAGGCTCGCTCCTGATCTTCAAGGTCACGCAGACGTCGCTGCAGCTTTTCCTCTTGACGAGCCACACTAAGCTCGCGGGCATTGAGCATTTCCTCGTCTGCAGCCAGCTTCATCTCTCGAGCATGCGAGCTTTCCCCGTGGTCGGGGCCAGCCGTCACTTGCTTCTCGATCTCGACGCGAGCAAAGGCAAGGACTTCTTCTGTGCTAGAGAATGCCTTCGTAAAGCCGGCTGCCCGCACATCTTCTCTCGGGTTGAAGGATGGACCCGTGGGCTCCGTCGCGACGGCGCTGCGTGAGGACTGACCGGTTTCAGTCCTGCGCTCTTGGCGGGATTCTGCGGGTCTACGCCAAGCCCACCCCCGGGAGACTCCACCGCCTCAGGATCTGCACCACCAACGGCAAGTGAGCTTTCAAGGGCGACACCGTAACCGCGGAAAGACAATGGCCACAATGCCAAAGGAGCTTACCCGAGGTTAGCAAGGAAGCCGCCGGCACCCTCGCGCGGGGAAGGCCGGCTCATGAACCCGGAGATGGGGCGTCCACACCACCATCGCCCCCGACCCCTGGACACCACTCTGCGGGAAGCAAGCGTCGGGAGGGGCCCGGCAGGAGCCGGGGGCTCCTCCACGTTCATCGCGGAGCTCTCCACGGTTTCTCCCACTTCTTCGTCGTCCTCTACCCGGGGGCGCTTCCGGAGACTTTCGGGCTCCGGGGACCTGCAAACAAAGCAAGATATCATGCAACTTGAACCTCCAGCAAAGATTTAAAACTTTGATCAAGAAACTCGGACTTACCCTCGAGTCCGCTTGGCTCCGGAGAAGCTCCACCTTTTCTCTGCCAAGTCCTCGAAAAGATCTGGCAGCGACATGCTCTCCTCGGCGTCTTCATCGATCAGGAGCGGAGGCGGAAGAGCTTCGGAGTCATCTCCCGACTCCGGCTCCTCTTGCAAGTTTGAGTGTGTTGGCTGCTCTGGGAGCGGCTCCATCACGGCACCCTCATCCCTCGCCAGGGTCTCCCCCACCTCTTGGGGAGGCGCAGAATCTGTACACCCGGCAGGCGCTACCGGAGCATGTTCTTCTTCGACTTCGTCGTCAGAAGGGCCCGGCTCTTCCGGGGAAACATCCCCATGAGATGAATCAGCAGCCACAGAGGACCCTCGTCCCAGTGCAACGTTCATCTTAGGAACTGGAAGTGGATACAGGAATTCAGTGCCCAGGACCCCATACGCATTGCATTCCGGCATAAGAACTTGGGCGCCCTCGTTGCCTGAGCCTTCAAAGAGGAAGAACATTCGGTGGAAGATGATGTGGAACCCCCGGAAGCAAGAAGAGCATCTTACTTGTCCATTCCTTCCACGTCACGAGGAATCCAATCCTCGGCCGAGTCTCCCACAGTGGCTGGGACCTGCGCTGCAACGGGGAATCACTCTCCGGATGAAGTCGCCCGCAATCGCGGTGCATGTCAGCCCCTGACTGCGGAGCTTGGCTTGCTTTTCAACGATCGGGAGGAGGGCCTGACCTTGGGAGCTCGTATCCTTGGAATTGGCCAGCCGCTCAGCAGGGAATGATGGCGTCAGAAGGTGGGGGCTGAAGTCTCCCACCGAGATGAAGTACTAGGTGTGCCTCCACTCCCCCCCAGCCGGGATTAAGCTTCACGATTGGATATTGGTGCGCCGACGACCTTCTGAGGCGAAAGGTGACTCCATCGGCAATCCACTTTGACTTCCCTAGGCGGGGAACGAAGTAGTGGCGGAACAGAGCCACCGATGGTGTCACCCTGACAAGTGCTTCACACACATAGGCAAAAGAAGCCAAGATCAACACCACGTTCGGGTGCAGATGGAGCATGTGCAGCCTGAACGCCTCCAGAACGGCAATGAAGAATGGCGAGAAAGGGGGCTGCAGTCCCATTACAGAGAAGTTGTGGAAAGTCACCACTTCACCTTCCTGCAGAAGACCCCCTCCGGGACGGATCTTCACTGCTTCACCACCACGGAATTCTGAGGCAGCGCAAGGCGTGCGTGATGACGTGAAACACACGTTCGTTGGAGACCCCAAGAGGAAGGTATGAAGCAGTGCAGCAGCAAGTTTTCCCTCAGTAAGAAACCAAGGTTATCGAACCAGTGCATTGTATCTTGTATATAGGTTTCAGAAACTCTCCTTTCAATACTTTTAGGCACACTATTCTTATCAAATAGGTTTTCAGGAACAATCCAATCAAAATTCTTTTCTAGTGCCTCATGCATTCCTACAAGCTTAAAAGGTATTCGTATTTTAACTTCCCCCTCATAATTGGCTTCATTAGTGTACTTAAGCCTATCTTTTTCCAGTTTCTCAAGTGTATTAGCAATATCAATAAAATAGCCAAACATCTTATATCGAATAAAAACTTTTCTAGCCTCCCTAGCAACATCACCAAATTCTTTAAGAAGGGTTTCTAAAACAAAATCTTTCTTCTCACCATCTTCCATATCATGAAGTTAAGAAACATTTGCTGCATTATAGGATTAAGATTAACAAACCTAGCTTCCAACATGTGAACTAAAGAGGCTGCAACAATTTCATAATTCGGGGCAAGTTCTACCAAGGACCTATCTTCAAAATCTTTAAGTCTACTGACATGACTAAAGAATTCTTCAATGTTATCTCTTCCAATGATACACCCACTACCCACCGATATATCATTTAAAGTAAACTTAGGGAGAAGCATGATGAAATAACAAAAACTAAAATGAAAATAAACTAGATGCAAGTAACTTTTTTTTTTGATAATTAAAAACAAACAAGATAAAATAAAAGTAAACTAAGCAAGACAAAAAACAAAGTAAAGAGATTGAAGCGTGAGACTCCCCTTGCTGAAGCCTTCTATCTCCTCGGCAACGGCGCCAGAAAAATATGCTTGATGACGTGAAACACACGTTCCTTGGGAGACCCCAAGAGGAAGGTATGAAGCAGTGCAGCAGCAAGTTTTCCCTCAGTGAGAAACCAAGGTTGTCAATCCAGGAGGATAGGAGCACTTCAGAAGGTTGTTGGTGGCGTCGTTGCTCGATCACCAACATGGAACCTGCACAAACACAATCAAACACCTTGCCCAACGAAACAGGAAGGTTGTCAATCTTCTCGGCTTGCTGTAACAAAGGATTAAACGTATGGTGTGGAAAATAGTATTTAATTGCAGGAAGTAAAGTGAACAATTATTTGCAGTTGGTGGTTTTATCAGTGTAAAAGAATGGACCGGGGTCCACAGTTCACTAGTGGTGTCTCTCCATAAATAAATAACATGTTGGGTAAACAAATTACAGCTGGGCAATTGATAAAATAGTGAGCGCATGACAATGCATATAAATGACAAAAGACTACCATGATATTTAATTGGGCATTACGACAAGATACATAGACCGTTATCCAACTGTATCTATGACTAATAATCCACCGTCAGGTTAACATCCGTGTCCCCGTTTTATATTAAGTTGCAAGCAACGGATAATCGCATTAAGTAATGTGCGTAATATAAACAAATACATGACTAGTAACGGAGACCATGCAAGATCATAAATAACATGTAACATAGATTAATAATCAACTTGATCATAGTATTCAATATTCATCGGATCCCAGCAAACACAACATGTAGCATTACAATAAGATGATCTTGATCATGTTAGGCAGCTCACAAGATCTAAACATGATAGCATAAAGTGGAGAGACAACCATCTAGCTACTGCATGGACCCGTAGTCCAAGGATGAACTACTCACGCATCACTCCGGAGGCAGGCATGGCGATGTAGAGCCCTCCGGTGATGATTCCCTCTCCCTGCCGGGAAGAGCTTCAGACACCTCCCGAGCTAGGGTTGACGACGGCGGCGCCTCTGGAACTTTTCGTGGAATATGACTCGGGTATCTAGGGTTTTCCAGACGGGAGGAATAAATAGGTGAAAGGGCGGCGTCGGAGGCCACCCGAGGGGCCCACATCACCCCTCGGCGCGGCAGAGGTGGGGCCGCGCCGAGCCCAGTGTGGCCGCCTCCTGTCGCTCTCCGTCTCTCCTTTGGACTCCGTGGACGTGTCGGTGAAATAGGGAACTCCGTTGATTTTCGTCCAATTCCGAGAATATTTCCTTAACAGCTTTTCTGAAATACAAAAACAGCAGAAAACAGGAATGGCACTGTGGCATCTTGTTAATAGGTTAGTCCCAGGAATGTATAAAAATGATATGAAGTGTATGTAAAACATTGATAACCCCCAAGAGCAGGGGATCACTGTAGCACCTCTCAATGTGGAAGTAAGGTATCGATCCGCAGGAGCAAGAAGGAAAAGTTATCTATCCCTACAACTAAAGAGTCACAAGTTTTAGTTGATTATGCACTAAACAAGTTTAAAGAACAAGTTGGTTGATTTAATTGATGGAAGTTTAATGTAACAAAACAAGAATGTAAAATTGTCCCAATCCTCTCAATGCAAGGACAAGACAAAGGTTTTCTTCTTATAGGAACAATGGACATGGGTTCATAGGTTCACTTAATCCTCTCTCTCTCATCTACGGTGATTATCATGTTATAGATAAAGTACACACAATTGTCATGTTTTAATGGTAGCTTTTAATGACGGCTATATGTCCTAAAACACATAGTTGAAAGAAATACTCATTTGTGTGCTATGTCACCCCCGCAAGGCTAGCATGGCTGCTGTCACTCCCACATCATACTCTTTCTTTTTACCGCTAGATAAAGGATTTGGGCTGTATTTCACATGTCACTCAATACATATGCCGTTGTCACATCGGCCATCCCGTACCTACATACATCATACATAAAATGGACAATATTCTAAACACTAGTGCAATGATTCATATTTTGTGTGCATGACCACAACTCTCTCATCTATCCACACTTGGTGGTGTCAATCACCTCATGACAAGGATAAACAAGGCATTATGCATAAATCAAACCATCACATGTATCATAGAATATCTCCAAGTATGACAAATCATAAAAGCTCCAACATAACGGTAAATGCATAACAAATCATCTCATACCACAATATCCACCATAGGAATTACATAGATGACCGTAATCATGTTCAGCAGCTCATACGGTACTAATTAGTGAAGCTCAAGAGAGGAGAGATACATAAGTTACCCACCACAACCCAAGTCCAGGGGTGGACTACTCCCCCTTCATCATGGTGTCGGTGGAAGTTGTTGGAGGAAGAGGAAAGCCCCCGGCGCAGCGCCCCGCCGGAGTTTTCCCCCTCCAATCTTCAGCTCCAGGTCTCTGTTTCGTGGTTTCTGTTTCGGCGGCGCTCCCTTTCGCGAAAGCCCTGGGGGGTCTATATATAGTCGTTTTTAGGTCAAGACGAAGCTTCGGGAAGAAAGATCGACGGCAGCGGAGGCCCGAGGGCCAGGATGGGGGACCCACGCGGTCAGGGAATCTGGCCGCGTGGGCCCACCCCTTTTGGCCTTCTGGTCTCCGTTTCTTCGATTCCTTTGCGCCTACGTTTCGTTCCTTCCAAAAAAGTGATCCCCGTAAAGTTTCAGGTCATTTGGACGTCGTTTGGGTCCCTGAAACATCAAAATATAGAAAAAGGGGTTTTCTGACAGCGCAGGGTTAATTCCAGAAAAATGGGGAGTTAATTATCCCCAAAACTCAATATAAATCATGAATATAACCCTTATATGATGCAAATAACATGGAATAACATGTAATAAAATGTAAAGTTCATGTATGCATTTTACATGCATCAACATCCCCAAGCTTAACCCATGCTCGTCCCGAGTATGAAGGTGATAAAACTAACATGGACTTTGCATTTTAATACTATCAATGGATATCAAAGGTGATTACTATTGCTACATAGAGTCAAATGATTCATTCTTCAAAGGAATAACAATATGCAAGATAAATTATGAAGTGATATCAAATACTCAATGTAAAGATGTTCAATGATAAATTCACAAAGTGTAACATAGAAGAAAGTACTATGGACCAAATGTATGCATAATGAAAAGTAAAAACATCCTATGGTGGTCATAGAGTACTTCTTATGAAAACTGAATATAAAAGGTGGACACTTTGGATAGATAAATAAGTAGAGGTAAAGCATGAATAAGTTTCATCTAACTTCCAAACACTTCTACTTAAGTTAATGCTTGCAATGTGGTAGTCATTGGTGTGGAGCTCTCATTACCCCTATCATAGCATCTTGAATGATTAATGTTTAAAGTGAAAGCAAATATGAGTGGTGTGCTTGACAATGTATTGGTTGAATGTCTCATGTCCCTTGAATACAAGTACCTACACCATGTGTTACTCACTTTGGTCCACAAAGTAAATTCAAATAAAGGTCATTGCAAGTAATAATAGTATCATCAAGAACTGCACTGGGGTACCTCTTGCCCTTGACATGAACAAGCCCATGTCAAAACAACAAGACAAACAGACAATGAACAATCTCAGCACTCTTTTATTTACTATGGGTATAGCTTTTTATTATGAGGTGCATCACTGAATGAACATTATGGTTATGCTGTAAATTTCCACCATGAATGATGCATGGCTTAGATTAGCGGCCCAGGCATTTCTCTAACCATTTATACAAACTCTTTGAACTTACTAAGTATCCACATTCATTTCACCCATGATAGGCATCCATAAACAAAAGTACATGACATCAACTAAATAAATAAGTGCAATGTTGAAAGCTTGCCATGTGACAGCACATATGGGCTAACTCCCAACCAAAACTAATTGTCAAGCCCACAACTTCATAATTTTAATCACAATGGTTCATGCTTATTAAATGCAATAAAAGTAAATTGTGCATCAAGTTCGTGAGAGCTTTTAACCAATTTTCCCATGACAATCAATAACATAAGCATTTAAATTCAGAAATGTAGATAACACAATATAACATGATAAACATACTTGGAATAGCATAAAGCTAATAGGTAGATATGGTGGACTCACTGGAAAAACTTTGGTTGAAGGTGTTGGGAAACAAGCTTTTTACTTGTTGTAATTTTTGGGCTAGCAATAGGGAGAAAGTTGACCATCTAAATGCATGCATAAGTGTCCATAGAACTAATCAATCCATGTTAAACCAAGTAAAGTTAAAATTCAACATCTAAACATGGTAAAAATAGCTCTTGACAACACACTTGCAAATTAACATTCATTCAAAGCACATGAATTATGCAACTATATGTATCTTTTAAAATCAACTCAAACATCCCTATCCCAATATATTTAATAGCATCCAACATAATTCAACCCAAACTTCCAGTAGCTCTCTCATATATAAATGATAGTGGTGGTCTTATTAACAAACCAAATAACAAAAGCAAAAAAAAAACAGACGCTCCAAGTTTATACGATAAAGTGCTTTGATCGAAAAACAGAAGTTAGACGTGTGCAAACCGAGAGTGTGTTGGTCTAGTGGGGTTGTCTTGACATCCCCAAGCTTATGGTCTTCACCATCCTTGGATAGCTCTTGGTGCATCTCCTCTAATCCCTGTGAAAAAACTTCAAAACACCGTTTCTCCATTTCTTTTCTGTGGGGTGATAGTAGTGATAAACAAATAGGTTCCTTGCTGCATAAATCCTTAGAAAAAATTCATATGATGTCCAGAATGTATAATGTTGTATGCCTACTCATAAACTCAATTGGATCAAAAAGATTCTGTTAAAAGTTCAAAGCATGCATCAAACAAAATGGGACAGAATCTGTCCAGAAAAACAGCCGCACAAAACGTATTTTTTCTACCCTACTTAGTTTTGTCGAAAAATTCCGAAAAAATTCATGCATACAGAGGATGAAAAGTTGCCATTACAGTTAAATATGACTCATTCGGATTACAAAATAAAATTAAAAATCATACCGTGCACAGACTCGCAGGAATAATATCTCCGAACACTATAAGCAACTTCTTCATACCAAAAGAGTAAAACTTGGCACTTTATTAAAAATTCCAGAAACTAAACTAACACAAACTCTTGTTACAGCAAGAGGACATAAAGAAAATCACAAATAAAAACAACCGGGTTGCCTCCCGTAAAGCGCTTTCTTTATAGCCATATAGCTAGCTTCTTACTTGATGTTCATGAAGGTTGAAGCTCATGAGGGAACTTATACTTTGATGTGTCCCTCTTTCTGGAAAGTGTTCATGCATAATACCAGGATCCCATGGTGTTCTCAAACCAATCAAAATATAGTCAAGTTGAAACCCTAGTTGAAGAGAAACAAAACACAAAAGTAATAACAACGAAGTCTAACTTTCTTTCTATGCATTGGCATTTTGTATATGAATGAATCACCATAAATAGAAGTTTCCCAATGCATATTAACAATGTTTACTTGCAGCATATAATTATTAGCATAGAGAGGGTTCTTATCACCTCCTCTTTCATAATAGTTGCAAGTAGTAGAAATAAATTCAACCATATAACCACAAGAATCATTCAACTTAGATAATTTAGGCACATAAAGAGGATTATTAAATTTATTATGGAATTCATTAGCATGCTTCCCTCTTTCAAAATAGTTAATAAGATCAATATTAAGTTTAATATCATGGTTGCAACAAAGATTTGGAACTAAAGTAATTGCAAACCACATAAGTATTTCTCAACATAAGCAATTTTCTCCTCTATGGTGTAATTAGGAGAATTTAAGAACAAAGTAGGACTCTCATGAGTAAGATACATCACAAATAGCAAGTATCATTTTTCCTCATTAATTTAGTAACAACTAAACATGGAGGTTTATCAATAAGCATAGGACCATCATCTAAAGCATTATCATATAGCATATTTAAGCAATACTCCTCATTATCATCAATAAGTTCACTAGTAGCATTAATAGAAAGTAAAGGAGCATTTTTAGTTTCATCATAATAGCATGGGTTATCATATAGGACCATAGCATTTTCAGTTTCACCCTCATCATAACATGGATTCTCATAAATAACAAAAGATTTTTGAGTTTGAGTGTTACTATCATTTGTTGATGGTGAAGCTTGGAGATCCAACTCTTCCCCAAGCTTAGGTTGGAGCACATCCATTTTAATCTCCTCTCACATACTTCCTCTTCCAAGCTTATGTTTTCATCATCCTCTTGGGGTTGCACGGGCATCCCCAAGCTTAGGTTTTTATCCTCCTCTTCCTGCAAAATATTAGTACTTTCGGGCAGCAAGAATTCTTTCTTTAGGAGTAAAATATTTAAGAAAAACCTTCCTCAAACTACTCCATTCAATAGTAACTTCTTCATCCAAAGACTTGAACCAAATACGAGCATTACCAGATAAAGACAAATATAATAGCTTCCCTTTTACCTGATCATCAAAATACCAGGAAACCTAAATAAACCACATATCTCTTCAACTGTCTCCACGTGTTCACGTGCAGACTTAGTTCCATCCCCTGTAAATTATTTTTCATAACTCTTTTAACATGACCAACGGGAATTTATATCCCACTTTAGGTATCTCAGACACAGTAGTTTCAACCACTTTAGGACATTAGCATAAGCACTTTCATATAAAGCAAGATGCAGCGAAGCACGATTCATAAATGCCATAGTAATAGTATCAATAGTTTTTTATGTATTTTACGTTTTTAATGAAAACTGAAAATAAAACTAAACTAAATGCAAAACTGAAAATAAATATCTAGTGCAAACAAGAATAGGAACTTAAGCGCTACGCTCCCCGGCAATGGCGCCAGAAAAGTACTTGATAACCCCCAAGAGCAGGGGATCACTGTAGCACCTCTCAATGGAAGTAAGGTATCGATCCCAGGAGCAAGAAAAAGTTATCTATTCCCTACAACTAAAGTGTCACAAGTTTTAGTTGATTATGCACTAAACAAGTTTAAAGAATAAGGTGGTTGATTTAATTGATGGAAGTTTAATGTAGCAAAACAAGAATGTAAAAGTGTCCCAATCCTCTTCAATGCAAGAGAAGACAAAGGTTTTCTCTTATAAGAACAATGGACATGGGTTCATGGGTCACTTAATCCTCTCTCTCTCATCTACGGTGATTATCATGTTATAGATAAAGTACACACAATTGTCATGTTTTAATGTTAGCTTTTAATGACGGCTATATGTCCTAAAACACATAGTTGAAATAAATACTCATTTGTGTGCTATGTTACCCCAAGACTAGCATGGATGCTGTCACTCCCCATCATACTCTTTCTTTTACCCCACATAAAGGATGTTGGGCTGTATTTCACATGTCACTCAATACATATGTCGTTGTCACATCGGCTATCCCGTACCTACATACATCATACTTCATAATGGACAATATTCTAAACACTAGTGCAATGATTCATATTTCGTGTGCATGACCACAACTCTCTCATCTATCCACACTTGGTGGTGTCAATCACCTCATGACAAGGATAAACAAGGCATTATGCATAAATCAAACAATCACATGTATCATAGAATATCTCCAAAGTATGACAAATCATAAAAGCTCCAACATAACGGTAAATGCATAACAAATCATCTCATACCACAATATCCACCATAGGAATTACATAGATGACCGTAATCATGTTCAGCAGCTCATACGGTACTAATTAGTGAAGCTCAAAGAGAGGAGAGATACATAAGTTACCACCACAAACCCAAGTCCAGGGGTGGACTACTCCCCCTTCATCATGGAGACGGGGAGAAGTCGTTGGAGAAGATGGAGACCGCCCCGGCAGCGCCCCGCCGGAGTTTCCCCCCTCCAATCTGTAGCTCCAGGTCTCTGTTTCGTGATTTCTGTGTTTCGGCGGTGCTCCCTTTCGCGAAAGCCCTGGGGGTCTATATATAGTCGTTTTTAGGTCAAGACGAACCTTCGAGAAGAAAGATCGACGGCAGCGGAGGCCCAGGCCAGGATGGGGACCCCACGCGGTCAGGGAATCTGGCCGCATGGGCCCACCCCTTTTGGCCTTCTGGTCTACGTTTCTTCGATTCCTTTGGGCCTATGTTTCGTTCCTTCCAAAAAAAGTGATCCCCGTAAAAGTTTCAGGTCATTGGACGTCGTTTGGGTCCCTGAAACATCAAAATATAGAAAAAAAAGGGTTTTCTGACAGCGTAGGGTTAATTCCAGAAAAATGGGGGTGTTGTAATTATCCCCAAAACTCAATATAAATCATGAATATAAACCCTCATATGATGCAAATAACATGGAATAACATGTAATAAAATGTAAAGTTCATGTATGCATTTTACATGCATCAAACATGTAACAATTGGTATAATATCAACATGGAACATCAAAAAAATAGATACGTTTGAGACGTATCAGTGCGTGGCCTGTCTTTCCCTCGTCCGCGTACGCGCTGGGAGAGAACAAGGCATGAGTCACCCTCATCGGATGACGGACGGCGGCAGCGCGAGAAGCTTCAATCGCCGCCTTCTCTGCTACGGATTGCTTCACCTTTCATACCCCTTTCCTCTCTCGCTTAGGCGCCATGAGCGGGAGAGAGGAACGGGTGTCTCAGAGAAAGTCTTCGACTACCGGTGGAGGAAGGCGGCGGCGGGGACCGGAGACGACGAAGCTGCTGGGCGGCGATTTGGGGATTTCGGCGATTTGGTGAAGTAACGGCTACAGTGCCACCGAGTCGTGGCTTATAAGGCCCTATTACTCCGAGTGACGTGGGGATCGAGGGGACGTTCCGCTTCTGGCATTTTTTTCCCGTTGAGTTCAAGATATACATTGGCCGCCCGCTCGGATCGCAACGTTCACCAAGGCAAAGAAGACTCGGGGGCCCGCGTGACTTTTCCCTCGCACGGCCCGGCAACCAGAGCAACCAAGACAAGATGCCGGGGGCCCACTTTGACCGACTTTTTTGGTCATAGCCTCGGCGGCAAAAGCAAGTACCCCGCGGGACCATGCCCGGGGGCTACTGTCGCAACAGTCGAACATGGGGTTCCCCTGATGCTGCCAAAGTGGGTCCACAACGTGGGCCCACCAAGAAGATGGACAAGACAAGGAGTCAAGACCGTAGATGGGCCAGCCCATCTACCCCACGGAAGCATGTCAAGTTCTCATCGACAAACTATGGCCAAGGACCAGGCGACCTCCCGGGGTCACCTGCCACCCAGCGAACAAGGCGGAGCACCCGCGGGTCCAAGTGCCCGGCAGGAGGCCAGGCACTCACCCGGGTTCGAGCCTCCGTACTGCGAAGAGGATAAGCACGCCAGCTCGTGCGAGAAGCTTGTAGAAGACTTGGCGCCAAGATGAAGGGCGCGCCTCCCGTGACGTCGCCTTGGGCGTGGTCGGTGGGGCTGTCAGGCTCTGTCCACCCCGCTTTCCCCAAAGGCGGACGACCGCACCTAACCACCGAAGATACTTGGACGAGAGGAGGCCACGTCTCCTCCATTAGACCACCGAGAGGTTTTCCCGCCTAAAACCCCACACCTCCTCGCGTGCCCATGTCGGATCCCCTTAGCTTATAAAAGGAGGACCAAGGCACCGAGGGAGAGGGGATCAAAAAAAGAGACAAGTTGCAAGTAGAACTCAGGCAAGGCTAGACTAGGTCTGCGAGGGTAGAACGAGGTGGTCTCCTCAGGGCAGGATCTGCTCTTCGTCTACCTCCGGTCAGCACCCTGCCGGGTTCATTCCCAAGAACACCTTGTAAACCACACCATGATGACTACAGCAATCCAGACATGCAGGAGTAGGTCTTTTAGCCTCCGGGCAGCCTGAACCTGGGTAAACTTTCTGCATCTCTGTGTTGCTTGCTTGATCTCTCCACCGAAGAGCTTGACGACCACCTCCCGGGTGAAGCGTCTTCCAGCCTCTTTCACGTCCCGTGCCGAACCTAAAAAGGGGTATCCTTTACTCCCGGTATCCGTGATCCGAGACACGACATATATGAAAACTGAAACTCTTTCTAATGGGCGTTAACAACAAAATATGCATTGGCCGTGATGCCAATGGTGCCAAACTTCCGCGTTTACCTTGAAAAGTATCGACTGAATGTATGCATGCTCGTTTCTGGTATATATATGGGCTTAACGTGCTTCTGCAAAGACTATCGTCGACACCTCAATTTTGTGGCAACCAGTTGGAGGTTTGGGAACTTGGGATAGTTGGAATGATAATAAGATGAAAGATTTGCCGCACACAACGAATGGGATCAAGGACTAATTAGCACGGACTCATTGCTATTTATTTGACCATCACTAACATCCATCATCACGTGACGTCAAACTCGGCCAGTCACACAGAAGCTAGCGTTGGTACGTCGACGGCGGCGACATGCCACGTCACCACTTCCAAGTTCTAACGAGCCACGACAGCTACCTACAGTCTAGTGGAGTGCATCCCATCTCAGCTAGGCAATCTGATCCACCTGGTGGTTGAACAGTGCAGTGGCCATGGCGGAGAGCTGCTCGAACTCGCGGTTGGCCACCGCCATCCTCCCCTTGGCCTCGGCGCCCCTCCCAGCGCCGCCTCGCACCGATCCCGGCCTGTCCCGTGAGCGACAGCAGCGGGCGCGCCCGGTTCCACGCCCGCACCGCCGCGTAGCCGCGCATGAACCTCAGCGCCGGTGCCGAGCTGGCCCCATAAAGGAACCCGCACGCCTCCAACCGTCGCGCGCCGCCGGGTCCCGCTCCGAGCGCGCCATCGCCTCGGCGGCGTCCCCCGGCCGACGCGCCGCGCGCCGCAGCCATGTCAGCGGCACGAGGAGGTGCGCGTGCCGGTCGGCCGTGGACACGTTCGGCCCGCCGCCAGAGCGCAGCGCAGAGGTGCAGAAGGTGTAGTCCACGAAGTCGCGGATCGCGTTGCAGGAGTCAGCCACCGTGTCGACCGGTGCGGCGCTGGCGGCGGCGGCAGGGGTGGGCACGCCCTGGACGACAACGACGGCCAGCGGCACGAGCACGAGGGGCGGCGACGAGCGGTGAGCGGCAGATCGTCATAGTGGTTACTTTGTTGGTGGTGGATTAGTGGTTGTTTGGCTGACCGGAGCGCGTCACGCTCGCAGTAGCTGTGAAAGTGTGATCGAGCTAGCTCGTACGTATGTGTTTCTTTCGCTTGGTGGGTGGTTAGGCGAGCTAATGAACGGGAGCATGTGAGGCTTGTATATGAGTTTTTCTCATCGGATTTGCGTTTTATCTCTCGTCGGGGGGTTGGGGGGGGTGGCTGGCCGCTGCGTTTCGTAGGTAGCATCCAATACATCGTATCTAAAACTGTATCTTACCGCATTAAATAGAAATTATACCAAATATCACATTGCACTGTATTTTCTCATGTATCTAAATAATTTATTACGGGCATATTTTTTGATCAAATATAACATCTTATTGTAGCCCGCGTGTACCCTAGGCATCAATACTAGTACTATCGAGAATGTGGAGCATGGGATCTGTCGTGCCTTCAATTCACGTCGATTATTGTGATAAGAGTCGTATCAAGAATAGGATACAATTAGAATAATCACAATGCAGATATGGCAAACCGTATCTAATTTTCTCCAGCTCACTGCATGCAGATAGGAGTATTTATTTTGGGCCCAGGGTAGAAAGTTAATTAGTCTCGAGAGCACAAATAAGAGCTACGGCTGCCTTCAGAAAAGTAAAAAAATTGTGTCATGGAAGAAAAAAGGGATTGAAGATCTCATAGATTTGTTCGTTTCTTTTAGTATTGTTTTTGTAATCGATATAATCGTATACTATTTGTTGGTTTAATATATATGGAAAAATTCAAAAAAAAGAGCTATATCGAAACGAAGATAAGTACTCCCCTGATCCTAAATTTCGATACCCATATCACAGTGCACTGTATCTTTCTCATGTTTCTAAATAATTTATTGCGGGCATGTTTTTGGATCAAATAAATATCTTAATTTTGTAGCCCACATCTACTCCTGGGCATCAATACTAGTACTACCGAGAATGTGGAGCATGGGATCCGTCGTGCCTTTAATTCACGTAGGTTACTGTGATAAGAGTCGTATCAAGAATAGGATACGAATAGAATAGTCACAATGAAGATTAGGGTTGAAAATGATACGGAAACTTTCCGGTTGTTTCCGTAGAAAAAGGAAATGAAGAACAAAATATGGAAACGAAAACGACATTTTGCGGAAACAAAACGGAAACGGCATATTCAAAAACGAAAATGACAAAGGAAACGATTTAGCAGTTTTCGATGGAAACGGAAACGAAACGGAAAACTCCGGAAATATAAAAACAGAAACTTTCCGCCCGACCAGTACACGCTGGATTCGAGCGACCCAAGACCCAGATGTAAACTGAGGCCTGCCTATATCTCTAGTTAGGTCCATCAGCATATATCTCTACTATATAATATTGAAAACGGTGATGGTTGGCGGCGGTAGGTCAACATACTAAATCTGAAGGCACGCCCGCACTTCTGAAATCTGGGTTGTTAGTCAAGGTGGACTAAAACAACGCCTACGATCGTCAATCACACGCACGTCGCTTTGTACGTCGCCTGCCGGCCGATCATCAATCGCATGCACGGCCCACAAAGGTCCGATCGGCCCACAAAGGTCGCACGGCACACATAGGTCCGATCGGCCCACAAAGGTCGCACGCACTGCCCACTAAAAAAACAAAAACGATTAAAACACGGAGTAGGACACCGAACATGATTGGATTAGAAATAGAACACCGAACAGGATTAGAAATAATAGCACGGAATAACACGACTACAAATACACAGTCCTATTGCTGATTCGTCCAACGCACTAATTTAGCCCCTGATAGGTCGATCCCCTCTCTGCTGTCTCCTCGAAGCGACGGCGAACGACGGGAGTCGGGACACGGTACCAGCACAATCGATCCCCTCCATCTTTCACTGAGTTTAGCCCCCGCTGCCACACAAGTCCGGGCATATTGATTTATCCCGCTGTCGCGAGCTCCCGGCCGGCGAGCCGTACGCCGCGCGGGCGTGTCAATAAGAGGCGACGAGCTCCGACGTCGGTTTCCTTGGGCGTAAGGGATTAGTAGAACGCGATGGAGCCCCTGGCTGGGCTCGCGGTGGTCGCCGGACGCGGAGCGATGCACCAGCAGCCTGGCGTCGTGCGACACATCCAGCAGCGTTGAGCGGAAGCAAGCGGGCGGCCAGCAGTCAAGCGAGCATCGGCAGCTCGTAGTACATCTCCATCCCTTTCTTAGCACTTAGTTGTCGTGCGCTAACCGCAGCAGCCATTCGCCGGCCATGTGCGCGTGTATACCGCTGGCATAGCAAGCCCGAACTCTTGGTCCTCGTTGTTCACCCGTTCAAGGTTGGGCTTAATTGATGCCTTTGTGTTTCGATTTTACTAGGAGGATCCACTTGCAGGCAAGCAACCGCTTGTGCGCTAATCAGATTGGTAAGACCATATTTGCATATGGCGAAGAATTCTGGGCTGTCTTAGGAACAAGGCCGGGACCTAATCGATTTTCTTACTTATCTGGTTGGTGTATACAAAGAAAACTAGATTGTAAGTGGTGAGTACTTTTTTTAACTTTTGTGAGGATTGTTATACAATGAGCAAGTAAGAGAATTGAAATATAAGAGAAAGCCCGCATAAAACGTTGATAGAACCAAATTTCGATTTTACATAAAACGTAAGTCGTGTGACATGTTTTATGCCCGTTGCAACGCACGGGCATTTTGCTAGTTTTTATAAGACTATATTTTGTTAGCAAACTAAGTGTGTTAGTGTCTATGTGAAACTATTTTTTGTGAATTTTTGTGAGTGTCGAAGTGTTAAACTATGTGTGTGTGGTACTTCACGTTAAACTGTCGCTGGTCGAGATTGTGGATAATTCTGTCTTGTTAGCACTAATTATTTATATTTTGGCAGTATGCACCAACATATTATACCCCTATTGTGTTCCGACAAATATCCGATTTCGTATCATATCCTTCCCGTATCCGCTCCATATTCATTTCCGACGATTTCAGATTCCGTATTCGTTTTCTGGGTTTTCCGATTCCGGCAAGACGAAAGGAAACGAAAACGATAATTCATGTTTCCTTCTGTTTCCGTCCCGTTTTCAACCCTAATGAAGATACGGTTTGACATATCTAATTTTCTCCGGCTCACAGCATGCAATCGTAGTATCTATCGTGGGCCGATGGGGGATTTTCTCCAGACAGTTCTCCTCCGCTCTCGCTTTGAGAGTCGTCCCGAGCCTTCCTTCCTTCTCGCCGCCGCTCCTCGTTCATGTCCGGCGGCGATGCCGCTCGGCGTGGACGCGGATGTGTTGCTTGGCCTGTAGATAGTAGATTTAGGTTTTCCTTCTCCGGTTGCTTAGGTTCTGTAGTTGTCGTGGCGTATGCCGTCTAGTTTTCTTCCTCTTTCTTCTTGCCTACCCTCCGGCGAGTCGCAGCGGCGCCGGGTTCGATGCTTCTCTCTTTTGCAGGTCAGATCCGAGGCAGATCGCTTGCAGAGTGGAGGAGGATCAAGGCTACTTCAATAAATCCGTCTGCTGTATCTCTTGCTTCGCCAATCGGGAACTCTGCCTTGTTCCTCTGGCCGGCCGTGGCGGCGAGGAGAGGATGTAACACCCCGACCACCCCCGGGTCGGGCATGTCACCCCTGGCAGCTCTCTAGGATCTCTAGACTGGCCCCACAGATCAACACTGGTCTTTTCTGCGCACTTTGTCCTCACTCGTGCGCACCCGGGAACCAGTTCCCGGTCGGTCACCCATCCTTGGAGTGCTCCGGGCCAAGCACGCTTAACCTCGGAGTTCTTTCCAGATGAGCTTCCGGAAAAGAAGTTGCAACTTGTTGATATGAGTATTCTATCAATCCTGTTAAGCCCTGAGCCAGGATCTCACATCCTTCCCCCCTTAGAAGACCGACGCCCTCGTCGGTCAGCCCCCAGTCCAGGAACTTCCCCTCTTGGTACACGTCTGTGCGTCCAGTGCCGGCACATGCTCCACATGTCCGCGCCCCTGACCCACACACGCCCGTGTTGCCGCGAGGGTCGGCTCTGATACCAAATTGTAGCACCCCGGCCACCCCCGGGCCGAGCCTGTCACCCCTGGCAGCTCTCTAGGATCTCTAGACTGGCCCCACAGATCAACACTGGTCTTTTCTGCGCACTTTGTCCTCACTCGTGCGCACCCGGGAACCAGTTCCCGGTCGGTCACCCATCCTTGGAGTGCTCCGGGCCAAGCACGCTTAACCTCGGAGTTCTTTCCAGATGAGCTTCCGGAAAAGAAGTTGCAACTTGTTGATATGAGTATTCTATCAATCCTGTTAAGCCCTGAGCCAGGATCTCACAGAGGAAGAGGCGTTGCTGTCTGGAGAAGCACACCTGGACTCTGGCGACTCTCGACGGCGCTGGATCCGGGTCACTCCTCGTCTGCTACCTCGATCCATGGTGGATCTGTGGCAAGGATGGAGATGGCCGAAGCAATCTCGCTGAGCTCCTTGACTACCCTACTGGATGCAGAGCAGTGCGTCTTCCTCCTCTGGCCGGCCGTGGAGGCGAGGGGAGAAGGAGGAGTTGCTCATCTTCCTCTACATCGGTGGAGTGGTCGCTGCTGCATATTGCAGCTCATCACGCGGTGGTCTTCCTCACTGCCGCGATCCATGGCCAAGAAGGTGGCCCAAGTTCAACCTCCACTGCGGAGGCCTTCTCAATCCAACGCCAGTGCTCGGCGGCTCGCCGCCGCCAAGTGGTTCGTCCCCGGCGGCGACAAGTCTGCTGGCGTTCGCGATTGCTCGCCGGAAGGGAGAGTCTGGGCGTTCTGAGCTCTGAAGATCTCGCGTCGTCGCCTGGAGATCGCCGGCGAGATGTGGCGGTGGCACTCGAGGGCTTGATTGCATTTTATTTTTTAGCTCTAAGGTGTTTTCTGTAAAAGCGCAGGGCCTTTATTCGAATGTTAGGTCTTCTAGGGCAAGTGATGTAAAAGGCATGTGCGAATCTTGTACCTGCCACCTTTGTTTCTATTAATGCAGCATCGGGGGTCCTCGGACCCCAAAACTTGTGCAAAAAAAAAAAATCTACCATGGGCCCAGATAATTATTAGAGCATGTTTTCTCTTTCCTCCATGCATTGTTGGAGGAGAACGGAAGACTAGCGCTGATTGGGTAGAAAGATAATTAGTCTCGGAAGAACAAATAAGACAAGTACTCCCTCTGATTCTAAATTTCGATACCGATATCGCACTGTATCTTTCTCATGTATCTAAAGAATTTATTAGGGGCATATTTTCGAATCAAATATAACATCTTAATTCTATAGCCCACGTCTACCCCTAGATATCAATAGTATCAAAAAAATTCAGTGGGAGGCGACGTTCCCGTCGACAGCGAGGCGCCCGTGGTGACTTCGTCAATCTCAAGACTCGACCCGCCGACTCAGTCTCTCGGAGGTGCTCATAGGGGTAGGGTGTGCGTGCGTGCGTTCATAGGGGTGAGTGTGTGCGCGTGTATATGAGCGCTTGCGTTGTACTGTGTTTCGCAAAAAAAAAAAAAAAATTACACAATCTCCCCCCCAATAAATAAGCCGGCACGTCAGAAATCTGGCATGTTTTACATACGACATCACCGCGTTGTGACTGCCCGGCGAAGCAGCAGCATCTTCTGATCAAACGAGAAAGCAGAGACAACGTGAGCCTCCTCGTCAAGATCGGTCGAACCAGAAGCGTGCAACTGCATATATACTCAAGGCGTGCTCACACATCGCCTCCAGCATAAAACCAAGCAAAAACAAGCCGAGACCGATCGAGCCAGTGAGAGAAACCCACACACCCTTCGTGGCCATGGCCGCCACCTCCTCCCCTGTGATCGGCGCTCTCATCCTTCTCGTCCTCCTCCCGGCCGTCGTCCACTGCTCCGCTACCGCGACCTCGGCGGCGCCGCTGGACCAGCTGTGCGTGAGCCTGGGCGGCTACTACGTCACGCCGGAGCTCTGCGTGTCCGCGCTCTGCGTCGACGCCTCCGCCTGCCACTCCGCGCGCGGCACGCCGGAGCTCGCGGCGCTCGCCACCAGGCTGGCGGCGGCCAACGCCACGGTGGCCAAGGCCAGCATCGAGTCCGCGCTCGCCCGCGCCGCGGAGCCGGCGTCGGCGGCGGACGCCGAGGCCACCAAGGGCCTGCGCTCGTGCCTGCAGCTCTACGCGGGTGCCGTCCCGGCGCTTCAGTGGGCGGCGCGGTCCGTGGCGGCCGGGCGGTACCGCGGGGCAAGCGAAGTGCTGGAGGCGGCGCAGCACGTCGCGTACAGCTGCACAGGCATGGTCGGCGAGGCGGCGATACCTAGCGAGAACGACCGGTTCTTCATGATGGCATTCGTCACGCACGCCGTCGTCGCCTACATGTCCACCGCCTGACCATCGGTCGCCCAGTTAATCGCTGCTCTTCCAAATAATCAAGGAAAGACAATGTCAGGTTGTAACAGTTCTGTAATGGCGTTAGTGAGATGTAGTACTATTCTATTCGGAAAAAAAAAGTGAGATGTACAATTCTATTGAGGTTGTAGCGAAATTCTCTTTAAGTAAAATTGAGCAAAATCCTTGGAAATTTGTCTTATTTTGGGGGAAAAGAAATTTATAGCCAGCGGACACATGGTTAGGTAAATGTTTTAACATGTGCAAACTAACCGACAGGTTGCCATTGAATTAAGATCATAGTCATTTTCAGGTAAAAAAAAGAAGATCATAGTCGTATTAATTCAAGGACGCAGATGCTAAAACATGTACACTGAGTTACTCACTCCGTTCACAATTAAATTGTGATCTGAATTTAGTTAAAATCAAACTTTATAAAAGGTGACCCAGTATGTAGCAAAAAATATCAACATATATATTAAAAATTTGATATTATTAGAATCATCATAACATATATTTTTCTATTATTTATATTGATTAATAGATGTTGATATTTTACATAAATACTTAGTCAAAGTTTTAAAAGTTTGACTTTTAAAAAGTGAGGTAAATTAAAACGGCTGCGTAGACGGCATGGGCGTCTTCGGAGGCGGCGTGGAGCGCGACTACGTGCGGTCTGCAGCCTGTAGGGAACAAAAGTGCGCGGAGTGGAAGCCGGACCTAACATGGCACGCGCACGGAGTTCATGCGACATGCGAGGACAGGGGCCATGGCGGGTGCGTCGGGTGACGTCGCCGCCACCGCAAGCACGGGCTCGACGGCTAGGCGGCGCTGCCCAGGGAGAACGACCGGTTCAGCTCCATGGTCATCGTCGCGCACGCTGTCGTCGCCACCATGTCCACAGCCTGACCATCGGTCACCCAGTTGGTTTTTACTTCCCGCTGCTCTTCTGTAACAATCGAGGAAAGACACTTTCAGCTTGTAAGAGCATCTCCACTCGTTCAGGCCCCCAGAGGCGTTTTTTCAGCCGGATGGAATTTCGCCGGCGGTATTTTTGCTCTTGGGGGCGAAATTTTCCCAGCCATGGTCCACCCAACCCGCTGAACTGAAGACCATCCGTGCGTTGTTCGTCAGAGAAGTTCAGAGAGAGGGCAGCATAGCAGACCGGCGGCGCGCGCAATGGACATGGAGGGAGCGCCGATGTGCAGGAGGGGAGGAGCAAATGAGGCGCCGCCGTGGAAGAAGGGTGACGAGCGCGTCGGGGGCGGCAGCGACCACCTCGCTGTCGCTGCTCGACAAGGAACGCCTCGGCCAAGCAGCCGTGTCTTTGACGCTCGAGGGCACGGAGCGGCGCCTACTGCTCTGCTCAGGAGACGACGAAGAAGACCAGCCGCATCTGGAGTGGCGGCGGTGGCGCTCGAGGGAGATGCGGGCCATCTCGCGCACGAGCGCGGGGTGGGCGCGGCAAGCTCGAGGTGCAACCCGGCCGTGCGCTCGCTCACCCGCGCTGACGGTGGACCGCTCACCCGCGCGCGACGCGGCGAGCTCGAGGAGCAGAGGAGGGGCGACGGCGCGAGGTCCAGCCCGAGCCGGAGCAGAGGAGGGTGGCGAAGGGCGGCGCCGGAGCAGAGGAAGGGCGACGCTATGAGAGGAGAGAGATGGGAGAAAAAGAGAGGAGAGAGAGGGACACGGTTGCTGGTCACAGTGTGGGTCTGGGAGCAAAAGAGAGGAGAGAGGGGCTGGATGCTGACAGTGGGCTTTTTGCATGCACAAGCTAGCGCCGGCGCCCCAGCTGCCCCCAGCCCACTGGGTTTGGGTTGGGTGCGCCGCGTCTTTGACAGTGGGCTTTTTGGAGGCTGGGGGGTGAGTGGGAGAATTTTGTGGCGCCGACGCAAAAAAAGTGGTCCTGGGGGCACTGGGACGTCGAGTGGAGATGCTCTAACAGCTCTGTAATGGCGTATGTAATGGGGTTGGTGACATATATAACATAAATTTTATATTATTAGAATTGTCATCACATTTCTTTATATTATTTATATTTATATATAGATGGTCAAATTTTCAAAAGTTTCACGCCACACGACCTCTCCATAATCCAAAAATCTAGGTAAACTAGGTTCACCTAGTCAACTTTTTTTTCTAGACAATTTCATCGAGTCAATGATGGCCCTTCACGTAGTTACCCCACAACGGCGCCAGAAAAGGTCTTGACAGCCCTTCATGTGATTACCTGCGTGAAAAGTAAATGGGTTAGGTTGAGACTCCAAGTGCAGAGTGTATGTAGTAGTGGAAGACAGTTTTCCCCACGAGGGGTGACTCGAGGGTTTAATATCGAACTCTCGGGGAACCAGTATTTCAGGTGTTATCTCCTTATCCTTCTCTTGAGAACCTGCAACAAAATAAATTGTTTTGTGCCCTCAACCTCACCAAGTGGTTGTCAAGCACAAGGTGTGAGAATGATAATAAAATAAATATGCAAACAGTAATAAATATGCAATGATGGTAAAATAAATATGCAAGGATGATGGTAGTAATGATAAATGATATTTTTGGGTTTTTTATGATGAATGCAAGATGTAAAAGTGTTTTTGTATTTTCGGATTTAATAATGGCAGCAAACAAAAGTGGTGATAAAAGTGTTGGAAAGGTGTTTCTTATGATTAAAAATGGACCGGGGTTCATGGTTTCACAAATGCACTCTCTCTTGATAACGTGGTAGACAATGGAACACTAAAATTAACATGTAAGATGGCAAGACATGGTTTGACAAGTTATTAATAATATGGGCATCACGTCCTAACATAGAGATCTCAAGTATAAGTTGTTCTCTCTCTTATGCTCCACCAAGATGCGAACTAAATCATAACACCTTAGTAATTAAGATAAATCAGAGCATAGCAATAAGTTCAATGACATGAAGTTAAAATAAGAACATGCTAGATCTAGTCATGGAGATAGTGGCCAAGGTCACATCCACTCTCCGGTAGCATGGTATTTTTGTTTATCCCTAGTGAGGCAACAAAGTAAGGTAGAAAACCCAAGTGGATCGCAGAACTTCTCTCACGTTCACTGCACTAGCCACCCCCGTTACTCCAACTAATGCACACGTTCCCCCTCACATGCTCTCATAAACATGCTTGATCATGACAAGTAAATAAGAACGGGGTACATAATATGCATCTACTTTCATAACTGAAACAAAACCATTGCAATCTCAAACATGTATTAACTCATAATAAAGATCCACCACAAAGGAATTACATAGATGACCGTAATCATGTTCAGCAGCTCATACGGTACTAATTAGTGAAGCTCATAGAGAGGAGAGATACATAAGTTACTTCCACAAACCCATAGTCCAGGGGTGGACTACTCCCTCTTCATCATGGTGTCGGTGGAGATGTTGTTGGAGGGGAAGGAGACACCCGGCAGCGCCCCGCCGGAGTTTTCCCCCTCCAATCTTCAGCTCCAGGTCTCTGTTTCGTGGTTTCTGTGTTTCGGCGGCGCTCTCTTTCGCGAAAGCCCTGGGGGGTCTATATATAGTCGTTTTTAGGTCAAGACGAAGCTTCGGGAAGAAAGATCGACGGCAGCGGAGGCCCGAGGGCCAGGTGGGTCCCACGCGGTCAGGGAATCTGGCCGCGTGGGCCCACCCTTTCGGCCTTCTGGTCTCCGTTTTTCGATTCCTTTGCGCCTACGTTTCGTTCCTTCCAAAAAAGTGATCCCCGTAAAATTCAGGTCATTTGGACGTCGTTTGGTCCCTGAAACATCAAAATATAGAAAAAGGGGTTTTCTGACAGCGCAGGGTTAATTCCAGAAAAATGGGGAAGTTGTTAATTATCCCCAAAACTCAATATAAATCATGAATATAACCCTTATATGATGCAAATAACATGGAATAACATGTAATAAAATGTAAAGTTCATGTATGCATTTTACATGCATCAACATCCCCAAGCTTAACCCATGCTCGTCCCGAGTATGAAGGTGATAAAACTAACATGGACTTTGCATTTTAATACTATCAATGGATATCAAAGGTGATTACTATTGCTACATAGAGTCAAATGATTCATTCTTCAAAGGAATAACAATATGCAAGATAAATTATGAAGTGATATCAAATACTCAATGTAAAGATGTTCAATGATAAATTCACAAAGTGTAACATAGAAGAAAGTACTATGGACCAAATGTATGCATAATGAAAAGTAAAAACATCCTATGGTGGTCATAGAGTACTTCTTATGAAAACTGAATATAAAAGGTGGACACTTTGGATAGATAAATAAGTAGAGGTAAAGCATGAATAAGTTTCATCTAACTTCCAAACACTTCTACTTAAGTTAATGCTTGCAATGTGGTAGTCATTGGTGTGGAGCTCTCATTACCCCTATCATAGCATCTTGAATGATTAATGTTTAAAGTGAAAGCAAATATGAGTGGTGTGCTTGACAATGTATTGGTTGAATGTCTCATGTCCCTTGAATACAAGTACCTACACCATGTGTTACTCACTTTGGTCCACAAAGTAAATTCAAATAAAGGTCATTGCAAGTAATAATAGTATCATCAAGAACTGCACTGGGGTACCTCTTGCCCCTTGACATGAACAAGCCCATGTCAAAACAACAAGACAAACAGACAATGAACAATCTCAGCACTCTTTTATTTACTATGGGTATAGCTTTTTATTATGAGGTGCATCACTGAATGAACATTATGGTTATGCTGTAAATTTCCACCATGAATGATGCATGGCTTAGATTAGCGGCCCAGGCATTTCTCTAACCATTTATACAAACTCTTTGAACTTACTAAGTATCCACATTCATTTCACCCATGATAGGCATCCATAAACAAAAGTACATGACATCAACTAAATATAAATAAGTGCAATGTTGAAAGCTTGCCATGTGACAGCACATATGGGCTAACTCCCAACCAAAACAATTGTCAAGCCCACAACTTCATAATTTTAATCACAATGGTTCATGCTTATTAAATGCAATAAAAGTAAATTGTGCATCAAGTTCGTGAGAGCTTTTAACCAATTTTTCCCATGACAATCAATAACATAAGCATTTAAATTCAGAAATGTAGATAACACAATATAACATGATAAACATACTTGGAATAGCATAAAGCTAATAGGTAGATATGGTGGACTCACTGGAAAAACTTTGGTTGAAGGTGTTGGGAAACAAGCTTTTTACTTGTTGTAATTTTTGGGCTAGCAATAGGGAGAAAGTTGACCATCTAAATGCATGCATAAGTGTCCATAGAACTAATCAATCCATGTTAAACCAAGTAAAGTTAAAATTCAACATCTAAACATGGTAAAAGATAGCTCTTGACAACACACTTGCAAATTAACATTCATTCAAAGCACATGAATTATGCAACTATATGTATCTTTTAAAATCAACTCAAACATCCCTATCCCAATATATTTAATAGCATCCAACATAATTCAACCCAAACTTCCAGTAGCTCTCTCATATATAAATGATAGTGGTGGTCTTATTAACAAACCGAAATAACAAAAGCAAAAAAAACAGACGCTCCAAGTTTATACGATAAAGTGCTTTGATCGAAAAACAGAAGTTAGACGTGTGCAAACCGAGAGTGTGTTGGTCTAGTGGGGTTGTCTTGACATCCCCAAGCTTATGGTCTTCACCATCCTTGGATAGCTCTTGGTGCAGCTCCTCTAATCCCTGTGAAAAAACTTCAAAACACCGTTTCTCCCATTTCTTTTCTGTGGGGTGATATTAGTAGTGATAAACAAATAGGTTCCTTGCTGCATAAAATCCTTAGGCAAAAATTCATATGAATGTCCAGAGAGTATATAATGTTGTATGCCTACTCATAAACTCAATTGAATCAAAAAGATTCAAGCAAAAAGCTCAAAGAATGCATCAAACAATATCAAGACAGAATCTGTCCAGAAAAACAGCAGCAGCAAAACGCATTTTTCTACCCTACTTAAACTCGTCAGAAAAATCTGCAAAAATCACGTGTCAGAGGATGAAAAGTTGAAGCTACAGTTCAAATTACAGCTCAATCGGAGTTACAGATAAAAAATGAAAAATCAAACCGTGCACAGACTTCGTGCAGGCAGAAAACTCTCCGAAAATGAATAGCAACTTTTCAAACCCAAAATAGGTAAAACTTGGTTCTTTATTAAAAATCCCAGAAACAAAACTAACAAACTACTCTCTTGTTACAGCAAGAGGACTCAAAGAAAATCTCAAACAAAAACAACCGGGTTGCCTCCCGTAAAGCGCTTTCTTTATAGCCATATAGCTAGGCTTACTTACTTGATAATCAAAGGGGACGTAGCTCATGAGGGAGCTTGAACCTTGGTGTGTCCCTCTTCCTTGGGAAGTGTTCCATGCTCTTCTTGTGTGGAAACTGAAACTTCACATTCCCTTCCTTTGAATCAATAATGGCACCTGTAGTACGAAGAAAAGGTCTTCCCAAAATAATAGGACTAGAGGTTTTATTCCCCATGTCCATGATTAGAAAATCAACAGGCACAAAAGTCATGTGTAACTCTACCATAACATCACTTACTTTTCCTAGAGCATGTCTAATGGAATCATCAGCAAGTGCAAGTTCAATAGAGCATTTCTCAATATTTTTAAGTTCAAGGACTTCATATAGTTCTTTAGATAATATAGAGACACTAGATCCTAGATCAAGTGCATGGTGTGTCTCTTTTCCAATGGTTACTAGTACCTTAGGGATCCAGATATCCCCAAGCTTAGGTGGTATCATAGCTTCTTGATTGTACCTAGCAATCTTTTCTTTTAAGACATGATTAGCAATATAGGAACCAAAACCAGCCTGGTTAATATTAACAGAAGGATCACTTGCAAATTTTTGTAAGATAGAAATTAATTCATGCAAGCTACACTTCTCTAAATCAACAAATGGTTCCTTAACTTCACTAAGCATTTTAACTTCCTCAACTTTTTTCTCTAACATAACTAATATAAGAGATTCATCATTTTTAGTTTCATTAACTTCTTCCTTTAAACCAACAAGTTGAGACATAAATGGCAACAAATATTCAGGATATTCAAGCAGTTCATTAAGAGTTCCCTCCAAAGTAGAAGGGACACTTTCAGCAATATTAATAGAATTCATCCCAACCGTGGGTGGTGCTTGTGGTTTCCCTGCAGACATACTCAATAAAGTGGCTTGATTATCAGCTAGTTTTGACAAGGCTTTGTCTAGTCCTGCAGCTTGGAGTTGTAAACCTCTAATATCAGAACTAATAGAAGCAACAGATTTATTCAACTCTTGTATCATGGTATTATGACTAGCAACTTGTTCAATAAGAATTTTATTTGCTTCGAAATTATCATTGCTTGATGACATAGGCTTCCATTTATCATTAGCATTAGGATATGGCACTAAAGGACGGTTGTTAGGAACATATGGGGGTTTATTATAAGAGTTATAATTGTTGTTACCATACCCATTATTACCATAGTTCCTAATGAAGTTGACATCAACATTTTCAGGATTATTACCAACTAGTTCTTGCAAAGGCATATTTTCAAAATTTTGTTTATTAATAAAAGCAAGAATGGTGTCCATTTTAGATGACAAATCATTTGTTTCTTCTATAGAGTTCACTTTCTTAGATGAACTAGGTGCTCTATCAGTATGCCATTGACTATAATTTTGCAAGATACTTTCCAAAATGTTCTTAGCTTCTAAAAGTTTTTCCCATGAAAGCACCTCCAGCAGCTGAATCAAGTATATTTCTAGACATGTAATTTAGACCATTGTAAAAAGAGTGTAAAATGGTCCATTCATTAACCCCATGTGATGGACAAGTTCTAAGCATGAGTTTAATCCTATCCCAAGCCATGGCAACATGTTCATTTTCATTTTGCCTAAAAGAGAGGATATTGTTTCTATTTTGCAGTATTTTAACAGGGGGATAATATTTCTTAATGAAAGCTTCTTTTAAATCATCCCAAGAATTAATACTACCAGTAGGTAATGAATGTAGCCACTCTTTAGCTTTTCCTCTAAGTGAGAAAGGAAATAACTTCAGTTTTAAGACATTACTTTCAACATTTTTAAACTTTTGCATGTCACAGATTTCAATAAAATCATGAAGATGCATAGAGGCATCCTCAACAGCACTACCACCAAATTGTTCCCTAGTTATCAAGTTTAACAAACTAGGACTAACTTCATAGCTCTCAGCAGTAATCTCAGGTGTGGTGATAGGCTTAGCAATAAATTGATCATTAGGAGTGTTTGTGTAGTCACACAATTTAGTTCTATCTCCCATTTCAACAAGTTTTTATGTGTTTTTAATTTTTTATGCAAAACTGAAAGTAAAATGACACTAATGCAACTCGAAATAACAAATGCAACACAAAAATGCAAAACTGAATATAAAATGCAAACCGAAATATAAAGATGATATGCAAGACAAGAACAAAACAAAATAAAATGATTGTAGGTAAAGATGGATAAGATGATGCTCACGTAGGTGCAACCTCCCCAAGCTTAGGTTGTTACACAAGTTGGTGATGAAGTTGACTTGATGTGAGTGATCCTTGGATAAACCTTTCAGCTATGGTTCCCCGGCAACGGCGCCAGAAAACGTCTTGATGGCCCTTCACGTAGTTACCCCACAACGGCGCCAGAAAAGTCTTGAGCCCTTCGTGTGGTACCTGCGTGAAAAGTAAATGGGTTAGGTTGAGACTCCAAGTGCAGAGTGTATGTAGTAGTGGAAGACAGTTTTCCCCACGAGGGGTGACTCGAGGGTTTAATATCGAACTCTCGGGGAACCAGTATTTCAGGTGTTATCTCCTTATCCTTCTCTTGAGAACCTGCAACAAAATAAATTGTTTTGTGCCCTCAACCTCACCAAGTGGTTGTCAAGCACAAGGTGTGAGAATGATAATAAAATAAATATGCAAACAGTAGTAAATATGCAATGATGGTAAAATAAATATGCAAGGATGATGGTAGTAATGATAAATGATATTTTTGGGTTTTTTATGATGAATGCAAGATGTAAAAGTGTTTTTGTATTTTCGGATTTAATAATGGCAGCAAACAAAAGTGGTGATAAAAGTGTTGGAAAGGTGTTTCTTATGATTAAAAATGGACCGGGGTTCATGGTTTCACAAATGCACTCTCTCTTGATAACGTGGTAGACAATGGAACACTAAAATTAACATGTAAGATGGCAAGACATGGTTTGACAAGTTATTAATAATATGGGCATCACGTCCTAACATAGAGATCTCAAGTATAAGTTGTTCTCTCTCTTATGCTCCACCAAGATGCGAACTAAATCATAACACCTTAGTAATTAAGATAAATCAGAGCATAGCAATAAGTTCAATGACATGAAGTTAAAATAAGAACATGCTAGATCTAGTCATGGAGATAGTGGCCAAGGTCACATCCACTCTCCGGTAGCATGGTATTTTTGTTTATCCCTAGTGAGGCAACAAAGTAAGGTAGAAAACCCAAGTGGATCGCAGAACTTTCTCTCACGTTCACTGCACTAGCCACCCCCCGTTACTCCAACTAATGCACACGTTCCCCCTCACATGCTCTCATAAACATGCTTGATCATGACAAGTAAATAAGAACGGGGTACATAATATGCATCTACTTTCATAACTGAAACAAAACCATTGCAATCTCAAACATGTATTAACTCATAATAAAGATCCACCACAAAGGAATTACATAGATGACCGTAATCATGTTCAGCAGCTCATACGGTACTAATTAGTGAAGCTCATAGAGAGGAGAGATACATAAGTTACTTCCACAAACCCATAGTCCAGGGGTGGACTACTCCCTCTTCATCATGGTGTCGGTGGAGATGTTGTTGGAGGGGAAGGAGACCACGCCGGCAGCGCCCCGCCGGAGTTTTCCCCCTCCAATCTTCAGCTCCAGGTCTCTGTTTCGTGGTTTCTGTGTTTCGGCGGCGCTCTTTCGCGAAAGCCCTGGGGGGCTATATATAGTCGTTTTTAGGTCAAGACGAAGCTTCGGGAAGAAAGATCGACGGCAGCGGAGGCCCGAGGGCCATTTTGGGTCCCACGCGGTCAGGGAATCTGGCCGCGTGGGCCCACCCCTTTCGGCCTTCTGGTCTCCGTTTCTTCGATTCCTTTGCGCCTACGTTTCGTTCCTTCCAAAAAAGTGATCCCCGTAAAATCTCAGGTCATTTGGACGTCGTTTGGGTCCCTGAAACATCAAAATATAGAAAAAGGGGTTTTCTGACAGTGCAGGGTTAATTCCAGAAAAATGGGGAAGTTGTTAATTATCCCCAAAACTCAATATAAATCATGAATATAACCCTTATATGATGCAAATAACATGGAATAACATGTAAAAAATGTAAAGTTCATGTATGCATTTTACATGCATCAGTCAACTTTTGGTTTTTTTAGTGTCATTCAACTAGTCAACTAATTTGTTTTAGGGGATTCAGCGAGTCTACTGAATACGCTGTCATGTTGTGAAACCTGGCCAACGGACCGACACGGCACGACACGGACATAATTATAGCTATGGGTTTGGCACGACACGGACCGTGCGGGCCCGCCTAGTAGGTGGGCCGTGCCGTGCCAGCACGCGGGCCTGGTCTAAAGGCCTAGGCACGACACATGAGCTAAACGTGCCGGCACTGGCATGTTTAGGCCCGACGGGCCGGATTTGGCCCACGTGTCTGTTTTGCCTGTTTTTGCTAAAATAATGCAAAAAAATCTGAAATTTTTGGAATTAAATATAGAAAAATGTAAACGTGCCAGTGGGGTTCTATCGTACATGCTAGCTAACTAAAATGCTTGCGTGCACAAGTGCACAAGATTTGTACTGTACATAAGATTCGTACTGTATATTATTCGCTACCAGAATAATACGTCACCGATCTATAGAATAAAATCCTATACGACCCAGGTTCGTACGACCCGGTGTTCGTACGACCCACCGGTGGATCACAACCAGCAACCTACACGTGGCAAACCACATCTTTCGTTAATTAAACCACGCTCCTGAACTTGCTGAAACACAAATACGAATTCGAGCCTTGGTCTTATTGTCAATCCCAATTAACCAATTACCAAACATATTGGTTATATTGGTTGAGGGGGAATATTATCAGTATTGTATGCAATAGTCCAAAATATTTTGGCGGAAGGACAAGATATGAACAAGTGTTCTATCGTCGCCCCCGAGCCACAGATGGAACACGTTGTACATTGTTGCGACTTTCTTTTAGCAAGGTTATCTTTCGTGAGCAAGACTTTACTGCTAAGGAACCACATAAAGACTTTTATTTGATCGGAATTTTCAATTTCCAAGGATACTTAGAAAGATATCTAGTATGTCCATTCATCAAATCTTCATACATAGATTTCACAGTAAACTCATCAGTAGTTGTAAGTTTCCAAACAAAGATGCCACGCGAGTCCAATAAATTTACCTCCATCAATCGGTGACATAAGTGTGACCATTTGTCCCACTTATCCCCGATTAGTGCTCGTCTGAAACTCATATTCAGCGGAGAACTAGATAATACATCTCAGACAGACACATTTTTTGTTGTGCAATGTTATAAAGAGATGGGTTTGAACATGAAGTGGAGTGTCAGCTAACCAAGTATCTTCCCAAAATCTAATCATATTGTCATCTCCCAATTAAAAAAAAAACTCGATTAAATAACTCATCTTAACCTTCATGAGGCCTTTTCAGAAAGGAGAGTCTGTTGGTTTGGCCTCAACCTGAGTCAACGTCTTATTTTAGAGGTACTTGTTGTGTAGCGATTCTAGCTTGCCACACACACCTTTCTCATTTAATAATTTGAACAGTCATTTGTTGAGTAAACGTTTGTTTTTTAACTCAAGTATCTCAATTCATAGTCCTCTTTAGTCTTTCGGTTTACAAATAATATTCCATTCTGTTAACCGATATCGCTTATTCTCGTCACTTTGCCAAAAGACATATGAAAACTGAAACTCTTTCCAATGGGCGTTAACAACAAAATATGCATTGGCCGGGATGCCAATGGTGCCAAACTTCTGCGTTTACCTTGAAAAGTATCGACTGAAAGTATGCATGCTCAGTTTCTGGTATATATATGGGCTTAACGTGCTTCTGCAAAGACTATCGTCGACACCTCAATTTTGTGGCAACCAGTTGGAGGTTTGGGAACTTGGGATAGTTGGAATGATAATAAGATGAAAGATTTGCCGCACACAACGAATGGGATCAAGGGACTAATTAGAACGGACTCATTGCTAATTTATTGGAGGTTTGGGTGGTTTAAAAAAAAAGTTGGAGGTTTGGGAACTTGGGATAGTTGGAATTGTTGGGAAACTTCTCCCGTACGTGTAACGTGCGGGCCCACCCTTTCTTGGGTGGGGGTTTTCCCTCTAGATTGGTCCTCAACCCTAGCCCCTCTCCCTCTTATATATACACATGTATTGTATGGAGAGAGACACACCATTGATAATAAAGATCAGTCCTGGCTATATCTCTGTGTTCTTTTACTTTTCGCATCTGTGATTGTGCCGCGTGTACGACTCCTTCAACTACGCTCACGCTACACGCCCTTGGACCGGACTCGCCGGCAAAGGTTGTGTAACACGTTATCAGCACGTACTGCTCCGCCAACTGATCTACATCGAGCCTCCCTCAAGCAGGCTCTCGTCGTTCATCGCGAAGGTATAATCCAGATCCGATCGCAACAACGGTTTTACATCTTTCTATGTTTCCGTTTTTGCCATACGTTTTATACGGATTATGTATTACCTACGGTGTCGATTTCCCTCCCGAGAGCCGAGCTGACGAATACGTCGCCGACCAATGTCGATGCTCTCGGATTCATGGGGGATTTGTTGATGGCACCGTAGGGAGTCGGTATGGACGTGATCCAGATGATCACGGTACCGCCGCGATGCACCAGCTGTGCGACGCGCCGTCTCAATTCCAGATGAACGGACGATGAAGATTGTCATCCGAAGTGTTTTCTATGTCGGCGTAAAAGACGTCGTCGGCTGACTGCCGTAGAGCCGCTCGCCGTGTGTTGCATAGGTCGGCAAGCCGCCACGCAACACACCGAGCCTTGCACTACGTGGCGCCGCCGTCGCTCTTCCGCGCGAGAAGGTCCAGATGACCCTCGCTGTGTACCCTGCTGACCGCACCTGCGCGTCGGCAGCGCCGTACCGCGGACGACGGCCCTGCTGGCCGTGCCGTCCGAGCACGCACGCCCGAGGGGCGCGCCGACCGCCGCCTGGCCCTGCTGGCCTCGCGCCGAGGCCGTCGCCGCTGGAGCCCTGCTGGCCGTCCGCGCTCGCCGTGCCCGGCAGCACTGTGACCGCGCCGCCCGCATCCGCGCCATGGCCGCGTCGACGCGCCGTCCGCGTACGAGCTCCAGGCCTAGTCGGCCGAGCCCCGCGATGTGCGAGGTCACGCCACCGGCCGCCCGCCCGCCACCCGCGCCGAGCCTGCGCAAGCGCGCCCCGCCACCCACCGCGAGCGCGCGGCCCCACTGGCCGCCGCCGCCGCCGTCACAGCCCGCCGCCGCCCCTTGGTCTCGAGCCAGGAGGTCACCCGTGGCTGGCCGTCACCACGACCAGAGCTTCGACCTCGGTCAACGCGTGAGGCGGCCGACCCTTCTAGGGTTCGGTTGGGCCGCTGCTGGGCCCTCTGGACCCAATTCGGACGGTTATGCGGTCGAAAAAAAAAACAAAGGCCAGCGCTGGGCAGAGAGGAATGATGATGGGTCGTCGGACGGTTTGCGGCCCAGTTTCGGCCTGCTGCCGATCGGGCCGGACCGAATGCGCGTATTTTACATTTTAGCACTTAAACTTTTCCAGAATTAGGTATAACTTTATTCCTGTTGAATAAATTTACCAGTCCCTGGTCAAGTCTAATTTTGCTGAAATTGTATTTTTGTGCATAAAATAATTTCGGAAGGTCAATTTTGGGGCCATTTTTTTCACGTTAGTGATGCGCTTAACATGTTTCCGTCATTATAATGCTTTGATTATATGTTTTCATTGCTAGAATTAATTGTTTAATTACCTTTAATCGCTTTGAAATCATTATTAGCATGTTTTTACATATTGGAACGTCATGTTAATGAACAATTGTATCTTCATCGCATTTGTGCAATGGATTACCTGCTGTAATCCGGATTACCTGCTGTAATCTAATAAGATTTGCATAAATCGCAGATGGCCGGAATCGTCAATCGTGAGTTCACCGAGCTAGCCCAAAATGGGCTGAACTACCTGACATGGGCATCGGACGTTGAGATCTTCCTCACACCCGGGGAGCTGACCAAGGCAATTGGCCCGGGGACCCAAGCGGTCACCGGCGCTATCACCTCTGTTCAGAATGCCCAGGCTCTGCATTTTCCGCGTCACCACCTCTGCAGTACTCTGAAAAATAAGTACATGGCTGAGCGGAGTGCTTTGGACCTCTGGAATGCTCTTAAAACAGCGTTTCGAGCGACTGAAGTACACTGTTCGCCCGCTGGTGGAGGCGGAGTGGATACGTCTGAGGTTTCAGGACTTCCAGACGGTGGGAGACTACAATTCGGCTTTGCACCGGATTTGCACCTCTCTTCGGATGTGTGGTGTCACTATCACCGACACCTAGAAGATTGAGAAAACTCTCTCCACTTTCCACCCCAATCCGCTGTACAGTCCTCGCGAAACTACCGCCAGGGGCAGTACACGCAGTATGCAGAGCTTGTGGACATACTCCAGGTGGAGGAGACGCAGGATGAGCTCTTGTGAAAAAGAACTCTCTCGCGCAGCCACTTGGGGCGAGTTCCCGTCAGGGGGCCATGCTAACGTCTAGAAGGCCCATGTGCCTCTCAAGAAGAAGAGAGGTAGGAAGGGCAAGAAGGTGCCTCACCCCCCCCCCCCTCGCCAGGCTCAGCAGCATCAGCCAGGCAAGGGGGAGCAGAGGCCCCAGGAATGCTATCGGTGCGGCTCTACAGAACACTTCTCATGCCAGTGCCGTGCACCTAAGGACGTTGTGGCAACGTACAAGGCTAGTAAGAAGGTGCATGAATCTCACCTCGCCTCAGTACAGGGGAGGCACCTCCGACACCCATGGTGGCGCCTGAGCTCCTCTCGCCGCCTCCACCTCCGCCTATTGCTGCACTTCTAGTTGCGCCCATGGAGATAGCTCCGACGGTCCCATCGGACGTCGACGTCTCTATGGAGGTCGATCACTTGGCGTGCCCTTTTTGCGCCTCGTGTAGGCACTGATGATGATCTTATAATCAGTGAGGAGCAGTTCGCACAGTTGGAGTTTGAGTGTGAAGTGAACGGCGCGTTCACTACGCCCGTCTAAGCTTCCACTACTTCATTTATCATGATTCCTTAGGCTATTTGAGATACATTTGGTTTTGTAAGCTCTATAAGAGCAAGACATATTCATTATTTCGACGGTTGAATGATATTTGATTATCGTTCATTAATTCCTCTATTTAAATATGATGGCATGTTATGTTCTGAGATGTATATGCATTTGTTCTATAATGTCGCTACTTCCTCGCTTCATTATTTTAATTACATGCAAATATCTTAGAACACGTGTGGCACACCAATGGAGTAAACATGTTTTGTGGAAAACGATACACAAATACCATTTTGAGACAAATTGTGTGCTTTGAGTCTAATAAAATCTCGAGGTAGTGTTATGAAAATCGCCGACTGCGATTCTTATATAGTTGGCTCCGGAAGAGCCACTATCATACTACCCATGGGAACAACTTTGATCATTAACGATGCATTGTTGTACCCCGAGTCACTCGCACCCCCTTAAGTTTCAATGGTTTTCACGCTGATAGTCTCTAGCTGAGACCGGTGTTGTGAATGGTATGGAATACCTCCTAATCACCGAGCGCGATGAAAATGTAAACATGTTCTTGGAAGATTTTCCTCCATTAGAAAAAGGGCTATGCTACACGATATTTGTAGCACCGCCTATGTATACTTCCTTCAAATGCTCTGAACTATTTTGCATTTGGCATGATAGATTAGGCCACTAAGTCTTAGTATGATGAGGAATACACAACTTGAACGGTCATAATGTTAAAATTAAAAACTTCCCGAATCCTGATGATTTTGTGTGCTTCGCATACTCTTCGGGGAAGTTAATCAGTCGACCGTCCACCTTAAAGGTGAAGGATGCAATCCCCACATTTTTTTTGCATCCTAGGGACAAGCGGTCCGATTCAGCCCATCTCAAGGTTGTTTTGGTACTTTATGGTACACATCGACGCTTCTCTAAATGGTCCACTGTTTGCCTACTGCAACATAAATCCATGGCAATGTGAATCGCAGTCGAGCATTCGGTACCGCATGTCCAAACGCAAAATGCATTTGGTTAAATTCATTGCAAGACCGCCCCTTCAAAGTTGTAATTCGCCAACCAGATGTTGGGGCACGCTGTGTTACACGCTGCTAAACTCATCAAATTTAGACTGTTAGCCTACAACATCCATTCTCATATGCAGCTTGCGTAGGGGTTGGCACCGAAGTTTTTCCCACCTTTATAGGTTCGGTTGCTAGGTATATGTACCGATACCACCACCAGCGATCAGCAACGGGCCTCCTCCTTAAGTCGGGGATATACGTTGCTTATGAGACTGTGTCCATAATCAGGTATTTGGACCCCATGACAAGTGATTGTCATACGGCCCGCTTTGCTGATTGCATTGACGAGGATCTCTTTCCGACTTTAGGGGGAGATAATCAAACCCTTGATGATAAAAGTCGAGAAATCACGTGCTAAGTCACGGAGATCCACGCTCATGACCCACGCACTGCCGAGACAAATAAAGAAGTCCAAAAGAAAATTGATTTGCATGCATTAGCGAATCAACTGCCTGATCACTTTAGTGACTTGAAAACTGCGAGAAAGTCGCATATGCCTACGTGCAATGCACTGGAAAGGGTTGAGATACCGAAGTTAACTATGGTACACCCGCTCCCGTCCAAAGGCCTAAAAGGACGCGAAATCCGGTTTCTCAACTCCTAAGTACTCGGGGACGCCTGAGGAAGAAGGATAAGAGAGATTTATCACAGACAGTCACCAAAGCCCCTAATAAGAAAAAGGGGAGCCAATTGAGACCTGGCACAAGTACGGAAAGTCCTGTGCACGGGATTCCGGACTTGAATGTCCCTATTGAGGGAACATCCAGCGGAGATGTGAGTACACACATCGGCGCGGAAAAGCTAAAGGACCTCGCTCCTGTACTGGGAAATACGGTGGAGCAAGAGGTAGCGCCAGATGCGCCCCATGACGAAATGGCCATAAATTATATAAATAAGGGAGAGTCAAGGAACCGAGCAATGGCAATTGTCGACATTAACTTTGCTATAGAATTGCCTCAATCATAGATCCTGACCCTAGGCCTAACAATCTCGCTGATTGTGAAATAAGGTCGGATTGGAAAGATTGGCAGGAGGCAGTTACCTCACGCATGAGGTGGATCGGTATAGAGCAAGACTCGCCGCTCAATGGTTCACTCAACGGCCAGATGTCGATATTGAGGAAACTTACTCCCTAGTCATGGATGATATAACCTTTAGATACTTAATCTCAGTGGCAGTAAATCTGGACTTAACAATGAAATTGTGGATGTTGTCACTGCTTACCTATATGGTAACCTTGATTCGGAAATTTACATGAAGGTACCAGAAGGTATCCCCATTCCGAACCAAGAGAGCAAATCGGTGTCTATACATTGTTCTTCTTCAGAAGACATTGTACGGACTTAAACAGTCTGGTAGGATGTGGTATAATCTCTTAAGCGATTTCCTTCATCAGAAGGGCTACACGAGCAACGAAAATTGCCCATGCATCTTTATACGGTGATCCCAAGATGGATTTTGTATAATCTCGGTGTACGTGGACGATTTGAATATAATCGATACACCTAGAGATATTGAGGAAGCGAGTTCCTACCTGATGTCGGAATTCGAGATGAAAGATTTGGGTAAAACCAAGTTTTGTTTGGGTTTGCAACTTGAACATTCCCCTGTTGGGATTCTAATGCACCAGTCTGCCTACACCCAGAAGGTGTTAGAGAGATTTGGATTTCATATCCTTCAAAGACTCCAATGATTGGGAGGTCTTTGCAGCAAGATAAGGACCCGTTCAGGCCTAAGGAAGAGGGGAGGAAATTCTGGGACCGGAATTCCCCTACTTGAGCGCCGTTGGAGCACTCATGTACCTCGCTAATTGTACACGGCCGGACATTGCGTTCGCTGTCAATTTGCTTGCTAGGTACAGTTCTGAGCCTACCAATAGACATTGGAAAGGCATCAAGGACGTCTTCCGATACCTCCAAGGGACCAAAGATCTTGGCTTGTTTTACCGGAGGAATCAAGACCTTTCACTTGTTGGATATGCTGATGCTGGGTACTTGTCGGACCCGCACACTGGCAAGTCTCAGACTGGATATGTTTTCCTTTGTGGTGGAACCGCAGTTTCCTGGAAATCGTCTAAGCAAACTTTGGTAACAACTTCGACGAACCACACGGAAATCATAGCACTGTATGAAGCATCACGAGAGTGTGTATGGCTTCGACGGATGATCGGCCACATCCAGCTGACATGTGGGCTGAACACCGTCCAAACCCCAACTATTATCTATGAGGATAATGCAGCTTGTGTTGCACAAGTCCAGACGGGTTATGTGAAGAGCAATCTCACAAAACATATCGACCCCAAATTCTTCTATGCACATGAATTGCAAAAGTCGAACGAATTGAGAATCTTGCATACTAAGTCGTGTGAAAATCTTGCTGATTTGTTCACTAAATCATTACCAGCATCTTCCTTTGAGAGATGTGTTCGTGAAATGGGTATGATAAGACTTAGGGAGATGCAAGGTTCAGGGGGAGAATCTTCACAAACTCATCGCTGAAATCTCGATCCCGATGATTGAGTACTTGACCTGAAAGTTAAGTGAGTTGTACTCTTTTTCCCTTTAGTGAGTTTTTATGAAGTTTCTCACATAAGGTTTTTAATGAGGCAATTCGTGCAACATGAGGAGACGTATACTATGCGCTCTTTCTCCATATTTTTCCATTGGGTTTTCGGAGTTTTTGAGACATAGACAATACGAGTTGTCGGACCAAGGGGGGTGTTGGGAAACTTCTCCCGTACGTGTAACGTGCGGGCCCACCCTTTCTTGGGTGGGGGGTTTTCCCTCTAGATTGGTCCTCAACCCTAGCCCCTCTCCCTCTTATATATACACATGTATTGTATGGAGAGAGACACACCATTGATAATAAAGATCAGTCCTGGCTATATCTCTGTGTTCTTTTACTTTTCGCATCTGTGATTGTGCCGCGTGTACGACTCCTTCGACTACGCTCACGCTACACGCCCTTGGACCGGACTCGCCGGCAAAGGTTGTGTAACAGGAATGATAATAAGATGAAAGATTTGCCGCACACAACGAATGGGATCAAGGGACTACTTAGCACGGACTCATTGCTAATTTATTTGACCATCACTAACATCCATCATCACGTGACGTCAAACTCGGCCAGTCACACAGAAGCTAGCGTTGGTACGTCGACGGCGGCAACATGCCACGTCACCACTTCCAAGTTCAAACGAGCCACGACAGCTACAGACAGTCTACTGGAGTACATCAACTCTCGGCTAGGCAATCTGATCGACCTGGTTATTGAGCAGCGCGGTGGCCATGGTGGAGAGCTGGTTGAACTCGCGGTTGGCCGCCTCCATCCTCCCCTTGGCCTCCGGCGCCCCTTCCAGCGCCCCCTCGCACCCGATCCCGGCTTGCGCTGTGAGCGACAGCAGCGGCCGCGCCCGGTCCCACGCCCGCGCCGCCGCGTAGCCGCGCAAGAACCGCAACGCCGGCACCGAGCTGGTCCCGTACAGGATCCCGCACGCCTCCAACCCGTCGCGCGCTATCGGGTCCCGCTCCGAGCGTGCCATCGCCTCAGCGGCGTCCCCGGCCGACGCGCCGCGCGCCGCAGCCATGTCGGCGGCCACGAGGAGGTGCGCGTGCCGGTCGGCCGTGGACGCGTTCGGCCCGCCGCCCGAGCGCAGCGCAGAGGTGCAGAAAGCGTAGTCCACGAAGTCGCGGATCGAGTTGCAGGAGTCGGCCACCGTGTCGACCGGCGCGGCGCTGGCGGTGGCAGGGGTGGACGCGCCTCGGACAACGACGGCCAGCAGCGCGAGCACGAGGAGGGCGGCGACGAGCGGTGAGCTGCAGATGGTTGCTTTGTTGGTGGTGAATTAGTGGCTGTTGACCGGAGCGCGTCACGCTCGCAGTAGCTGTGAAAGTGTGATCGAGCTAGCTCGTACGTATTTGTTTCTTTCGCTTGGTGTGGTTAGGCAAGCTAATGAACGGGAGCATGTGTTGTGAGGCTTGTATATGAGTTTTTCTCATCGGATTTGCGTTTTATCTCTCGTCGTGGGGGTGGCTGGCCGCTGCGTTTCGTAGGTGGCATCCAATACATCGTATCTAAAACTGTATCTTACCGCATTAAATAGAAATTATACCAATATCACATTGCACTGTATTTTCTCATTATCTAAATAATTTACTAGGTAAATTTGGTGTATCTCTTGCTGTATCTCTTGCTTCGCCAATCCGTCTGCTGTATCTCTTGCTTCGCCAATCGGGAACTCTGCCTTGTTCCTCTGGCCGGCCGTGGCGGCGAGGAGAGGAAGAGGCGTTGTTGTCTGGAGAAGCACGCCTGGACTCTGGCGACTCTCGGCGGCGCTGGATCCGGGTCACTCCTCGTCTGCTGCCTCGATCCATGGTGGATCTGTGGCAAGGATGGAGATGGCCGAAGCAATCTCGCTGAGCTCCTTGACTACCCTACTGGATGCAGAGCGGTGCGTCTTCCTCCTCTGGCCGGCCGTGGAGGCGAGGGAGAAGGAGGAGTTGCTCATCTTCCTCTACATCGGAGGAGTGGTCGCTGCTGCATATTCGAGCTCATCACGCGGTGGTCTTCCTCACTGCCGCGATCCATGGCCAAGAAGGTGGCCCAAGTTCAACCTCCACTGCGGAGGCCTTCTCAATCCAACGCCAGTGCTCGGCGGCTCGCCGCCGCCAAGTGGTTCGTCCCCGGCGGCGACAAGTCTGCTGGCGTTCGCGATTGCTCGCCGAAAGGGAGAGTCTGGGCGTTCTGAGCTCTGAAGATCTCGGCGTCGTCGCCTGGAGATCGCCGGCGAGATGTGGCGGTGGCACTCGACGGCTTGATTGCATTTTTTTTTAGCTCTAGGGTGTTTTCTGTAAAAGCGCAGGGCCTTTATTCGAATGTTAGGTCTTCTAGGGCAAGTGATGTAAAAGGCCTGTGCGAATCTTGTACCTGCCACCTTTGTTTCTATTAATGCAGCATCGGGGTCCTCGGACCCCAAAACTTGTGCAAAAAAAAAAAGGTCTATCGTGGGCCCAGATAATTATTAGAGCATGTTTTCTCTTTCCTCCATGCATTGTTGGAGGAGAACGGAAGACTAGCGCTGATTGGGTAGACAGATAATTAGTCTCGGAAGAACAAATAAGACAAGAGTACTCCCTCTGATTCTAAATTTCGATACCGATATCGCACTGTATCTTTCTCATGTATCTAAAGAATTTATTAGGGGCATATTTTCGAATCAAATATAACATCTTAATTCTATAGCCCACGTCTACCCCTAGATATCAATAGTATCAAAAAAATAGGATACGATTACACAATCTCCCCCCCCAATAAATAAGCCGGCACGTCAGAAATCTGGCATGTTTTACATACGACATCACCGCGTTGTGACTGCCCGGCGAAGCAGCAGCATCTTCTGATCAAACGAGAAAGCAGAGACAACGTGAGCCTCCTCGTCAAGATCGGTCGAACCAGAAGCGTGCAACTGCATATATACTCAAGGCGTGCTCACACATCGCCTCCAGCATAAAACCAAGCAAAAACAAGCCGAGACCGATCGAGCCAGTGAGAGAAACCCACACACCCTTCATGGCCATGGCCGCCACCTCCTCCCCTGTGATCGGCGCTCTCATCCTTCTCGTCCTCCTCCCGGCCGTCGTCCACTGCTCCGCTACCGCGACCTCGGCGGCGCCGCTGGACCAGCTGTGCCTGAGCCTGGGCGGCTACTACGTCACGCCGGAGCTCTGCGTGTCCGCGCTCTGCGTCGACGCCTCCGCCTGCCACTCCGCGCGCGGCACGCCGGAGCTCGCGGCGCTCGCCACCAGGCTGGCGGCGGCCAACGCCACGGTGGCCAAGGCCAGCATCGAGTCCGCGCTCGCCCGCGCCGCGGAGCCGGCGTCGGCGGCGGACGTCGAGGCCACCAAGGGCCTGCGCTCGTGCCTGCAGCTCTACGCGGGTGCCGTCCCGGCGCTTCAGTGGGCGGCGCGGTCCGTGGCGGCCGGGCGGTACCGCGGGGCAAGCGAAGTGCTGGAGGCGGCGCAGCACGTCGCGTACAGCTGCACAGGCATGGTCGGCGAGGCGGCGATACCTAGCGAGAACGACCGGTTCTTCATGATGGCATTCGTCACGCACGCCGTCGTCGCCTCCATGTCCACCGCCTGACCATCGGTCGCCCAGTTAATCGCTGCTCTTCCATAATAATCAAGGAAAGACAATGTCAGGTTGTAACAGTTCTGTAATGGCGTTAGTGAGATGTAGTACTATTCTATTCGGAAAAAAAAGTGAGATGTACTATTCTATTTTTTTTTTTTGACATGGAAATAAAATTCTATTAACCAAACTGCTCAGCAGAATCGCTGGCAACCAGAAATCGTGCAAAGGTAGGAACTCGGCCCGGCCATACGGCTTGGGGATCCGAGACCATCTTCGCACCAAAGCTCGCTAAAGCGTCAGCCACCTTATTACAAGCCCGTGGGCAAAACGTGATTGAAAAAACAGTAAAGTTTAAACTAGCTAGAGCTTTAATCTCTCTAGACAAGACTCCGTTTGGTGCAATATCGAACTCCTTAGAAGAGACAGCCTGTACGAGCATCTGTGCATCAGTCTCAATCTGAATACGAGTCATACCCCAACTCTGGGCAAGTGTCATCGCATGTATACAAGCTTCAGCTTCCGTTTGAAGGGCATCTTGAGCATGATCAAGGTTGTAGCGAAATTCTCTTTAAGTAAAATTGAGCAAAATCATTGGAAATCTATTATATAATTAAAACACAAGACAAATAACGGCTCAGATTAAACAGCTAAAAGCAAACGGTGTAGATTTAAAAGCTATATTACGAGAAGCAACGTGCGCAAGCAAGGTCGAATACGAGAAGGATAAAGAGATTGTCATGCACACGTCATAGATAAAATCGACGCTGCAGGTCGACGATGCCGCAGACGACGCCAATAGCTCAGGCATCCACAAGACGGCCAGAGAGGAAAAGGCATAAAGGAGTCGGGCTTCCACCGAAGCTGCAGGTCGGCGATGCCGCAGAGGACGCCAACAGCTCCGGCTGCAAATCGGCCGCCATGGTCACTGTGGCGCTACCACAACCGGCGACCGCATGCGTATATGCGGCTGCCGGCGGCCGGCCGACAAGGCAGGCCGTACGAATCTGCCTGTTCACCACACCCAACAATGCAGCCCGCTCCCAACATCGTTCTCGATACCCTCTGGAATGAGCACGCCGTCGAGATAAGGTCGAGACGTGGAGGATCTCTTCCAAGCCGTCAAGATAAAGTGGCTGACATGGAGTTGCAGGCATGGACTCCAAGGCTCCTAGCAGCAATTCTACAGTTGCGTCTGAACATCAAAACAATAAGTGTTTGTTGGCAGTTGCTTTGCGAGGCAAGCGGGCGAACGGTGCATTGCGTCGCAGCATGAACCAGTGCGCGGCAGCTGCGGAGAGTCTCCGATGTGTCTGGAGAACTACACGTGCAAGAACAACAGCGGAATGTTTTTTCTTCTTCGTGGACAAAATTGTAAGACAATCATCAATTTGGTTTGTATTTTGCTAATCTACAATCGACTAATTTCGATTTCGATGTCAGTCGAATTCCAGGGAGAGGGAAGCATGGAGAAGAAGGCGGCAATGGAGAAGAGGAAGGCGGCGGCGCAGCCGGAGGAGAGGCGAAGCCCGAGGGCGCAGACGGGGGCGACGCCGGCAAGGCCTCGGATAGGACCTCGCCGGAGACGGGGACGGCGCCGCGAGCGGCAGCGAGCTGCGACGTTGCCGGTGGAGGCGAGGGAGCAGGGTTAACAGTGCGGGTGGGGGGCCATATCGCGGTGACCAACGCTCAGCCGGAGGAGAGGAACACGGCAGTGGAAGGAGAGGAAGGCGGCGTCGCGCGCCAGGCGCGGAGGAGAGGAAGGCGGCAGCGAGGAAGTGAAGGCGGCGGCGGCCGGAGGAGAGGAAGGGAAGGCGGCGGCGGCCGGAGGAGAAGAAGGGAAGGCGACGGCCGGAGGTAGAAGAAGATGCTGACGTGTCGACGCAGGATTGGCTCAAAATTCGACTGACGCCAAAATTGAAATCGGTCGACTGACGAATTGGTTTCTAAGTATTCTTGATCTTTTTGTGCAGCTGAGCTGAGTATCGTACCTTGAGAAACATTGGTGGAAACACAATCTAATTAATTGTCTGATGGTTTACTTGATTAGTTTTTGCCGATCAATTCACGTCAAGATGTTAGCAAGAAGCTGATGCTGGCATTGAGGGATACCACTTATGCACAAGTCAAATTATCTTTGTTTCTAAAAGGCCGATTCTTAAGTTATATTTTCAGTACTAAACAGTTCCTGCGTCTTATAGTCATATTTTCCTGGATTGTCAAATATGTGTGTGCAGTTCGATGGAGAAAGAATCTGGTAGATCCAACGTGCGCAAAAATATTGAGAATTGTTACTGAACTTATTTTTGATGATTTAATTTATTTTGCAGACTTTCTAGCGCTCAAATTTGTTCTTGGCAGGAGATTCTCTGTGATGACATCTTTCTAAAAAATAATCATTGAATATTTATGGAAATAGAAAATTCAGTCATGTAACTGAATATACTCCAGGATTTTTCTTTTTCCAATCGGGGTTCCAGTTCAGGTATGCAGCATTAATTACTTCATACTCATCTTATGCACGATTTGATATTTTGAGTTGTATACTTACCAACTTATGAGTTCAGTTTTTTTTCCACAGTTTGTTGTAAATAAATTTGACCTATTTTATACTGCATTTGTGTTCAGTTATACAAAATAAATCTGAACACTGAGATTTTAATGTTAGTATCGGCACCAATTTGTAACGATGTGACATATAGATGTTCCTTCTACTCCAGATTGTGCATTCAGTTTAAACGTAAAACTATATTTCCTATAACTAATATGAGCATGCACAGATGCATATGTACTTAGGCTGGATATATTGCAATAACTAACAAAGGAATAAAGAATCGACATGCATTTGAGGAATAGAACAAATGGTTTAGATATCGTGTTTAGATGTAATTCTTCGCCGAGAATGACTCAAGTAAATATTGGTTCTAGGATACACAACAAGAGATTAGAAGGATGAGACCGAAGATGGAAAATATGAAGCATAAAAGTCTTATTTGAGTCAGTTAATTATCTGAAAAACTTTCTATGGATCTCTGGACTGCACTCTATTTATAGAACAATTTGTGAGCTGTGATCATATAGCCGGTAGAAAAATGACCCCAAAGATAAAATTTGATTAAAAAAATCTAGCCGCGCAAATGCGCGGGCCACCCAGCTAGTTTGTCTTATTTTGGGGGAAAAGAAATTTATAGCCAGCGGACACATGGTTAGGTAAAAGTTTTAACATGTGCAAACTAACCGACAGGTTGCCATTGAATTAAGATCATAGTCATTTTCAGGTAAAAAAAAGAAGATCATAGTCGTATTAATTCACGGACGCAGATGCTAAAACATGTACACTGAGTTACTCACTCCGTTCACAATTAAATTGTGATCTGAATTTAGTTAAAATCAAACTTTATAAAAGGTGACCCAGTATGTAGCAAAAAAATATCAACATATATATTATAAATTTGATATTATTAGAATCATCATAACATATATTTTTCTATTATTTATATTTGATAAATAGATGTTGATATTTTACATAAATACTTAGTCAAAGTTTTAAAAGTTTGACTTTTAAAAAGTGAGGTAAATTAAAACGGCTGCCGTAGACGGCATGGGCGTCTTCGGAGGCGGCGTGGAGCGCGACTACGTGCGGTCTGCAGCCTGTAGGGAACAAGAGTGCGCGGAGTGGAAGCCGGACCTAACATGGCACATGCACGGAGTTCATGCGACATGCGAGGACAGGGGCCATGGCGGGTGCGTCGGGTGACGTCGCCGCCACCGCAAGCACGGGCTCGACGGCTAGGCGGCGCTGCCCAGGGAGAACGACCGGTTCAGCTCCATGGTCATCGTCGCGCACGCTGTCGTCGCCTCCATGTCCACAGCCTGACCATCGGTCACCCAGTTGGTTTTTACTTCCCGCTGCTCTTCTGTAACAATCGAGGAAAGACACTGTCAGCTTGTAAGAGCATCTCCACTCGTTCAGGCCCCCCAGAGGCGTTTTTTCAGCCGGATGGAATTTCGCCGGCGGTATTTTTGCTCTTGGGGGCGAAATTTTCCCAGCCATGGTCCACCCAACCCGCTGAACTGAAGACCATCTGTGCGTTGTTCGTCAAAGAAGTTCAGAGAGAGGGCAGCATAGCAGACCGGCGGCGCGCGCAATGGACATGGAGGGAGCGCTGGTGTGCAGGAGGGGAGGAGCAAATGAGGCGCCGCCGTGGAAGAAGGGTGACGAGCGCGTCGGGGGCGGCAGCGAGCACCTCGCCGTCGCTGCTCGACAAGGAACGCCTCGGCCAAGCAGCCGCGTCTTTGACGCTCGAGGGCACAGAGCGGCGCCTACTGCTCTGCTCAGGAGACGACGAAGAAGACCAGCCGCATCTGGAGTGGCGGCGGTGGCGCTCGAGGGCGATGCGGGCCATCTCGCGCACGAGCGCGGGGGTGGGTGCGGCAAGCTCGAGGTGCAACCCGGCCGCGCGCTCGCTCACCCGCGCTGACGGTGGACCGCTCACCCGCGCGCGACGCGGCGAGCTCGAGGATCAGAGGAGGGGCGACGGCGCGAGGTCCAGCCCGAGCCGGAGCAGAGGAGGGGTGGCAGAGGGCGGCGCCGGAGCAGAGGAAGGGCGGCGCTATGAGAGGAGGGAGATGGGAGAAAAAGAGAGGAGAGAGAGGGACACGGTTGCTGGTCACAGTGTGGGTCTGAGAGCAAAAGAGAGGAGAGAGGGGGCTGGACGCTGACAGTGGGCTTTTTGCATGCACAAGCTAGCGCTGGCGCCCCAGCTGCCCCAGCCCACTGGGTTTGGGTTGGGTGCGCCGCGTCTTTGACAGTGGGCTTTTTGGAGGCTGGGGGCGAGTGGGAGAATTTTGTGGCGCCGACACAAAAAAAGTGGTCCTGGGGGGGCGCTGGGACGTCGAGTGGAGATGCTCTAACAGTTCTGTAGTGGCGTATGTAATGGGGGTTGGTGAGATGTACTATTGTATTGAGCTTGTAGCGAATTTCTCTTGGAGTAAAATTGAGCAAAATTATTAGTGGCGGATCTAGGTTCATAATATTGGGGGTGCCATAATTTACATGAACAATAGAACTTCAAAGTATGGGTTCAACATTCAAGAATATTATTAAGTACTCCCTCCGTTCCACAATATAATATATTTTAGATATGTCTCAAGGTTGACTACATACAGAGCGAAATGAGTAAACCTACACACTAAAATTTGTCCAAATACGTCTATATATGTATGAATACAGAAAAGTCTAATTCGTCGGATCACTGACGGAGCTCGTTCCCGTCCCCTGCTACAGTGTAGCGAGGCGGAAAAGAAGGCGACTCCCAGTTCCCCTCTTCCCGGCGGCGGATCCGCCGCTCCCCTCCGCCTCCGGTCGCCGTTTCGGCACCGCGAGGTGGGGGGGAGCTCCGGCTCCTCGCGTGTGTATATAGATCCTTGTAGGTTTAGTTTTTCTGTCTGGCGGATGCCGTCTTTTCTCTCCCCGAGGTGGTCTGCTGCGATGCTTGGGTGCGGCGTCGAGCAAGCTGTCGATCTATCCTCTGTGAAGTTTCCATGGTGGAAGTTGCACGAAGGCGAGGTTGCGGCGCTCCTCTTCTGTAAGTGCTTTTGGCTCCGTGTTCTGCGGGTTCCTCGCCTGCTCCTGGCCGGCCTCGGTGGCGAGGGGGAGGAGGAGAGGGTTGCAGGGCGTGCGAGCGTGTTCGTCGGTGCCGCCTCTCGATCTTTGTTTCTCTGGCCGGCCGTGGCGGCGAGGGGGAAGCAGATCGAGATTGGCTGCTCCGTTTTGGGGCTGGTTGTGCTGGTGGTTTCCTTCTTCGTCTTGGTTTCGTCCGGCCGTGGTGGTATGGCGAGCGGCGACGGAAGGCGGGTGTGCGTGGTGGTCCTGGACGACGCTGCACCGGCGGGAAGCTGGGTGGTGCTGGTGACGAGGAGCTGTGGCCGTGCCCGTTCAAGGCGTCAGATTCCGTTGCTTGCGACGGATGGACTCTGCGGCCGTCTACAAGGAGTGGTGGTTCCCCTTCTCCGGCGGGTGCGAGGTACGGCGGTGCCGGCGGCGTCTAGGTTTCAGGGGTGCGCGGCGGTGGGTTTGATTGCGTTCTCTACAGGGTGCGCAGGGTGCTTGGTGCAATGTTGCAGGGGTTCGGTTGTAATTTCTGTTTCTTGCTGGACCTTTTTGTAATTTGTACTGTGTTTCCCTGTTTATATGGATCAAACCCTTTCCTCAAAAAAGAATACAGAAAAGTCTAAAAAAGACTTATATTTAGGAACAGAGGTAGTAGTATATTTTGCTCTAACTATCTTCACAATTCCAACAAATAGGATTTTAATTTTCTTTAAAATATTAACCAGAAAGTCATCTAAATTGTGTAAATTACTCTGCATTTTTGGAGGGGCATCATGGCACCTCCTAGATACGCCCCTGAAATTTTTTATCAAGTTTTTGTGGGGAAAGAAATTTATACGCCAGTGGACACATGGTTGGGTAAAATTCTAACGTGTGCAAACTAACAAACCAGTTGCCACTGAATTAAGACCATAGTTTTTATAGGTAAAAAAAATCATAGTTTATTTTAGAATGACAGGCGCAAACGACGCTAAATACTTAGTTGAACTTTTAAAAGTTTGGTTTATTTTAGAATTACTCCCTCCGTTCACAATTACATTGTAAAATTTGACCTAGTATATAGGAAGAATATCAATATCTTCAATAGAAATTTAATATTATTGAAACATCATAAAATATATATTTTTATATTATTCATATTTGATATTATAGATGTTGATATTTTCATAAATACTTAGTTGAACTTTTAAAAGTTTGGTTTTAAAAATTTAGAACGCGAGGTAAATGAAAACAGAGGATGAAGATCATACTTTCATGCCACTCAACCTTCCATCATCCAAAATTTAGGAAAACTAGGTTGCACAGGACACGGTGTTTTGTGTCATAGGTCTAGATGCACCGGTTATGTAAAATAATATTAAATACATTTTAAAATATCAAAAAAATCTAAAAAAAATTACGAATGAACATACATATATTTTATGTGCGTACACCAAATTTCGTGAAAAAAAAGACATTTTTTGTGCCCTATGTAAAAAGACAAAAAAATATCGCTTACAAAGTCATTTTGAAACACCGAGATTTGTCTATTTACACAGGATACTAAAAATATTTTAACATGTGCAAACTAACCGACCGGTTGCCATTGAATTAAGATTATTATGTTTTAGGTAAAACAAGATCATAGTCGTTTTAATTCACGGACGCAAATGCTCAAAAATGTACACTAAGTTACTCGCTCCATTCACAATTAAATTGTGTTCTGAATTTAGTCAAAATCAAACTTTGCTAAAGTTGACCTAGTATGTAGGAAAAAATCTACATATATAACATAAATTTTATATTATTAGAATTGTCATAACATTTCTTTTATATTGTTTATATTTTATATATAGATGTTGATTTTTTCATAAATACTTGGTCAAATTTTCAAAAGTTTCACGCCACACGACCTCTCCATAATCCAAAAATCTAGGTAAACTAGGTTCACCTAGTCAACTTTTTTTTCTAAACAATTTCATCGAGTCAACTTTTGGTTTTTTTAGTGCCATTCAACTAGTCAACTAATTTTTTTTAGGGGATTCAGCGAGTCTACTGAATACGCTGTCATGTTGTGAAACCTGGCCAACGGACCGACACGGCACGACACGGACATAATTATAGCTACGTGGGTTTGGCACGGCACGGCCCGTGCGGGCCCGCCTAGTAGGTGGGCCGTGCCGTGCCAGCACGCGGGCCTGGTCTAAAGGCCTAGGCACGACACATGAGCTAAACGTGCCGGCACTGGCATGTTTAGGCCCGACGGGCTGGATTTGGCCCACGTGTCTGTTTTGACTGTTTTTGCTAAAATAATGCAAAAAAATCTGAAATTTTTGGAATTAAATATAGGAAAATGTAAGTGCCAGTGGGGTTCTATCGTACATGCTAGCTAACTAAAATGCTTGCGTGCACAAGATTTGTACTGTACATAAGATTCGTACTGTATATTATTCGCTACCAGAATAATACGTCACCGATCTATAGAAGAAAATCCTATACGACCCAGGTTCGTACGACCCGGTGTTCGTACGACCCACCGGTGGATCACAACCAGCAACCTACACGTGGCAAAACACATCTTTCGTTAATTAAACCACGCTCCTGAACTTGCTGAAACACAAATACGAATTCGAGCCTTGGTCTTATTGTCAATCCCAACTAACCAATTACCAAACATATTGGTTATATTGGTTGAGGGGGGAATATTATCAGTATTGTATACAATAGTCCAAAATATTTTGGCGGAAGGACAAGATATGAACAAGTGTTCTATCGTCGCCCCCGAGCCACAGATGGAACACGTTGTACATTCTTGCCACTTTCTTTTAGCAAGGTTATCTTTCGTGAGCAAGACTTTACTGCTAAGGAACCACATAAAGACTTTTATTTTGATCGGAATTTTCAATTTCCAAGGATACTTAGAAAGATATCTAGTATGTCAATTCATCAAATCTTCATACATAGATTTCACAGTAAACTCATCAGTAGTTGTAAGTTTCCAAACAAAGATGCCACGCGAGTCCAATAAATTTACCTCCATCAATCGGTGACATAAGTGTGACCATTAGTCCCACTTATCCCCGATTAGTGCTCGTCTGAAACTCATATTCAGCGGAGAACTAGATAATACATCTCAAACAGACACATTTTTTTCGTTGTGCAATGTTATAAAGAGATGGGTTTGAACATGAAGTGGAGTGTCAGCTAACCAAGTATCTTCCCAAAATCTAATCATATTGTCATCTCCCAATAAAAAAAAACCTCGATTAAATAACTCATCTTAACCTTCATGAGGCCTTTTCAGAAAGGCGAGTCTGTTGGTTTGGCCTCAACCTGAGTCAACGTCTTATTTTAGAGGTACTTGTTGTGTAGTGATTCTTGCCACACACACCTTTCTCCTTTAATAATTTGAACAGTCATTTGTTGAGTAAACGTTTGTTTTTTAACTCAAGTATCTCAATTCATAGTCCTCTTTAGTCTTTCGGTTTACAAATAATATTCCATTCTGTTAACCGATATCGCTTATTCTCGTCACTTTGCCAAAAGACATATGAAAACTGAAACTCTTTCCAATGGGCGTTAACAACAAAATATGCATTGGCCGGGATGCCAATGGTGCCAAACTTCTGCGTTTACCTTGAAAAGTATCGACTGAAAGTATGCATGCTCAGTTTCTGGTATATATATATGGGCTTAACGTGCTTCTGCAAAGACTATCGTCGACACCTCAATTTTGTGGCAACCAGTTGGAGGTTTGGGAACTTGGGATAGTTGGAATGATAATAAGATGAAAGATTTGCCGCACACAACGAATGGGATCAAGGGACTATTTAGCACGGACTCATTGCTAATTTATTTGACCATCACTAACATCCATCATCACGTGACGTCAAACTCATCCAGTCACACAGAAGCTAGCGCTGGTACGTCGACGGCGGCGACATGCCACGTCACCACTTCCAAGTTCCAACGAGCCACGACAGCTACCTACAATCTAGTGGAGGTGCATCCCATCTCAGCTAGGCAATCTGATCGACCTGGTGGTTGAACAATGCAGTGGCCATGGCGGAGAGCTGCTCGAACTCGCGGTTGGCCACCGCCATCCTCCCCTTGGCCTCGGGCACCCCTCCCAGCGCCGCCTCGCACCCGATCCCGGCCTGTCCCGTGAGCGACAGCAGCGGGCGCGCCCGGTTCCACGCCCGCACCGCCGCGTAGCCGCGCATGAACCTCAGCGCCGGCGCCGAGCTGGCCCCATAAAGGAACCCGCACGCCTCCAACCCGTCGCACGCCACCGGGCCCCGCTCCGAGCGCGCCATCGCCTCGGCGGCGTCCCCGGCCGACGCGCCGCGCGCCGCAGCCATGTCAGCGGCCACGAGGAGGTGCGCGTGCCGGTCGGCCGTGGACACGTTCGGCCCGCCGCCAGAGCGCAGCGCAGAGGTGCAGAAGGCGTAGTCCACGAAGTCGCGGATCGCGTTGCAGGAGTCGGCCACCGTGTCGACCGGTGCGGCGCTGGCGGCGGCGGCAGGGGTGGGCACGCCTTGGACGACAACGACGGCCAGCGGCACGAGCACGAGGAGGGCGGCGACGAGCAGTGAGCGGCAGATCGTCATAGTGGTTACTTTGTTGGTGGTGGATTAGTGGTGGATTCGTCGTGGGGGGTGGGGGGTGGCATCCAATACATCGTATCTAAAACTGTATCTTACCGCATTAAATAGAAATTATACCAATATCACATTGCACTGTATTTTCTCATGTATCTAAATAATTTATTACGGGCATATTTTTTGATCAAATATAACATCTTAATTCTGTAGCCCGCGTGTACCCTAGGCATCAATACTAGTACTATCGAGAATGTGGAGCATGGGATCTGTCGTGCCTTCAATTCACGTCGATTACTGTGTGATAAGAGTCGTATCAAGAATAGGATACAATTAGAATAATCACAATGCAGATACGGCAAACCGTACTAATTTTCTCCAGCTCACTGCATGCATATAGGAGTATTTATTTTGGGCCCAGGGTAGAAAGTTAATTAGTCTCGAGAGCACAAATAAGAGCTACTATATCGAAACGAAGATAAGTACTCCCTCTGATCCTAAATTTCGATACCCATATCACAGTGCACTGTATCTTTCTCATGTTTCTAAATAATTTATTGCGGGCATGTTTTTGGATCAAATATAATATCTTAATTTTGTAGCCCACATCTACTCCTAGGCATCAATACTAGTACTACCGAGAATGTGGAGCATGGGATCCGTCGTGCCTTTAATTCACGTAGGTTACTGTGATAAGAGTCGTATCAAGAATAGGATACGATTTTTTTTTGAGGTTTAAAGCGGCCGTATCCGCTATCCTATTAGATAGAATAGAGGTTTATGTACAGAATTTTGGGTTAGGAAAAAATCACTAAACAGACATAACAAAACAAAAATCTAGTCTCCGGGTCCTACGTGTGGGCGAAAGCCCGCAACGCCAACTCTTCCCGCACCAAAGCCGCTACCTGCGTAGGCGAGATCTCCACACCGCGGAAGATCCTCCAGCTCCTCTCCCTCCATAACCACCACATCGAGTGGAAGAAGGCCCTGCTAGCAGTTCTCCTACACTCGGGCACAAATCTCGCCAGAGCTCGCCATGACAGAAACCTGCCTCGATCAGCAAAGTCCATACAGCCCCTCCTAGCAGCTTCGCGGCGCACCAGCTCAGTCGCGCGATCCCCTCCTTGCACAAGCATCAGAAACATCAGAAACTAGGCCACCTCCGGCGGCGTCTACCGCACCATCCTGGCTTCTAACGTCTTCTTCTTCTTGGGCTTCTTCATGGAGAGAACGAGGTCGTCAATGGCCGCCGCCGCCTGGTCCGAGATGGGTCCATCGAACAGGGCCATGAATCCCTGCCGCTGACGCTCTGAAGTGCTTGCCTCCTCAGGCCGCGAGCCGAGACGGCGCGCCACGGCCTCCCTGCCTAACTGCTCAATGTTGGCGCCCTCCGGGTGTAGCTTTGCTAACCTTGTACTTCTCCACGCAGACGGCGTCTCCACCTCCATCTCGTGGGCCAATGTCGTGACCGGCGTAGAAAAAGGATTAGGGTTGAAAATGATACGGAAACTTTCCGGTTGTTTCCGTAGAAAAAGGAAATGAAGAACAAAATATGGAAACGAAAACGACATTTTGCGGAAACAAAACGGAAATGGCATATTCAAAAACGAAAATGACAAAGGAAACGATTTAGCAGTTTTCGATAGAAACGGAAACGAAACGGAAAATTCCGGAAATATAAATACGGAAACTTTCCGCACGACCAGTACACGCTGGATTCGAGCGACCCAAGGCGCAGGTGTAAACTGAGGCCTGCCTATATCTCTAGTTAGGTCCATTAGCATATATTTTTATAAGACTATATTTTGTTAGCAAACTAAGTGTGTTAGTGTCTATGTGAAACTATTTTTTGTGAATTTTTGTGAGTGTCGAAGTGTTAAACTATGTGTGTGGGGTACTTCACGTTAAACTGTCGCTGGTCGAGATTGTGGATAATTCTTGTCTTGTTAGCTACTTATTATTTATAGTTTCACATAGACACTAACGTGAAGTACCTAATTTTCTCCAGCTCACTGCATGCAGATAGGAGTATTTATTTTGGGCCCAGGGTAGAAAGTTAATTAGTCTCGAGAACACAAATAAGAGCTATATCGAAACGAAGATACGTACTCCCTCTGATCCTAAATTTCGATACCCATATCACAGTGCACTGTATCTTTCTCATGTTTCTAAATAATTTATTGCGGACATGTTTTTGGATCAAATACAATATCTTAATTTTGTAGCCCACATCTACTCCTAGGCATCAATACTAGTACTACCGAGAATGTGGAGCATGGGATCCGTCGTGCCTTTAATTCACGTAGGTTACTGTGATAAGAGTCGTATCAAGAATAGGATACGATTAGAATAGTCACAATGAAGATTAGGGTTGAAAATGATACGGAAACTTTCCGGTTGTTTCCGTAGAAAAAGGAAATGAAGAACAAAATATGGAAACGAAAACGACATTTTGCGGAAACAAAACGGAAACGGCATATTCAAAAACGAAAATGACAAAGTAAACGATTTAGCAGTTTTCGATGGAAACGGAAACGAAACGGAAAATTCCAGAAATATAAATACGGAAACTTTCCGCACGACCAGTACACGCTGGATTCGAGCGACCCAAGGCGCAGGTGTAAACTGATGCCTGCCTATATCTCTAGTTAGGTCCATTAGCATATATTTTTATAAGACTATATTTTGTTAGCAAACTAAGTGTGTTAGTGTCTATGTGAAACTATTTTTTGTGAATTTTTGTGAGTGTCGAAGTGTTAAACTATGTGTGTGTGGTACTTCACGTTAAACTGTCGCTGGTCGAGATTGTGGATAATTCTTGTCTTGTTAGCTACTTATTATTTATATTTTGGCAGTATGCACAAACATATTATACCCCTATTGTGTTCCGACAAATATCCGCTTTCGTACCATATCCTTCCCGTATCCGTTCCATATTCATTTCCGACGATTTCAGATTCCGTATTCATTTTCGGGTTTTCCGATTTCGTTTCCGATTCCGGCAAGACGAAAGGAAACGAAAACGATAATTCATGTTTCCTTCCGTTTCCGTCCCGTTTCCGTCCCGTTTTCAACCCTAATGAAGATACGGTTTGCCATATCTAATTTTCGTCGGCTCACTATATGCAATCGTTGTATCTATCGTGGGCCCAGATAATTATTAGAGCATGTTTTCTCTTTCCTCCATGCTTTGTTGGAGGAGAACGGAAGACTAGCGCCGATTGGGTAGAAAGATAATTAGTCTCGGAAGAACAAATAGGAGCCGTATCGAAACGAAGACAAGTACTCCCTCTGATTCTAAATTTCGATACCGATATCGCACTGTATCTTTCTCATGTATCTAAAGAATTTATTAGGGGCATATTTTCGAATCAAATATAACATCTTAATTCTATAGCCCACGTCTACCCCTAGATATCAATACTATAAAAAAAATAGGATACGATTACACAATCTCCCCCCAATAAATAAGCCGGCACGTCAGAAATCTGGCATGTTTTACATACGACATCACCGCGTTGTGACTGCCCGGCGAAGCAGCAGCATCTTCTGATCAAACGAGAAAGCAGAGAGAACGTGAGCCTCCTCGTCAAGATCGGTCGAACCAGAAGCGTGCAACTGCATATATACTCAAGGCGTGCTCACACATCGCCTCCAGCATAAAACCAAGCAAAAACAAGCCGAGACCGATCGTGCCAGTGAGAGAAACCCACACACCCTTCATGGCCATGGCCGCCACCTCCTCCCCTGTGATCGGCGCTCTCATCCTTCTCGTCCTCCTCCCGGCCGTCGTCCACTGCTCCGGCACCGCGACCTCGGCGGCGCCGCTGGACCAGCTGTGCGTGAGCCTGGGCAGCTACTACGTCACGCCGGAGCTCTGCGTGTCCGCGCTCTGCGTCGACGCCTCCGCCTGCCACTCCGCGCGCGGCACGCCGGAGCTCGCGGCCCTCGCCACCAGGCTGGCGGCGGCCAACGCCACGGTGGCCAAGGCCAGCATCGAGTCCGCGCTCGCCCGCGCCGCAGAGCCGGCGTCGGCGGCGGACGCCGAGGCCACCAAGGGCCTGCGCTCGTGCCTGCAGCTCTGCGCGGGCGCCGTCCCGGCGCTTCAGTGGGCGGCGCGGTCCGTGGCGGCCGGGCGGTACCGCGGGGCAAGCGAAGTGCTGGAGGCGGCACAGCACGTCGCGTCCAGCTGCACAGGCATGGTCGACGAGGCGGCGATACCTAGCGAGAACGACCGGTTCTTCATGATGGCATTCGTCACGCACGCCGTCGTCGCCTCCATGTCCACCGCCTGACCATCGGTCGCCCAGTTAATCGCTGCTCTTCCATAATAATCAAGGAAAGACAATGTCAGGTTGTAACAGTTCTGTAATGGCGTTAGTGAGATGTACTTCCTCCGTTCCAAATTACTTGAATTGGGTTTGTCCAAATACGGATATATCTAGACACTAAACAAGCATAGATACATCCGTATATAGACAAAATCAAGTCAAATAATTTGGAACGGAGGGAGTAGTACTATTCTATTCGAAAAAAAGTGATATGTACTATTCTATTGAGGTTGTAGCGAAATTCTCTTTAAGTAAAATTGAGCAAAATCATTGGAAATTTGTCTTATTTTGGGGGAAAAGAAATTTATAGCCAGCGGACACCTGCTTTTGGGTAAAAAAATCATAAATACTTGGTCAAATTTCCAAATTTTGACTTTAAAAAAGTGAAGTAAATAAAAACGGAATTTTTGACTTTATAGAAGTTTCACCGAGTCACCTTTTTGTTTTTTAGCATCTTTCACCGCGTTTTTTTTTTTGGGTCTCTACTCTCACCCCATTCGTTATTCAAACTTCAACAAATACAGGGACTTCAGAGCATCTCCAACCATGATCCTGAAAGCAATCCCAAATGATCGGACGGTCCGCCCGGACAGCCTTTGGGCTGAAATACACTACCCAAGCGAGGCCTCCAAACCTAGCCCAAACGACCGGGCGGTCCGGCAAACCCCAAAGCCAGCCCATATGTGGGGAGGATTTGAGGCGGCCCGGACGCGCCCGGACGTGTCCGCCACGTCGACCCTGGAATAGCGGATCCACGCATTTTTTCCCCTCAATTCGGCCGGAACCATCTCTTCTTCCTCCGCGCTGCTCACATTCCGCCCACCTCTCCGCTTCGTCGACGTTCCCGTCGTATATCCACCGCCTCCCCGAACCTCCGCCACCTCCCCGCACTTCCAGACGCTCGCCGGTGCCCCGCCTCCGCAGAAACCAGACCTGCAGTCTCCGTTTCCGGTAAGTTCTACATCGCTCTCCATCCACCTCGCTCTCAAAGTGTTTGTCGAAATGTCGGAGCCGGGTTGTGATGACCTTTTTATATTTGTAGCCATGGATTCATCCTCCGACGAAGAGTACGATTACTCCGCCGTAGATGAGTTTATGTACAACGAGTTCATCGATGGGTCTAGCGACGATGACATGTTGCAGGAGGGAGACGTGGAGGCCATGTCGATGATTAGCATTCAAGAAGAATTGGAGAAGGCGGAGCACGTTCTCAACTTCTGGGGATCGATTAAGGGGCGGATTACCGTGACCCGTGATAGGATCAAAGACTGTCGAGACCTATACGACGACTATTTCAAACCAGATCCGGTCTTTCACGAGGGGTTCTTTCGGCGTCGGTTTCGCATGAGCTCGTCCCTTTTTCGACGCATACAGGAAGCAGTGACCAAGTATGATGATTACTTCAAGTTGAAGCATGATTGCTGCGGAAAACTTTCTTTCTCTCCATTGCAGAAATGCACCGCTGCTTTGAGAATCCTAGCCTATGGAAAGGCTGCGGATGCCATTGACGAGTATGTCCGGATGGGAGAGAGTACATGCATTGAGTCTATGGAGCATTTTGCGTACAATGTGGTCAAGGTGTTTGGCGACAAATATCTTAGAGAACCAAATGCCGAGGACACTGAAAGGCTACTCGCCCTTGGAGAAGCAAGAGGATTTCCAGGTATGCTAGGGTCAGTTGATTGCATGCATTGGCAATGAAAGAACTGTCCAACAGGGTTGCGTGGGCAGTACCAAGGTCACAACAAAGAGGCCAGAATCGTACTTGAAGCAGTGGCATCTCAAGACTTGTGGATTTTGCATGCTTTTTTGGCATGCCCGGTTCTCACAACGACATCAATGTGCTTCAGCGCTCTCCCTGTTCAAGAGGCTCTGTGATGGGATGCTCCACCATGCAACTACACCGTCAACGAACACGACTACACCATGGGATACTATCTTGCAGATGGTATCTATCCGCAGTGGGCAGCATTTGTGAAGACTATCAGCAAACCTACTGGTCCCAAAAAATGTGGATTTACAGCTGCACAGGAGGCTGTTAGGAAAGATGTCGAGAGGACATTTGGTGTGCTGCAAGCTCGTTGGGGTATAGTCCGTGGAGCCGCAATGATGTGGTATCCGGAGGTACTATGGCAGGTCATGACTTGTTGTGTAATTTTACACAATATGATTGTGGAGGACGAGAGAGAAGGGGCATATGTATGTTTTCATGAGAAAACAGTAAATTTCCCATTTGCATTGATTTGTGGTCCGAATAATGTGAACTATTGTTATGTCCGGCTACTTTTATTTTTATTTGTTTGCATACAATTATTTGTTGTACTAAGACGATTTGAACTATTTATTTAGACTCCAAACTAGTTATATGATCGACCAGACGTGTCCGTGGACATTTGGGGGCCGGATATGGGGCTCCAACTGGAGATGCTCTCGGCGAGTTAACTGACAACGCGGTCATGGTGTGCTGATGGATCTGGTATATGGCACACCGGCCCATGGCCATGTATGCTCCCGTTCCCGATCATTCTCATTCTCAAGTTCTCAACCAATCCCTTGCCGCTTCGCCGCCAGATCCCGGCTGCCGACTCCCGACGGTCCGGCGGCTCGACCAAGACCTGCCGCCCGCCCGCGCGCTCTCTCCTACCTTTCCCTAAGCTCGACCGTCGACATACCCCTCCTCGTGTGCTGCAAGCGGCACTGCAGTCGAGAGCATGCAGTCACGTGCGTGGTCCCTTCTGCGCGGCCTAGCGCGCCACCGCGCCGGTGCCGCCGCCGCCGGAGCGCCGTCCGGGTCAGCAGTCACCTCAGCTCAACTCGGTTGTCTTGTTCCTTCTCTTCACTCCGCTGGAATCTCCACCGGCTCAGCCTGCCTGCTCGCCCGCCAGGTGCTTGTGCTTATTCCTAACCGAGCTTGGTTGTCTTGAGTTTTTTTTTTGGAATTGAGTAATGCAGCAGCACCTCCTTGTAGAGTACCAACATCAACCCTGTACTTCGTTAATCTCAGTACTTCGTTTTGTTTTAATCTGATCATGCAACTCGTCACAATTTGTGTAATGGTGGTGGGAATGGGATAAATTGAACTCGTGAATTATGGTCCTATTAAATTGTCTCAAAAATTGAACTTGTGTACTTCTGTTTATCGGTTTCGTTCTATGAATGAAATCGGGGGTGATGCCCCTCAGTTCTAAAAAAAAAAAAAATTGCTGTCCAAACGCATTAGGCACTTGGATAAGTGTGGTGAACAAATATGAAGCTCCTCCTACTATGATCTCATACAATGGCTAGGTCCCACATATTTCCACGTCAAAAGAACCCAGGAAATCTATGCTACTTGCCTACTTGTACATCCTAGTGATCTATAGACATCATTCTTGCATTTCTACCATCTTTGAAATAAGTGCCAGTGCTGATCTTTTTAATAATTCAGTTGTGTTGATCTTTTTAAATTCAGTGAAATGTTTGAACGTGTATTTACGGATCTTTATTTTGGACCTTTAAAGTTTTGATATGCTTATAGAACTATGATAAGTTATGTAGCAAAGTATTCTGTTGCGTAATTTATTTCCTTCATTTTAGTGTGCAGCTTAATATTATTCAGCTCTTGGCCTACCCCTCTACGGGATACTTGATGCTGAAAATAAACGCATCACAGTGCTGCTATCAGACATGTGCTAATTTTGTGCAACTACCCCTGTTTGGTTTTCTTTGTACTGCATTACTGCGCTAAACTGTTAATTGACAGCTAATCCAATAAATGCTGGCTGTCTCCCAGCCGGCCTCTTATGAACTTTCACAAACTATTACATTCAGTTGTCTTGGTCTATGTAAATTCAGTTACCTGTTTTTACATCGTATTTGCAGATCTTTATTTTGGACCGTTAAAGTTTTAATATGCTTATAGATCAATGATACTTACGCAGCAAAGTATTATGTTGCGTAATTTATTTCCTTCATGTTAGTCTGCAGCTTTATAATTCAGCTCTTTCCTACCGTTCTACTGGATACTTGTTCATATTTATGCTGAAAATAAAAGCATAATAGTGCTGATATCAGACATGCGTTACTTCTGTGCCACTAGCCCTGTTATATTCCCTTTATTTCTTCATTAAGGATGGTGGAGTTTTGGGTTTGTTCTTTAGATTGTAATCGCAGTTGTACATTTGGCATAGGAATGAGGCAATTGTTTGCATGAATTTGAATAAATGAAATAAAACACCGCATGCATCTTTTCGATGCAGAGGCCGGGGGACCTCCCCATTTTGGGGAAAAAAATGTTTGCATGAATGATACTCCCTCTGTCCCTAAATATAAGACGTTTTGGTCGTTCAGTTTGTAATGCCAAAACGTTTTATATTTATGGACGGATTGAGTATAAGATTGATTTCTATGGAATTTCTGGTTTCCTTTGGTGCAAATCCAATTATCTAAATTGGAAATTTAGAAGCAATTCCCCCGTTGGTAGCAAATCGTTATCCATTAAGCGGAGGAAATAGTAATAAAAAGAAAAAAGGCTTATGATCCTTTATCTTAAAAGAACGGACTAACATGGACAACTACTTAGCCAACTTTTCTAATTAGATACTGTCACTGTATGGATAACTCTTATTGTCAAAAGAGCTATTTACTCTAATGGATAGGTAGAACCAAAGAATGTGAACTATATACAAGTTCACAATACCTTTTGATGAAAGAAAGAGCTCCGTTGTATAGAGAGGACCTTACCGTTTAAAAGAGAACCATAGAAACGATGGAACCCACTATAATTTTGTTTGCTGAGGCTGGGGGACCTTCCCACTATTTGGTTGCACACTTTCTAACGCGTGAAATTAACAGACCGGGTGTCATTGATTTAAGATCATAATGTATGTCCCTTGACCTCCACATCATCCAAAAAGCTATGTATATTTTTTATTATTTCAAAGAATTCAAGAATGGACGTATACTTATCATTATTCCCATTATTGATACGAGCAGTAGAACAGGAAGATACACACACTTCGACAACAGAGGAAAAACTATGTTTTCACCCAACCAATGTTACAGACAGACAACACAACACCGTATTTCCCTCTCTCTCACTCCTTAAGTCATCGCCGACAAGGCAACACCGCCCTGAAAGAGGGGAGCATGGGGGCCATTGGCCTTTCTAATCAAAAGGAGACACCCTTCCCAGTTCCAGTGCAACAATATGAAACCACAATGTAGCATAGTTGTCTTTTCAAACAAAATAACTATTAAAAAGGTTCGAGGAACAACATTAAATTAAACGAGTGTACATCTACAAATTAAGGTGTCCGAGTGACGAACAATCACTGACAACAAATCACGTTTTAGCTTATTCGGCAACCCTTTTCAGACCTGACAATACCAAACCCATGTCTAGATGAGAAGCAGGGTCCATCACTATCTTCTATCCTCATTGGTTAGTGATGCGGGTTATCGAGAGAGGCTTTGCTCTTTGGCCTTCAGATATCTTCAAGCTGCCAAGAACGTCTCGAGGGAGCTCCAAATGGGTTATTTGTGTCATGAGAGGCAATGTTATTGTGGGTGACACAAAGGAGTCATCCCCCTTCTCCTATGTAGTACCTGGACTTCAGCCACTAGGCTGAGACAAAGGAGTCATGATATTGTGGGTGAGATGTTGGCAGAAGCCATCCACAATGTCCAGCATTTGGTCAGAGTATCTTCCACCTATGAATTATTCTCGACATCTCCCACCTTTTTTTTTTTGCACAAGGCAGTACCTCGATGTTAATTTTTAATGGGAAACCAACACACAATAGTTGAGGAGATCAAGACACCTATAGGTTGGACACATTCGAACCCAACGTCGCCCCACCTTCAATCTTCATCATTGAATGGACCCCTATCCCTGGTCGATAAGAAACACCGACACTGTTGGGCATGAGCTCATGCTAAAACCTGTGTCGATGCACCAACAAACGTTGCATGCCGCCGAGATGAGCAGTTTCCCTACGCAGACTCCGCATTTGTCAAACATCACCGTTGATGTGGTGGCCTTCAGATATCCTCAAGCTGCCAAGAACGTCTCGAGGTGTTGCCATTAGGAGGGAAGCATCACCAATGTCCCGTCGACACCCTATCTTAAGGGACCTAGGGTTTTCACCCATAGAATTTGGTAGTAAGTGGGGAAAACCCGTGACGACGCCTTAAAGAAGGGAATGACGCCCTTCCTTCTAACCAAGCCGAGCGCGAGGAGAAGCCCCGTCGCCGCCTTCTCCACACTGTTTTGCCCAGCGGCGGCCATTGCAACATCGAGGGAGATGCTCAGAGGAGGCGATGTACTTCGGGCGGCTAGGCTTTGCCTCCCTCACCCTTGACGGACAGCCCGGGGGGCGGGCCTCGAGTTAAGTGTTTCCTCTCTTATTTGATGTTTGTTCATTGTTAAAAACAAAATGGTGAATTTCCAAACGTTCCACATGGGCCACGGTCCTTCGCCCCCACCCATCACCTTATTTCGCGCCATAAACAGAAACCCTGTTTCGCCGTCCTCTGCACGCCGCCATCCCTCACCCAAAACCCTACACCACTCGCGGTGGCGGAGAACCTTCCGTCGGGTCGCCGCCGCCATGGCCTCCTCCCCCTCCGAGATCGCCCTCCAGGCCGCTTACAAGGCGGTACGGGCGAATTACGGGCGTGGTGGCCGCAAATCCGTAATTTCTTTGAGTTCTGCGAGCGACCGAGCTTCCGTACATTCGAATCTGGGAGGATACCCACAAAAACATTTTTGAAGGAAGAAACCCTAAGTTTGGGGAATGCGGGGACTCCCCTCACGAAACTGTGCGGTTCTCATCTGTGCTGTTGTTTTGTCTGACTTCACTTGTTGTTCCTGCGGTTTCAGAGATGGCGAAGAAGGTGGACCTGCGGGGAGCCAAGGACGGGAAGGGAGATACGGCGCTTCATTTCGCCGCGAACAAGGGGTGCCTGGAGAGCTGCAAGTTCCTGGTGGAGGAATCGGGACTCGATGTCAATTCGGTGGCGAAAACAGGTGCGCGCACCTAGTTGAAATACTTATGCGTCCGTGGCAGGAAAAAAAATCGGTTTCTTTTATCACCGAGATATTCTATTCCCCCCTATAGGTGAGACGCCCATGTCCTATGCGGCATCCGAGGGGAATGTCAAGGTCATGAGGTACCTTCTCGACCACGGTGCCGACCCTGCGATGCCCGACGAGACCGGCTCCACGCCGCTGCATAATGCAGCACAGGGAGGTACTCTTCCTCACTCTTCGGTGGATTTCATTGAAGGAATCGACAATGCTTCAATAAAAATACTGTCTATGTATACTCTGTGAAGGCTCTGCTTCTGATGTATCACGATTTGTACTATCTTTGTTGTGTCTCCAGGGCACTGCGACGCTGTAAGGTTATTGCTGTCCAAAGGAGTTCCCGTGGATCCTGTCGATCATCGGGGTGCGCCATTGCACATGGCGCTTGCAAAGGCCCATGTTGAGGTTGTGAAGGTTCTGCTGGAGCATGGTGCTGATGTAAGTTTGTCTATTCCATTCTCACTTAATTGAATGGATGTTACAAATTGAAAAGGCAAATGCGATAACTGTGTCTGCCTGATGATGTAATGGTTTGTTCTTAGAGGTGCACCTGAATATTTTGTAGGCTATATTTATTTTGTGGTCAAAATAACTCTTCTCAAAATTGTGATTCGTTTCCTTTTCAGCCAAGCAAATTGGTCAATCAAATCCTTACACCACCCCTGATGGCTGTCATTGGGAAGTCCTTGAAATGCATGAAGCTACTGATTGAGGTCCAGTAATTTACTGACTGATCTATTTTGTTATGTTTTCTATGTTTGACTGTGTCCTGATTTTTTTTTTGTCCTGAGTTTGTAGAGTAACTTGTTTTTTCTGGTTGAACATGTCATGGTTACCTGTACAAGCTCTCAGTCTAAAGCTATTTTACTGTTATCCATAGGCTGGCGCTGATCTGAATGCTCGTGGTAACTCTGGACCAACTCCATTAACACAAGTAGTTGATGATGGCTTCACCGACTTTGTCAAGTTGCTCCTAGAGGCTGGAGCCGACCCTAACATTCCTAGTCAGGTAAGTATACCTCTGTCTCAATCTCTCTGTTTACTATCTTTTATGCTTTGTAATATGGCCCTTTCTCCTGAGATACAAGTGCATTGTAAAGACTGTTCATGTTCAACTGAATACTGTATAGTAGGTTTATATTCGAGTGCATGTGTTTGGATTTGCTTCAGAATTTACACTGCACTGACTTAGGAAGACATCCCAATATTGCAGCTCTAGCAAGTAGTATAACAGGTCTTACGTATCTCACCTCAGAATCATGATACTAGAAGGTCATCGGAATTCAGTATCATTTTAGTGATCCTCTCAGTACTATGGTTCGAGAGGCTGTACTGTGTCTAGTTTTTTTTTTCTTTTTTGAAAAGGAGGATATCCACTTGCCTCTGCATCGATTGATGCACGCAGCCACTTTTAAACGGGTGAGGATTTGAAATTGTCTATCTTCAAGAGGGAGTGCTGTGTCTACTTTAAATTGTGCTCTGTTCATTTAACAGTGTTTAAAACTGTTACTGCTAGTGGGATGAATTCAGGAATATCTCATTTTCTCACAAAGCCTTTTGTCTCATCTCTCCATTTACTGTCGTGTATGCTTTCCAATTTGCAATCTTGGCCCCTTTCTCCTTGTGTCTGATACAGGGTGGAATATAACTAAGGTCCCCTGATATAATAGTACGTTGTATAGATTGTTCATGTTCAACTAAATAATGTATAGTAGGTTTGTATTCAAGTACATCTGTTTGGGTTTGCTTCAGAATTCAGACTGCACTGACTTAGGAAGACACCCCAAGATTGCAGCTCTAGTGCTAAGTGGTACAATAGGTCTTTACACATCTCATCTCAGCATCATGATACTAGTTGGTCACTGTCATTCCATATTATGTTTTAGTGTTCCTCTGAGTCCATGTATTGGATCAAGAGCTTTCTTGTAAACTATGTTCTGTTCATTTAACAGTCTATAAATCTGTTTCTGCCAGTGCGATGAATTCAGGAATATCTCATTTCCTCGTAAAGTTTTTTGTCGAAAAGATAATCTAATGGCATTTGATGCTTTGTCATTTTCGTGCTGGATTATATGGTATCTTATGTTGTTTTTTATGATATAGCATAATGCAATTCCAGTGGAGGTAGCAGCAGTTCATGGTCGACGTGACCTTGTTGAAGTTCTGTTTTCTAGGACAAAACCAATTCCATCTCTGCCAGATTGGAGCGTTGATGGATAATTAGAACAGTGAATTCTCGGCTCCGGAGATCAATCTTCTTCAGGCATGTACATAATGTTTTTATCATTTGATTCCAGGTTATACTAATGAAGCTTAATGTGCGATTGCTTCGTATTTTCTACTTAGACCACAATAATTCGTTGTGCTCTTGTAGATAGCTTGTGCTGTGTTTGCCTTAACGAATTCAAAGGTTCAACACGCAGTACACATGCTCATGGACTTGTTTACATGCGTGGATCTCGTTGGTCCTTCAATTGTTTTCACTTTGATGTCATTAGAAGAAATAGGGCAAGGCTTATGCATGAAAACATTTGTGAAACTGTAGTCACCCTGTTCTATCTGCAAGCTGTACATTCTTCATAAATTCTTAGTACATGCACGATGTTATTCTTACACCTGAATAGAGTTTGTATTCAAATTTGAGTTGACGTTTTGTTCACTAGGAAAGTTTCTGACAGATTTCAGTCGTGATGGTTGTGTTGGTACTGCCTCCAGTCAAGTTTGCAAAGCTAACGAGATTATGGACCAAGCAGCACATTATTTTAATTTTCGAACTTTAAATTGTTATTCTGCTGTCCAACTGTCATTCGGTACGCCTGTAACTGAACATGATTGTGTTCAGGCCGAAGTTTCTGTGAAAGAAAGAATTGCTTGTTGGAAGGCGCAAGGAAAGGAAGCATTTGCAAAGGAGGACTACCATACAGCAATGTCCTTCTATGGCATGGTAAGTGCATGAGCCTATCTAGTACTTGTTTGGAACAATCGCAAAGATCGCACAACAAATAGTTACAGAACATCAGGCTCAAGATTGAAAATATGGTGTTTTAGTTTTCTCTGTAGCTCTACAGTTGTCTGATTGTTTATGATGAACTCAATATCCGTAGAGCCATTCCTGCCTTACACCTGGTTATAAATTAGCGGCATTTGGAGTGTTTCTTCTCCATATATACTTATATAGAGCCTGTTAGTAGATCCATTCACCAATCTGTTGAGCTAAACTGAGTGCACGTTTGCTCATTGTGAACGCAGGTACTTGACATAGACCCATCTGATGCCATCATGTATGCCAACCAGAGCCTCTACTGGCTGCGTATGAGACATGGTGATCTAGCTCTGGAAGACGCGCGCAAGTGCAGAATGTCAAAGTTACATAGCAGAACCGATACCCTCGTTGGAGGGTTCGGGTTGCATGTTGAAAAGCACCTACCGTGGCGTACATACTATGCGTATACGAGTATGGTATGGCTGCGTATGAGACATGGTGATCTAGCTCTGGAAGACGCGCGCAAGTGCAGAATGTCAAAGTTACGTAGCAGAACCGATACCCTCGTTGGAGGGTTCGGGTTGCATGTTATAGGGGGTAGGAAAAGCGCCTACCGTGGCGTACATACTATGCATATACGAGGTGGTATACTATACCATACTCGTTACGTATTCCCTATTACATATTCCAACACCCTTCCTTAATCTAAACTTGAGAAAGATTTAGATTACGCCTAAATTCATGAAGATTCTTAACTGGAAGAGCCTTAGTAAAACCATCTGCAACCTGATCTTTACTAGAAATGAACTTGATATCCAAGTGCTTGCTTGCCACTCGTTCTCTAACAAAGTGGAAATCAGTCTCAATATGCTTGGTACGTGCATGGAAAACTGGGTTTGCTGACAGGTATGTTGACCAAATATTATCACACCATAAGCAAGGTCTCTCTTTTAACTTAACTCCAAGTTCATTGAGAAGTGCTTCTACCCATATTAATTCTGCTGTAGCATTAGCTAAGGCTTTGTATTCAGATTTTGTACTGGATCGTGAGACTGTCGCTTGTTTCCTGGCACTCCAAGAAACCAAGTTTGGTCCTACAAATATTGCAAACCCTCCAGTAGATCGTCTATCAGCAAGACAACCAGCCCAATCTGCATCTGAAAAAGCACTCAAAAGTGTAGATGAAGATGGCTGAAATGTAATACCAAGCTTAGTTGTACCCTTGACATATCTCATAATTCTTTTGACATATGCCCAATGGACAGTTGTAGGAGCATGTAGATACTGACAAACCTTATTGATAGAATAAGACAAGTCTGGCCGTGTAAGAGTAAGATATTGTAGAGCACCAACAACACTACGATACCTTGTGCTATCTTCAGGACCAAGAGGATCCCCTGCATTAAGAGAGAGGATCGGTTGAAGACAATGGTGTACTTTCTGGCTTGCATTGATGCATGTTAGCCTTTTCAAGCAATTTTGAGGCATACTTCTCCTGTGTCAATATTACCCCATTTTCTATTTTCTTCACCTCAATGCCCAAGAAGAAATGTAACTCTCCAAGATCTTTAATGGCAAAGTTTTCATTGAGGTCTTTGAGCAGAGCGGAAATGGCATGATCTGAAGAACTTGTAACAATTATGTCATCAACATAAATCAACATAAATATAGTAACATCAGACTTCTGATAAAGGAACAAGGAAGTGTCTGCCTTGGAAGGAGTGAAACCAAGAGCAGATAGCTTAGAACTGAGTCGAGAATACCATGCTCGAGGAGCTTGCTTCAGCCCATAAAGAGCTTTATCAAGCTTACAAATATGATGAGGAGCATTGGGATCTTCAAACCCTGGTGGTTGTTTCATGTAGACTTCCTCTTCCAAAATACCATGTAAGAAACCATTTTTCACATCAAGCTGTCGCAATTCCATCCTCTAGAAACTGCTATTGCCAGCACAGTTCTAATAGTAGCTGCTTTAACAACATGACTAAAAGTATCTTCATAGTCAATGCCATACCTTTGTTTTAATCCTTTTGCAACAAGACGAGCTTTATACCTGTCAATTGTACCATCTGCATGTTTCTTGATGCGGTATACCCATTTGCAGTCAATCAGATTTTTGTTGGAGCTGGGTGGAACTAAATGCCACGTTTTGTTTTGGAGCAATGCATCATATTCTTCCCCCATTGCTTTGCGCCAGTTTGAATCCTGAAGAACCTCAGACAGAGAACTAGGTTCACCTGTAGAAGCAAGCATACTAAAACAATATGATCATCATTATAAACTTTTGGTTGTTTGCCATACCGAACGGTGCCATCTTTGAATTCTTTGGGTTGTTTGATGCCTTTTTGTAGCCTAGTGCGAGCAGTAGGCACAAGTGGAGCAGCAGGAGGGCTCGACACAGATGATCCAGAGTCCTCATCATCACCTGATGATTGCAGCTTGGGCGAGCTAGTGGGCGTCGGCAACGTGGCGGACGGCGACAGGGTCGCAGGCGAGGACACATGCGTGGTCAGGGACAGCTCGAGCGAGCCAGTGGGCGACGGTGACGTGGCAGACGGCGATTGGGTCGCAGGCGAGGACGCGGGCGTGGTCGGGGACTGGCCTAACGCGGCAGGCGAGGATTGGCGCGCGTCCGCTGTCTGCATGTGGGCTGGCGGGGTGGCTGACGCAGACGAATCTGGAGGCAGATCGTCCTCGGGATCGGAGGGCGCCGGATCCAAGCCAGGATCTTCCTCGTTTTCAGCTCTACTTTGGTCATTTTGTACAGAATCTGTTTCTTCTCCTTGTGACTCATTTTCATCACTGTTTTCACTGAAATTTGAATTTTCTGGATCATCTTAGAGCTGCTGTCATCCGAACCAGCAGGTTGTACATCATCCTGTGCATGGTTAGCAACAAGAGGGACAATGGGTAAAGGCATATGATCATCAAGTTGTACATCCCCACTAGTATTTGAAGATGAATGTGTAGGTAAAAGAAGAATTTCATTGCGGAGGCGTCTACCAGCATTAGGATGAAGCTCAGCAAAGGGAAACACGTTTTCATCAAATACAACATCACGAGAGACATAGACACGTCCAGTGGAGACATCTAGACATTTAACTCCTTTGTGGCGAGGACTATAGCCCAAGAACACACACCGTGTATAGCGATATGCAAGCTTTCTTTTGTTGTAAGGACGGAGATTTGGCCAGCAAGCACAGCCGAAAATTCGAAGAGAATCATAGTTGGGTTTAGTGTGGAGAAGACGTTCTACAGGGGTTTCAAAATCAATGACCTTGCTAGGAAGTAAATTGATAAGAAACGTGGTTGTGAGAAAAGCTTCATCCCAAAACTTTAATGGCATGGAAGCATGTGCAAGCAAGGCAAGGCCAACCTCAACAATATGATGGTGTTTATGTTCAGCAGAGCCGTTCTGTTGATGTGCATGTGGGCAAGAAACATGGTGGGTGATGCCAATTTTCTGGAAGAAGCCATTAAGTTTTTCATACTCGCCACCCCAATTAGTTTGCATGGTGATTATTTTTCTATCAAACTTACGCTCAACAAAAGCTTGAAAATTTAGAAAGACTTGATAAACATCAGAACGGTTCTTGAGCAAATAGATCCATGTAAATTTACTGAAATCATCAATGAAGCTTACATAATATAAGTGTTTTCCTACAGAAGCAGGTGCAGGACCCCATACATCAGAAAATACTTGTTCCAGAGGAACAGTAGATACATTAGAGGAAACAGGGTACGGCAACTGATGACTTTTAGCTAACTGACAGGTATCACAAATGTAAGGATTTATTTCTAGAGTGAACGAAATCTGATTTTTCCTAAGAACTTGCTGCACCACAAACGAGGAAGGATGTCCTAAGCCGCGATGCCATGTAGAAGACGATGGCTTTATTGTGACGAAAGCTTGCTTGGAAGACCCGGTAGAGTAAGGCACTAACGGCTAGAGACCACCATGACACGGCCCCTTAAACAGAATTCTTCGCGTGGCCTGGTCCTTGATAAAAAAGAAATGGGGATGAAATTCAAGAAAAACATCATTGTCAAGTGTAAGCTTATGAACAGAAACAAGATTCTTAGAGGCACTAGGAACATGAAGGATATTGTCAAGATGTAAATTACTATGGGGAGTATGCAACATTGAATAACCAATATGACTTATGGACATACCATTGCCATCGGCCGTGTGCACGCGATCACGGCCTTGTACTTGTCATATGTTGTCAGCTTGTGCAATTCACCCGTGATATGATCCGTGGCACCACTATCCGGGTACCAGTTTGTATCAACTCCATATGAGGTAACATTGGCTCCTTTTTCTTCACGAACATCATCATCTGAATCAGACCTTGAGTCATCCTTGAAGCGCCATCAGCAATCAGAAGCAGGGTGGCCATGTATCTTGCAAATTTGGCAGGTAACATTGACATATGGGGTCGGGGCACGGCCATGCCCACGACGGCAGCCTCCATCATCACGCCGGCGGCCACCATCACGACGGTCATCAGTGCGTTGACGGTCGGTGTCCTAGCGTCCAGCATCACGGCGCCCTTGGCACCTCTCTGAATCAGAACGATCTAGGCCGCGATCACGATCGCCACGGTCGTCGCGGTCACCGCGATCAGCAGAACGGCCACGGTCTCCACGCCCGCGGTCACCACGATCAGCAGAGCGCCCACGATCTCCTCGGGGGCGATTGTCATGGCCATTGTCACGGCCACGACGAGCAACATTGGCGGACGAGGTGAAGCTGGTATCTTGCCCGGTAGCAGCGAGCATGTCCTGACGCATATCATGTGCACAAATCTGGGCATAAAGATCATCTAAAGTAATTAAGTTGTTACCATTAACTGCTGCTGATATGTCTCCAACGTATCCATAATTTCTGCTGTTCCATGCTTATATTATACCATTTGCTACATGTTTTATATACACTTCGTATCACTTTTATGCATTTTCTGGGACTAACCTATTAACAAGATGCCACAGTGTCAGTTCTCTGTTTTCTGCTGTTTTTGGTTTCAGAAAGTTACTTCTGGAAATATTCTCGGAATTGCACGAAACAAAAGGCCAGGTCCCTATTTTTCCAGCACGTACACGGAGTCCGAAGGAGAGACGAAGATGAGCCACGAGGTGGCCAAACCACCAGGTGGCGCGGCAGTGGGCCCAGCCGCGCCTGGAGGTGGTTTGGGCCCCTCGGGGGTCCGCCGACATCGCCCCTTCGCCTATTTATTCCCCGAGACGCGAAAACCTAAAACACCGAGCCTTTCATCCAGAACATATTCGCTGCCGCCGCCGTCGTCAACCCTAACTCGGGGGGTTTCTGAAGCTCTTCCCGGCACCCTGCCGGAGAGGGGAATCATCACCGGAGGGCTCTACATCGCCATGCCCGCCTCCGGAGTGATGCGTGAGTAGTTCATCCTGGACTATGGGTCCATAGCAGTAGCTAGATGGTTGTCTTCTCCACTTGTGCCATCATGTTTAGATCTTGTGAGCTGCCTATCATGATCAAGATCATCTTATTGTAATGCTACATGTTGTGTTTGCTGGGATCTGACTTATATTGATACCTATGTGGAGCTGAATATTATATTATCATGTCTATGTCATTTGTGATCTTGCATGCTCTCCGTTACTTGTTGAAGCCTTGGCCACGTGAATACTTGTAACTCCAAGAGGGGGTATTTATGCATGATAGTTGGGTTCAACCTCTATTTAACCTGGGATAGTGACAGCAAGTTCTAAGGTTGTAGATGTGTTGTTGCCACTAGGGGTAAAACAGCAATGCTTTATTCAAGGATGAATATATTGTTTACATTACGCAGATTACTTAATGCAATTGTCTGTTGCTCGCAACTTAATACTGGAAGGGGTACGGATGTTAACCGGAAAGTGGACTATTTAGGCATAGATGCATGCTGGATAGCGGTCTATGTACTTTGTCGTAATGCCCAAATGAATCTCATAGTAGACACCACAGCTCACACATGCATGTTATATGCACTTATCAATTGTCAATTGCCCAGCTGTAATTTGTTTACCCAGCATGTTAGTTATCTTATTGGAGAGACACCACTAGTGAACTGTGGACCCCGGTCCATTCTTTTACATCTGAAATACAATCTACTGCAATCATTGTTCTCTACTGTTTTATGCGAACAAACATCATTTTCCATTCGATACGTTTAACCCTTTGTTTTCAGCAAGCCGGTGAGATTGACAACCTCACTGTTAAGTTGGGGCAAAGTAGTTTGATTGTGTTGTGCAGGTTCCACGTTGGCACCGGAATCCCTGGTGTTGCGCCGCACTACACTCCTCCACCAACACCTTCGAAGCAAACCTCGTTTTCCTACTGGTCCGATTAAACCTTGGTTTCATACTGAGGGAAAACTTACTGCTGCACTCATCATACCTTCCTCTTGGGGTTCCCAACTGGCGTGTGACGTACAAGCATCGTTTCTGGCACTATTAACCTAGAGCCACCAGCTGCCTCCACATCGTTGTAGCTGCCATCCAGTCCATTGACGATGTAGCCCACCATCTCGTCCTCCTCGACGGGCTTGCCAACAGCAGCAAGCCCGGATGCAAAGCCTTTCATCCTTGCAAAGTACTGAGAGGCGGTGAGGTCGTTCTTCTTTGTGCCATTGAGGGATCCCCGGAGCTGGTTGACCTTGGCGCGGGATCCAGCACTGAACATCTTGGTGATAACAGCCCAAACACCAGTCGTTGAGTCGACGCCAACGACATGGGCAAGAATTTCCGGTGAGAAGGAATTGATGATCCAACTCAAAAACGTGGAGTCCCGGAGCAACCATGAGCTGTAGGCAAGGTTTGGGGTTGTGGTCTTCTTTCCATCCGTGTCAATCTCCAGAAACTTCGCCGGCGCAGCCTCAGTGCCATCGAGCAGATCAATCACTTGAGCGCCACGGAGGGCGGGGTAGACCAAGGTTTTCCAAAACAGAAAATTGGACCTTGTCAACTTTTGGGAAGGAGGATTCCCTAGAGCGGCAAGCAGGGACGTGGTCGACGAGGAAGACGCCATGGAAGCCGATGGAGAGATGTTTTCCGATCAAACGAGATCGTGGCAGATGTAGGGTTTCCGATCGCAAGATCGTGGAGTTTGTGGTGTTTCCGATAAAAAGAGATCGTGAGGGGCTTGTGATGTGTTGGTGGTTTTCCGATCAAAAAGATCGTGGGAGAGGTGTTTGTGGCGGCGGCGGCGGGAAGAATTCCGGCGGCGGCTTGGTCAAGAAACGCTATGCTCTGATACCATATCAAAGTTACGTAGCGGAACCGATACCCTCGTTGGAGGGTTTGGGTTGCATGTTATAGGGGTAGGAAAAGCCCCTACCGTGGCATACATACTATGTGTATATGAGGTGGTATACTATACCATACTCGTTACGTATTCCCTATTACATATTCCAACACAGAATGATGCGGCCCTTTGGTCCAAGGGCTGGTACCGTGAAGGCGCAGCCCTGAGCAGTGGCGCAGCTAGGATTTTTCCATTGGGTATGCCGAACGAAAAATTGTTGGCCATTTCGGTAAAATTTGTTTAGCAATTAAATAAATAATTTTAAATTTGTATTGTATTACGTCATAGAAGCAATAAATAATAAGTAACTGAAAGATTAAGTACCAAAGGTTTATAAATTATCATACAAATAGTTTAAGACCCATACTAATAGTCTCAAATATGCTTAAAAGAAACTTACGATACTACTTCTTTCACCTGGATCATGTGGAAGATTGTTGATGTCATAAACCGGCGGTACCGGTGGCGGTGGCAGCGGCGGTGGTGGTGGCGGTGGCAGGGGCATATCATTTACAACTTCTTCAACTATGCTCTCTTTCTCTTGTGTGTGCTCTTGCACCACATTTTCAACCGGAGAAGAATTTGAAGCAGCTGCAGCCTTCTTTGCTGCGTGTTTCTGAAAAAGGGATGCAATGTCTCCGCCTCTCTTCATAACTAAATAATTCAAAAAGAAAAGGATATAAGAAAGATAATTATCTATGTACGGCATGTATAAAAAAGCATATGAGATTGTAGAATAATAATTCAGTCATAGATGATATAATATCTGTACATAGATAAATAATATGGACAATAATAAAATATATGCTCACGATTAATACAGACAATCAACTATTTGCATAATTACCGCAACGGCCGGCAAAAACCTTGAGGCGTTGCGGCAAGTGGCGTGCCTCCGAACGAATCACTTCTCGCCTGATTAGATTGATCTGTACGAGAATAAGCGGAGCCGAGTAGTTGTACTCGATCGGTTTTTTTCCTACTGGGGTCGCAGGCTGCACGTATGGACTTAACCTGACCTGTTTTGCAACGATCAACCCTTTTTTTTTCATATACTGCTAGTAGTACACCGTTGCATGGCTCCGCTGCAGGGTATGCCGGTGCATACCCGGCATACCCTGTGGCTAGCTTCATGAAGGTACAGCTGCTTGTATCGATTCTACCCTTGCAGTCGAACCCATTCTCTCCACCTGTATATACTTCGCTTTCATGGTATCGATATTTTCTCATTGTGCACAGGCTTACGATGCCGCCGCTGACGCGTTCCGGGAGGCGCTGCAGCTCGACCCTAAGAGTGAAGAGATTAAGGAAGCATTGAGGTAACGACGACATTGCTTGTCTTGGTTTATTATTACCATCTAAATACCTTCTAGCTTGACCTGCCGGTGGAGATGTAGTTTTGACGCCTTTTTTATCCTTGCGACTTGATTGCAGGAAGGCTGAGAAGGCTGCGGAGGAGCCGTAGCGCGTGTAAGATAAGCAACGGCCGATGCGGGTCGGTCAGAGAGAAGGAAGAAAGGAAAACTACCTGGCTTGGTTCTGTCACATCTCTGTAATGACCTTCTTTCAAACTCTGCTCGTCGATTTCGGCATTTTACCGCGATGAGGCCTCGGTCTTTGTGATATCGTTATCTTAGGTGGGTGCTGTGTTGTACATATAGATAGACGGATGCTGGAACATTTATCTTCATTTTGTGACAACGATGGTGCCCGCTGTTCCAGCGAGTACCTGGACAGGTGCTACCTGTTAACAAGTGGAAAACCCAACGTCTTGAATGATCTTTGCTGAATCCGTTGTCCGTGGTTTCCCTGGTCCAGGCTTGAAAACATGATTTTTTTTTGCTCAGTGCAATGTAGAGGTAGGTTGTTGAACCAGGCGCGCCCAACTCGGCTTCCAATAGACGTTTCGGACGCGCCGCCACCAAATCGTCCCCTAGCGGCGTGCCCAATAGAGAAAAAGTTACCGGCACGCCCCAGTACATCGTCCGGCAACACCGCTTCGTGCCCAGGTTCTAGGGACGCAACCGCGGCAACGCGCGCCTAGTCCAATCCTGACGGGTGGGAATGACGCGCCAGTGGCACAACGGCCGGTTGCGGATTTATTGTGGCAGATACGCCCGTTTTGATGACGCAGCGGCTCCCCAGGCTGACGCAGACGACGCGACGCGTCGAGCACAACACTGGAAGGTCAGGTGGTGGCGCGCACGTGTCGTCGGCGTCAATGCGCGTGGCAGAAGTACCGGTGGCGGCGTTAATGCGGCGACCGGCCTCCTCCGCTCCCCGTCGGCTTTAAAACGGCGCCCTGTGCACCTCTCCTCTCCACACAACACATCTCAATTCGCCTCTTCCATAGAAACCCTAGCCACCATGCTAGGCAGCCGCAAGCCTCGACCGGAGCAGAGTGTCGAGGAGGTTTTCCGCCACCAGCAGATAGCCGCGGAACGTCGTGCTCGGCGCGAGCGCGCCAACACCGCCAGGACCACGGCCATGACACCCGAGCGCCGCCACGAGCACGATGAGCAGCAACGTCTCCTGCAGGAGGACCGGATGATGAACCAGGCGTTTGCCCGCGAGATGCATTGCGAGGAGGAGGAGTGGAATGCGTCCCAGTGCGCTGCGAGGCGGACCTCTTCAAGCCGCACCGCCGCCCCGAGCAGGGCAGTTCGTCCCAAGCACCACCACCAGGCGCGGCCAGCTCTTCCCGCGCCATGCTCCCTGCGACGACGCTGTCGGAGGAGGAGGTGAGGACGCGCCCGTGGCGCGTTGGTAGGCAGAGGCAGTGGCCTCGCCTCCCGCCCGAGTTCGACTCCCCACGGGAGCGAATTTCCGGTGCCTCACGCGCACAGTACTGTTCACTCCCTGCACCAGTACTGTTGCACCACTGTAGCAACACTGTTCGCTAGGAACAGTGTAATAAAAAGCAGGAATGCCTCTCGACGCCCATGTGCCACAGGCGAGGTCGACGTGCCCGTCGGTCACCGAAGCACTAGGTCTTCGGGAAAGTCTCTCAGGGCGCATTAGGGATATAGGTTGTAGGTCTAGTTTAGATACATAGGTGGGGTGTGCATGTGTGTGGTGTGAGTGTGGTATGAGTACCTGTGTATCCAAACAGATGCTACAACTTGTACTCTCAAGAGAAGGCTCATCAAAAAAAAAGGAGGAGGTGGAGGTCTACCGCCGACACAACATACCGGTGCCAGACGGCTTTGTGCTCCCACCGGGGTGGGTGCTCAACGTCGTCAAGGTGCCGGTGGCGCCGGCGCTGAGCAGCAGGCCCTGCCTCGAGTACATCCAGCGGCAGTGGAGGGACCTGCCGTTTCAAACTACCTGGCTTGGTTCCTGTCACGTCTCTGTTGTAAGAGAGATAATAGGATGCAACAACACATATATTCAGGGCATCCAGTGCCAATATATAAGAGTACAAGGAGATCCTCACGTCCGGGACTAAACCCTAATACAGATGGACGGAGATTAGACTACGTGTACAAATACATATCTCAACACCCCCCTGTCGTGGGTTTGTCACGTCAGATGTCATGGATGACTTCGTAGGTGTGGGATTTGCGCGAGTCAATCGTCTCCGAGCTTGGGATCGCAGGAATAAGGACGAACACAGATTTACCCAGGTTCGGCCCCTCAATGTGAGGTAAAGACCTACTTCCTGCCTACCCTAGCTTGGTATTGATATGATATATGTGGTGTTACAATGGTGGCGATCCGATCTGGGAACTCGCCGTAAGAGATAGGGTTTAGGGCTTGATAGCTTGTCCCTGTCTAAGTCCTGCGAGTCCTCTTTATATACACAGAGGCTCGCTAGCTTACAAAGGAAACTTCCTCCACAAAGAATACATCGACTGGAACCTACTTGGAGACTAACTCCTCCTCACGTCTTCCAGGATATGTCTTCTAGATCTTTCTCCTTGTGGTGGTGCGATATTGGGCTTGCTTTTATGTAGACCCTTTCTGGCGAGAGTAAAGTAGGTCGCACTTATCAACATGGGCCGCGGGTTAATCCACAAAGTATTCCCCCGACAGCGGCGTCGGCTGGAACGGCAGGGCGTGACGCGGCTGCCCGCCATTGCGTTGTCCGCCATTGACCGCGGAGGGGCCGGCGAAGGGGTTGCTGCTCCCAGACGTAGAGGAGGCGAACAGATTGATGAGGCCAGAGAGGGAGAAGTTGGAGGAGAAATCCATGGAGGCGGAAGCTAGGTTTTTTTTTTTTTGATAGGGAGAGCACTCGAGATAGCACGGCTGAGAGGAAACGAAGGTGACGGAAGACGACGCAACAGCGACGGAAGACGCGCCCGAGAAGAAAGCAAGCCAAGCGAGAGAAGCTAGCTAGCTAGCGATCATGGAAAAGAAAGAAAAAGAAAAGCAAGCGAGCGAGAGAAGCTAGCTAGCGATCGGGAAAAAGGAGAGATCGGTGGTGGATTGCGACTGCGACGAGCGCGCTCGGGAAAAGCGAGAGGAGCGGCGTGGCTCAGCGACTCAGAAAGTAGAGGCGAGCGGCAGCGACGCGAAGGACGGCGGCGCAGCGGCGCGGCGGCGTGGCTAGGGATCGGAGGTTAGGCTGATACCATGTAAGAGAGATAATAGGATGCAACAACACGTATATTCAGGGCATCCAGTGCCAATATATAAGAGTACAAGGAGATCCTCACGTCCAGGACTAAACCCTAATACAGATGGACGGAGATTAGACTACGTGTACAAATACATATCTCAACATCTGTAATGACCTTATTTCAAACTCTGCTCGTCGATTTCGGCATTTTACCGCGATGAGGCCTCGGTCTTTGTGATATCGTTATCTTAGGTTGGTGCTGTGTTGTACATATAGATAGACGGATGCTCGAACATTTATCTTCATTTTGTGACAACGATGGTGCCCGCTGTTCCAGCGAGTTCCTGGACAGGTGATGCCTGTTAACAAGTGGAAAAACCAACGTCTTGAATGATCTTTGCTGAATCCGCTGTCCGTGGTTTCCCTGGTCCAGGCTTGAAAACATGATTTTTTTTTGCTCAGTGCAATGTAGAGGTAGGTTGTTGAACCATTTTCTTCTTTTATCCTGTTGCAGTTACGACAACTAAGAGCATCTCCACCGGCGCGTCCAGCTCGGCTCCCAATAGACGTTTCGGGCGCGCCGGCACCAAACCGTACCCCAGCGGCGTGCCTAATAGAGAAAAAGTTGCCAGCACGCCCCAATACAGCGTCCGGTAACCCCGCTTCGCGCCCAGGTTCTAGGGACGCAACCGGGCATGCTGGCAGCCGCGGCAATGCGTGTCGAGTCCAATCCTGACGGGTGGGGACGACGCGTCAGCTGCACAACGGCCGGTTAGTGGATTTAATGTGGCAGATACGCCCGTTTTAATGACGCAACGGCTCCCCAGGCGGACGCGGACGACGCGACGCGTCGAGCGCAGCACTGGAAGGTCAGGCGGTGGCGCGCACGTGTCGTCGGTGTCAATGCGCGTGGCAGACGTACCGGTGGCGGCGTTAATGCGGCGACCGGCCTCCTCTGCTCTCCGTCGGCTTTAAAACGGCGCCTGGTGCGCCTCTCCTCTCCACACAACACATCTCAACTCGCCTCTCCCATAGAAACCCTAGCCACCATGCAAGGCAGCCGCAAGCCACGACCGGAGCAGAGCGCCGAGGAGGTTTTCCGCCGCCAGCAGATGGCCGCGGAAGGTCGTGCTCAGCGCGAGCGCGCCAACACCGCCAGGACCGTGGCCATGACACCCGAGCGCTGCCACGAGCACGATGAGCAGCAACGTCTCCTGCAGGAGGACTGAATGATGAACCAGGCGTTCGCCCGCGAGATGCATCGCGAGGAGGAGGAGTGGAACGCGTCCCAGGCGCGCCGCCTTGCAGCGCAGCGCGAGGCGGACCTCTTCAAGCCGCACCGCCGCCCCGAGCAGGGCAGTTCGTCCCGAGCACCACCACCAGGCGCGGCCAGCTCTTCCCGCGCCGTGCTCCCTGCGACGACGCTGTCGGAGGAGGAGGTGGAGGTCTACCGCCGACACAACATACCGGTGCCAGACGGCTTTGTACTCCCACCGGGGTGGGTGCTCAACGTCGTCAAGGTGCCGATGGCGCCGGCGCTGAGCGGCAGGCCCCGCCTCGAGTACATCCAGCGGCAGTGGAGGGACCTGCCGTTTCAAACTACCTGGCTTGGTTCCTGTCACGTCTCTGTTGTAAGAGAGATAATAGGATGCAACAACACATATATTCAGGGCATCCAGTGCCAATATATAAGAGTACAAGGAGATCCTCACGTCTGGGACTAAACCCTAATACAGATGGACGGAGATTAGACTACGTGTACAAATACATATCTCAACACCCCCCCTGTCGTGGTGGTGGTGCTCGGGACGAACTGCCCTGCTCGGGGCGGCGGTGCGGCTTGAAGAGGTCCGCCTCGCGCTGCGCTGCAAGGCGGCGCGCCTGGGGTGAGCCGGAGTGGGAGGGAATGCAGGCAGCCATCGAGGCCTCACTCCGCCGCCGCCGCTAGATCAAACCCCACCACGCTCGGCGACGGCGGCTCGATGGTGATCCGGAGTGGGAGGGAATCGAGACGTTCCTCAAGGCCGGAGCCGCCGCGGGCGAAACCAGAAGCGTCAGCGACGGCGACTCAGATGAAACTTCCTCCTCACGAGACGAAGATCATCGTCGCCGGGACTAGCTTCCTTCTCGAGTGCCTCCCTCCGCCGCGGCTAGATCTAGGGTTTAGGATTTAGTTTAAATTTAGTTAAATTCCATTTAAGTTTGTTAAATTTTGTTTGTCAAGTTTCGTTTAAAAGTTTGTTAAATGTCCTTCAAATTCAATGAAATATCGCCGGTTCGTCCATATTTAAGTTTTTTTCCTCAAAACCTATTGAGAGCGACTGGTGGGGCGCGATGCTCTCAATGGGCGGCAACGGTTGCCGGCGCGCCCAATAACGTCTGTCCGACAACTTTGTCGGACGCTCAATTGGACGCGCCGGTGGAGATGCTCTAAATCTAACGTGCAAGCTATCGAACTGAAATTCCTACTGTTGTTGGCTTAAGTTGTAAGATTACTAGTAGATTTGTAGAAGCCTATTTAGAGGCTATTATGCGCACATTAGTTACAAATGGAATTAGGATATTTATTTATGTCTTCGAATTGTCCTGAACAGGCACTTGACGCAACCAAGCAAGATGTCATAATTCTCCGAACAAAATCACAAGGTGGAAAAGTCCCTCGTGTCCTAATCTACTGAAAATATGATGCCCTACTACTACTAGTCGACGAAAGCAAGCCAAGCCAGAGAAACTGATCACCATGTGAGGGCTAGTTTGGTAGCAGGGCTAATTCAACCCAGGGTAGCGAGGCCCCAGGGGGATTTTCTCGCGCGCGCATAATTCCCTGGATTCAGCGCGGCCAATCTCCCCCAGCGCTATGCTAGTTTGGTTGCACGGGGAAAGCACGAGGAAATGAAAGGACGGGAGCGAGAGCAGCGATGGAGCGATGTAGACGGGCGTAATCAGCTAGTACTAGTAGAATTCGTATCAGAATAATCTTTAAAAAAAATCGTACCAGAATATAGATAAATTATTAATCAAAACAGGAAATAAAATGCAGAAAATTCGAAATAAGATGCGACTCCACATCAGATCATCGGATCACATATTTACACAAAATAACAATAAATCCCAGATTTAATTCTTCAACACAAATGATAAGTGAAAACATCCTCATACATTAATCCAATTCCAGATTCGATGGAGCATATAACAATTATTGCATGTTCAAAAGTACAAGCTTTCAAACTCCCATACATCAATCTAATTCCATAAACTCCCATACATTAACCCAATTCCATAAACTCCCATACACCAACAGCCACTGCCCATAAACTGAATGTTGGCATACCTTCGTCAGCTTCTCTTGTTCCATTTTTTGCAGAAATAGTTCAGCATGCATGTTATTCTTGGTACAGTCAAAATGGTAATGCTAGAAGTTTTCATGAGACATAAAAACAATCAAAATGGTACGTCAAATCAGCTAGCTATGTCTAGAAACAAACAACCAACATTCAACCATCCAAATCAATATGTGCCTACGGTAAATCAGCTAGCTATGTCAAAGTAAATCAACGAATGAATTCACCGGAGAGAAATCCAGACCGAATTTCCCTGCACATTTGGAAGAAAAAAGAAATTAATCAAGGACATGAGAAAATGATGCACACCATGATTAATCAACAATGATGCACTTTCAGACAAATGAAATGTAGGGTCACGGACCTGCAGATAGGAGAGGACCTCGACACCTTTCAAGCTCACGAGCTTGTTCTCAATGTTCTTTCAGCAGCAAGAAAGGTACTTCCGCTGCATACATATCGAATTGGCATGTTACATGACCATTTTACAGCAATGCTTGGAAGAGTAAGTGCTGATACTTTTATACATGATAACTGAACCACTAATCGGCTACCAACTGAACAAATTGAATGGCTCCTACAGCTCATAACAAATCTAAAACGAGTTCCTTGCCAAGTGCATGGCATTGCAAAATTAACAAAGACAACAGAGATCTACGTGGAACACAAATACGTTCAATGATCCTAGCGCTAGAGATAAAATCGCAAAAACATGTTTCTTGCCAAGTAAATGACATGAAAAAGCACTAGATGGCACTGTTAATATGTTCAGCTAGGCATGGAAATATGTTCAACTGTCAACCTGCAGGAGTTCCATTCATAGGTTGGCAAAACTAAAAGGGCCATCATTTACTACGGCTAGAAATTAAGCACCAAATTGCATTGTTACTACTCTGTTCTAATCCATGGGCAACAGATCGACAGACCAACAATAAGCAAATCTTCAAACCTTTTTTTCTTGCATAGAACAATATATAGACACACACACACAATCCACAAATACGTGAGCGACGGTGACCAATATGCTTGCACAATGGCTGGCAAAGGTAGTTGAAATCGGACGCTGCAAGAAGCGAATCAAGTCGGCGCCGGCAGCTGCAAGATCTAGAGGATAAGCCCATCGTTGCTATGTCGGTTAAGCCCGAGCTGAGAAGAAAAAGAGGTGGGAGAAGCACGATGTAAACCTTGGGAGAAGCAGGATCCAGAACGTCTTCCCGCTGCCACTACAGATCTTGGTAGTTGAGGATGGCAAGTAGCCGAATGAGAATTACCAAGAGATTCACTACTCAAGGTTCTTGATCTGCATCTGATCAGAAAATTATAAATGTCAGAATAGGCATTGAAACACCCAAGTATGCTTTGCTTACAACAAACAAAATATGAATTAAGCAAAGAGAGGTCAAGACATACACCACACTCAAAAAAGGCAGCCACTTCCCTTTAGTTTATGCAGCCAACATAAATTTGAACAGTAGGGATGGCACATATGAGTACTTTCCCCTGAAGTACCAATACATCATCCATGTTTATGAGTTCGGTCATGGATAGAAATGAACAAAGAATAAACTGGTGAACTGTTGCCGATGCACATATTGCTGCTGCAGCTAAACTCATTTAATCGCCGCTAATTCTCACATAATCTCGAATGAGTGGTCAAATTAAATCTGATTGTGACTGTAAAAAAAATCTGATTGTGTACTTTTTCTTAAAGAATCGCTGGACTATTCTTAAATAAATAGAAGCAGCAGACTTGATCCAATGTTGCAGAAAATAATGCATGGCCTAAACTAATCACTATGATCCATGGCAGAAAATTTGAAGGATTTCATAATTGGTGAATTTGAAGCTATAGCCTCAATGATTTCAAGATGCATCAGGTGCAGCATATGTACTTGACCTGATGTGGTGACATTAAAAAAAACTGACACCATCGGCAGTCCGACCAGCAGATCTCAGTTTTCACAGGAAAACAAGATCACACCGGCATCACCATCGCCCCATCAGGCCAGACCAAGCCGCATCGGCCCAGAAGCCCATGTTGGACGTCGCGACCACGGGCACACCGGCCGGCCGCCATGGAAGGCTTCGTGCCCCGCCTTCTTCCATCCGTCGACGGAAACGACCACCAGCTTGGCAGCCCCAACCGCCCGGGCTTCAGATCCGTGAAGAGTCACCTCCGCTGGTGCTTGACCTGAGGCAAGTCTGCAATCCGAACGCACAAGATCCGCGGCCGGGGCGCCAGATCCGCCGTCGCTCGTGCCGGGCAGCCTCCTCACCTCGCCGGCCGGCGGCCGCCTTGGGCTCGGGTTGGCGCCTGGCGTGCCGCCCCAGCGGGATGACGCGGTGGCCGGGGGACGCTAGCGCTCGGAGGGATGGTTTTGGATGAAGCGGAGGAGGCGCAGAGGGAGCCGCTCGGTCGCGAGCCAGACGTGGGTTTCCTCCCCGACCTCCCGACTAGGGGAAACCTCACCCGGGGAAAGGGCGCGGAAGGGCCCGATTTCCCTCGCCTAGCGGAGCACCAAATGGGCCAGTAGGGCTACCCGGGCCAGATTCACCCGTGGTTCTTTCACCCGGGGAAAAGGCCGGGATCCCGGGTTTTTCCCTGGCTACCAAATGAGCCCTGAAGGGAGAAACAAATTCAGTCCCTTTCTCTCCCACATCAGGCTCACTTTGACTCTACGTCCCCAAACCCCTGACTTGCTGATCGCAACGCACGCGACTCGACAGCCACACACGCGTGCGCGTGCGCCGGCCGGAAGCCGCCATGGCCAACCCCATCATCCCCACCATCGCCAACGGGGACGAGGCGACGACCAAGCTGGGTCGGCTCAACGCCGCCGTTGAGCGGTCCTGGGTCGGGCGGCGCTTTCGCCTGGCCGCGCGCGGCACGACCTTCACGACGGAGCTCCGCGCCGGCACGGCCACCTTCCTCACCATGGCGTACATCCTCGCCGTGAACGCCTCCATCCTCTCGGATTCTGGCGGGACGTGCACTGTGGACGACTGCCAGGCGCCATCGCCGCGCTGCAAGTTCCCGCCCGTTGACCCTGGGTACGCTGCCTGCGTGTCCCGCGTGCGCCGGGATCTCATCGTCGCCACCGCCGCGTCGTCCGTGATCGGCTCCTTCATCATGGGGGCCTTCGCCAACCTGCCGCTGGCGCTCGCCCCCGGCATGGGTACCAACGCCTACTTCGCCTACACGGTCGTCGGGTTCCACGGCTCCGGCACGCTGCCGTACCGCACCGCGCTCGCCGCGGTCTTTCTCGAGGGCCTCATCTTCCTATTCCTCTCCATCGTGGGGCTGAGGTCCAAGCTCGCCCAGTTCATCCCAAAACCCGTGCGGATCTCGTCCTCCGCGGGGATCGGGCTCTTCTTGGCGTTTATTGGGTTGCAGAGCAACCAAGGGCTGGGGCTCGTTGGGTTCAGCTCGTCGACGCTGGTCACGCTCGGCGCGTGCCCGGCCTCGGAGCGCGCGTCCGTGGCACCAGTGATGACGTTCCCTAATGGTACAGTCGCACTGATTCCTGGCGGCACGGTCTCCGGCGGCATACTCTGCCTCTCGGGTCGGATGACCTCCCCAACCTTCTGGCTCGCCGTTGTGGGCTTCCTCATCATCGCTTTCTGCCTCATCAAGAATGTAAAAGGCGCAATGATCTATGGCATCCTCTTCGTGACTTTCATCTCCTGGCCGCGCAACACCGCCGTCACCGTATTCCCGGACACGCCGGCCGGCGACGAAAGCTTCAGTTATTTCAAGAAAGTGTTCGATGTCCATCGCATCCAGTCTACGGCCGGCGCCCTCGACTTCAGCGGAGCCGGTCACGGTTACTTCTGGGAGGCGCTCTTTACCTTCCTGTACGTGGATATCCTCGACACCACCGGCACGCTCTACTCCATGGCGCGGTTCGCCGGGTTCATGGACGACTCGACAGGGGAGTTTGAGGGGCAGTACTTCGCCTTCATGTCGGACGCGACGGCCATCGTGTTCGGGTCTTTGCTCGGCACGTCCCCCGTCACGGCCTTCATCGAATCGTCTACGGGGATCCGAGAGGGCGGCCGGACGGGGCTGACGGCGCTGACGGCGGCGGCCTACTTCACGGCCGCGCTGTTCGTGACACCTCTGCTGGCGTCTATCCCGTCTTGGGCGGTCGGCCCGCCGCTCGTGCTGGTGGGCGTGATGATGATGCGGTCGGTGGCGGAGGTGGACTGGCTCGACATGCGGCAGGCCGTGCCGGCGTTCATGACGCTCGCGCTCATGCCGCTCACCTACTCAATCGCCTACGGTCTCATCGGCGGCATCGGCACCTACATTCTACTGCACTCATGGGATTGGGCGTGTGATGCCGCAACGAAACTTGGCTACCGCCGGAAGGTGGGTGCCGGCGAGGAAGCGCGCGCCGTGACCGAGATGGGTAGCACCGGCAGTGTCGGTGGTGGCAATCGAGAGCATGTGAATGATGGGGAACATGCCTAGCACTTTGCGCATGATGGGGAAAATTTCAACTTCGATAATGTCATCACTCATCACCGTGTCTTCTTATTGACACGAACATTGTCCAGAACCAAAGTGTGGTCCCTGGGGCTGGGTACAACATTGCTCCTAGCAACAAAAGCACAGTTTAAAAAAAAAATTACTCCCTCCGTTATGAAATAAATGTCGGTTTTAGTTCAAATCACGACAATTATTTCGGAACAGAGAGAATAAATTTTACTAGGAGCCACAAAGAACAAAAATGCAGGAAAATACCTTTTGATCCCGAGCACCAGTGCTCATTCTGGATATTTTTTTTGGAAATGATATTTAAAGTTTAAAAAAAAATCTGAAAACATTCATGCATGTTAATAATGATGTATCCCACAAACTTGATTTTTTTTTTATCCGAAACACTTTATATTATGGGCTACTCAAAAATAACAAATCTTGTATATTTTGAAGATTTGAAAGTATGTATATTTAGATCCACACATTTGTCATTTTTGTGTAGAGCAGAATATAAAATATTTCAAACCGAGATTTTGCACACTTGTGGGATATATCATTGACAACATGCATAATTGTTTCTAGATTTTTTTGAAACTTATAAATATGAATTTTTTTTTTTTACTAGAGGGTTCACCGGAGTCCAGAAGCAAGAAATCTCTACTCAAAAAATGCGTGCTACAAGCACCCTCTATCCGAAGATGTGACGTCGTTTTGAACCCAGAGTATGCATTTGAATCACCCTGCTCATATAATAGGGTTTTGGCCCTTTAGGAACAATCGTCTACACTCATACCTTAGTTTGGGAGCACACTCTACTCGCCATATATATTTCTTTTCGTCTAGCTCCAAGCGAGATGAGTACAAAATTGATACGCATACATTTAACATTTGGAATTCTAGTAAACTAATGCGCACATATTTAGCGAATTACTTCACTTGTCCTACTCTCTCTCTCTCTCTCTCTCTCTCTCTCTCTCTCTTGTTGGTCTGACATGGTACATTAATTGTTTAGTCATATGAGACCTCTTGACACGCCTCTCCATAAATCAAAGTAGCTGAAGTTAACCATTAACAATTTCCCTACACTACAAAACAAAAGAAAATCACTAGACTATGAAAAAAATATTAGAATTAACGACAATCAAAATTCTACTACTTATACTGAGACTATAGTAAAGCATACATGGGACGCCATGTCAGCATGTATTAATTCGGAAATCAAACACACAATCGAAAGTTTGAAATGTATACAAATATGAAATTAGAAAAACTACAAACTATGCAACTTTGAAAAGAATAACATATTGTATATCAGTTGCTCATCTTTGAACCTTTTGAAAATATAGTGTAAAAGTGTGGGGAATACAAGTTAAATTGCCATAGCACCTAATTTTTTTCCTCAAATATTTGTTACTTCTTTCAAATATCTTAGTTTTAATTATTGGTATGTTTTCATTTATTGAATATGTCTAGTTATTTTGTCATTTAAATATTTTGTGTTTTCATGATACCTACAAGTATCTGATGTCAATTGTGTAAGAGGTGGTACATTTTATTATTTTTTCATGAGACGAGTAGCAAAATTAATATAGAATGTGGCTAACTGTCAACGGACAGATGTTAGCAAATGGCTAAGTAGATGAACATAGATTTTTATCATGCAAAGACCATTTCCTATTAGTAATTTTATTACTTTTGAGGTTTATTATAATGTTGATGATTATTGATAGTAGATCGGTGGACCTTTTCGTAAAAAGAACATTTCCTATGCTTCAAATACGACTCCTAGTTTCCTATTATGTATTAATGTTAGTGCAGATATTATTTTAGCAAATGGTATATTGGAAGTAAACAAAACTATTTTTTGGAAATATAAATTTTCTATTATGTATTTCCTTGTTTTTAAAAAGATACTTAAATGAATGAATAAATAAATAATAGCTAAAGTAGAAAAATTATTTGAGATTGTTTATCCAAGATTTGAATGTACCTAGTTGTTTCATGTTGAATCCGCGTTTAATTCAGTTTAACTCCTCTTTGAATTTCTTATCCTAAAAAAGATTGACTCTGGTTCCTTTGAAGATATGATGATTCTTGGTTGTTCATATAGCCCATATTGCCAAAATAAACATCTCCAAAAAAGGATACTTGAAATGTATCTTCAAAGATTGGATGATATAATGGAATTCTTAATTTCGTGCTACCCAACCAGGAGACAAGGCTATCTGGCGACATGATTCAAAGATTCAGTGCAAGAAAAGATGGCCTATGATTTCTAGATGGATAGTCACATATGATGCATAACAAATCTGGGATGAATAAGTTATTTCTCTATAGAAGATCAAAAGGCAAAATAAGACTTTGCACCTTCGCTGACAACATGAATCCTATATCCATTTAAAAGAGGGAGAAGCATCGCACCTTGAAAGGTTTTGTCTGATTTTGAGACAAAGAAATAATCTCACATGTATAAGTACTTCCAAGCATCATTGGAATTTTGAGTCTCCATGTTCTAAACAATCTGATGAAGCTGAGTTAAGTTTAAAAGCATCCTCTTGTAGAGGTAGATGAAAAAAACTTTGGAATGTATTACCACTAACCAACTCTTGGACTAAAAATTTTTAGTTAACACAAAAGTGTAAAGGTGTGTGGACTTTACTTGCTCAGATGCATCCACACGACATATCCATAGTATTGAGTAACGACAACAACCATTCCAGGAGGTCGGCTCAATGTTGGACAAAGGAAAACGAGAGTTCTCGCCCTCTCATTCTCAAAGATTTCTCTGAAATCGCCCAACTACCAGATCATGCCACCATTCTCATGGCGGGGCTACCTCCACGAGGGGGTTCTCCAATGCAAACTTCAAGCGCAACACCATTTTCTCTAGCACCTTGACCAGACCGGTGAGGTTGGTATTTCACACTTATGTGACCTATAGAGACAATACCCGCGCGTTGCGATCGGAATCTCTTTAGAAACTTTAATGTGTAAATAAAGTTATAAGACACACGAAATATGAAGTTGACGACAAAATCCCGTATAATAAAAAGAGGCTGTCGACTGTGTCAAAAAAAGAAGTTGTCAACAAAATTATGAGAGATTCAATTGTAGTTGAGAGGCTAAATTTAATTGACGTGAAATGAATGCTTATTTTACAATAACTCACCCCCAAACATAGTACCTCTTTTGGTTGATGATTTAATTTTGTTTATTAATGAATACAGAAGTATGATGTGTTCAAAAAAATTGGTGACATATACAATTATATGGCTTAAAACAATTGATGATGTGGAGTACAATCATTAATAAAAATTAGTGGGGATGACATGGAGAATTGATTGGCTAAAATAGTAGGTGATGTGGGTACCTTGCATGTTAAGATAGACAACTTAAATGACCACTTAGTGGGGTTTTGCTTTATAAGAGGTATAGATTGGACAAGCTCCAACTCCTCATATCTCTTAGCGTCCCCCTTTCAAGCAAGTGTGTTAATTTCCCAACTATCAAGATGCATCCAAGGTATTTCGATACATCCAAGGTACTTTTCTCATACGAATTCAGATTTGGATAAAACTAACACGAGTTTTCTGACTTAGCCATGAAAGTTGTTAGATTTATCTTAGGACCGAAGTCCTCTCTCCGCATCATGTCCTCGTCCTATTCGTGGAATCATCCGAATCATCGCCGGGTCTCCAGACCCTAATGGTCGGGAAAATAGAGGTAGTGAGACGCCCGTCGTCGTGGGAAAGATGGATTCTTTACCCATCACCTCTTCTACTATGCATCAAGCGTCACCACCGAATAAAAATTGTAAGGAAAACACATACCAAGAAAGATTGTCCTGGAGCCTCACCTTTGGGCACACAATGTCGGAAAGATGGATTGTTTACCCATCACCTCTTCTACCGTGGAGGAGGTTGGGATTAGGGAACATTTAGAATTTTTTGACGAGGAACAAGAGTTACGAGGCATGAGGAGGGGAGCGGCCAATGTGGCTGTGCGTCGGGCGTCAGAACAAATTCAGAGTGCCCCACCACTGCCATGCTATTGCCGATGCATTTTAGAGTTGTCGTCGTATCATTCGAGCCCTCTCATTCGTGCTTCCCATTTACGGGCACCGCATCACACAAACCGAGGACCCCACGAGTTAGGAGGTAAGCTTGCTGCCGCCGTCCATCGAGTGAGAAAATTGTTCGGCTTGGAAAGAGGGTTTGGGAAGGGAGGAGGCGTGTGTCGTGACTTGGGTTTTTTCCAAGCCGCACTCATGAACGATGCAGGCTACTATTAGATCTCAATGAGAAAATAAGTATTCGACAAAATGAACCGTAGAAATGGCTTTTGAACTTTTTTTTTGGTGTTGTCAAAAGAGTTGGTGGATGAAAACACTTCAATTTGTTTCTCCAATTGAGGGCCCACCCTTGCTTCCTGTACTGATTTTTCCGTGAGGTAGTCAACAATGGAGGAAGGGTGGTGTGCCATCGTAAGCATGGCGAACGATCAGATAAAGATTGAAATGTCCCAAAGCATCAGTTGCTGACAATGACAAGCAAGTCGACTCCAAATTTTCAAGGAAACCCATCTGTCAACCACAACAATTGTTATTAATCGGTAAAATATACGATCGAAAGGCCTTTTCCTCTGCCTTCTCACGGCACTGGCCGGTTTCTCATCTGCTTCTGTTCACACGATAAGCATGCGAGTGGTGGTGGTCGTGGACTGCTGCGCGGTGCCTTTCTCATGTTTTGTTTTGTGAAAGTTTTGACTACTTGCGAGTGGACAAGCCGTCCAGCCAGTGCCGGAGGAGCACTGCTTCTCTTTCTGGGGCTCTTCCTGCTGCCCAAGTGAGCACGATTGATCAACGGCAGTGACGGCGACGTGCCCTTTTGTAGGTCAGGATCATGTTAGTTGTTAATTAACGGAGATATGTCGATTTGAGTGGCTTTCTAAAGGATGCAGAAACTGTCCTGCAATTCTTGATATGTCGTGATCTTTCCTGATTATTCTAAATAAGCTTTTTCCATATATATATGCGACCGAGATTACGTACATAAGAAAAATAGTTTTTGACTATATCTAATGATATTGATTAGACAAGGTTACATTTTTTACAAACTCACCGCAAGAAAAAAGTAACAGCCCTTCCCGTAATCTCGTTGGAGTCCATAATTCGGTCATTTTCAATATTAGTCGTAAGCGACAGATAAGGCCTTTAGCTCTGACATGAGCCATCCAAGGGAAATGAAGCCTCCCCATAGCTCCGGGCAGTACAAACTATTTTCTAGGATTCCTCATCTGAATGGCAGGTAGCGGTAGGACTGGACTCTTTTTTGTCCCAATCAGTGTCCCACACTGTTGAAGATAATCCTATCTACTTGTACCGTGGTCCCTTAAATATCTTCATGGAGAGCATATTATGGGTTCCACTGGCAACAAAAGTTTGATCCACTATGTCTGGTTGATCCTACAATAAAACTTTGCAAGGATAAGGCTTTGATAAGTATAAAGGTGCATTACGTATTTACCACTCTTCAATTTCAGTGAAGAGATGATACAGGATAAACCTTTTTTTTTCTGAAACAAAAAAGAAGGAAATGTAAGAGGAGAAGAGTCATGATTTGTAAGTTCTTTCATGGTGGATACAACCAGTCGACTAAAGTTTTAGATTGGCAGCCAGCAACAGCCCTTTCTTATTTTCTATCCAACTGATTCAGACAACTACGCACAAGTATTTTGACAAAATTGTCATAAAACTAACAATTGTAACAAATGGATTCATCAGCCAGACGATTTCAACCTTCCTATTATCAAATAATCTGATACGGCGTACCCACACACATTCATTTATGCTTGATAGGGCCTTTCCCAGGGCGGCCGGTGAGCAGCACGTCGCTCTTCTCTCTTTCTCGTCCCTTCAAGCGGTGTCTATACACCTGGTTGGTGGACAGGCCATCGAGAATGCTTTCCAAGACCTTATCTATAGCATAGATGTATGCTTGTTCTCTCTATCTTTTAGGAACTCCTCGATGTCATCCCTTTGTGATTGTGAACAAGGATGGGGTCCCTTATCATTTAGAGTATCACGTATTCAATAAATTCCACTTTGGTGAATATGTCTTTCACCCTCTTAAATCTTCCATGCACGAATCTCAGTGTACCTGGATTTGAACCAATTATTCATTAGCTCTGTTGCTACTTCATTGACAAGTGACTCCACCTGCAACACTATTTCCTTCTTAAAAAAATCACAATCAATACTCCCGCAAAATTAAGCTCTTTGTTTTTTCCCCACCATTTGGGAGTATCCATTCAACGCAATCACACGTTGATCATAAAGTCACCATATTCAACAGCACCGTTGTATTGTTACCCTGGTGGCGTATGTCCTTGATCTATGCGAAAGTGAACAAATCAGATAGAAATTCTCATCCTCGCTGAAAATTAGTTGCCTTTAATCGTGTCGAGTCACTCACCAACATGAACATGTTACTCGCCAACACTGTTGATCTCCTCACTTGTTTGACCACATGTCAAACCACCTGACAAGGATATACATCTCGGGTACCCTACCATAAGGGTACCTGGTGCACGTGTCGACTAAGTCTCAACTATCAAGAGCCTACATGAAGCACATGACGAAAGGCCCAACAAGATGGAGTATCCTCCAAGATTATACATAGGCATAGTCGGTTTAGTCTTTCCTTACATGTAATCTGAGTCGGTTGCGAACTCCCGAGACCCAGCCTATTATATAAAGGTTGGGAGGGCCGTCGATTCAGGACACGCAATACTCGAACCACCAAAACCCTAGCGAGATCAACATCTCGCCGGGACCCCATTGTAGCTCGAATATACACAACAGATCAATACCAGACAAGCAGGAAGTAGGGTGTTACTCTCCGGAGGCCTGAACCTGGGTAAAATTCCTGCTTTTGCTTGTCAGCCGACGAAACTACCAGCTCTACCACGTTCTCTCCCTCGTAATCTCTACCATAGGTCCTTAACCATGGGATTTGATGAGTTAACCCCTCGTCAATTGACGCCGTCTGTGGGAAAGAATAGTGCTGGACTCACGGTTTCTTCGGTTCCATCGGAAAACGGCGATTCGCCGATCGCATCTACAAATGGCAACTCGCCGGCTGCATCAACAAACCAGAACTCGCCGACTCGGGTGGCACTCGGCGACTCGCCGACTCACTCGACAAACGGCAGCACGCCAACTTCACCTGCAAAAAGCACATCAGATCCTCTGATGGACTTCGAGTCGCACTCGCCAGAATTTCAGGAGACGTTCGCTGATCTCGAGTCAGGTTTGGGTTTAACCGTTGGTTCGTTCAATTTTTTCGTAAACAAGCTTGGTATGCAGGACTTGACAGATCCACGCAACTCGCGACTTCCACCCGAGGCTCTATCGATTGCGGCTCCTTTGACTGCGGATCCATCAACTGCGTCCATACCGTCGTCGATCCTTCAAGCTGCTCGTCTGCAACAACCATGTCAACTCGAGAGATCGACGAGCTCATTGCAAAGAACTCCAGGGTGAGTAGGCTGAATCAGCATACCGCACAAACGATCCCGAGCTCAATCTTCCACTCAAGGATAGCTTCGACTGTGGGATCTCCTCAGCGACTTCGATGAGCCCGAAACTCACATCGACAACCACGTCGACTCCGAGATCTGCACCAACAACAACCTCGACTTCGAGATCCATAACAACTTCGCCGACACGAGATGAGCATAGGCGATGAAGACATCGACAGCGAGATCCGTCCAGACGGACCACTCGACGGGCATATCGACTCCGATATGAGACTTGATGAAGACGTCGAGTCCATGACGGGACTCGAAAACACATACACATACCCTCGGGTGATACCCCAGCAGGTCTACGTTGTCTTCGCCGCAGAATCATCTAATGCTGCGGCCAGTCGCAGGCCTACAGAATTCCCGTGCACAGTTACTATGCCGGATGGAGTCACAAATCTCACAATTACTGCTGAGATGGCAGCAAAAGCAGATAAAGTCATCAAGGAGTGCACAATGATGCAGTGGACGCAACACGGAGGAGATGTTGACCTTCCAGTACTTCAACTGGCAGGAATCACTTCGACTGCAGCAGATCAGAGCAACACTCGAAGAACGTAAAAAGCAGGCTAGCTTGTCGAGTGCACGAAGAAGACAGCTCTCCCTGAGCTCCACCGGGCGAGCAGACACAAGACCCAGATCAAGGCTATCACGCCTTGCGGAAGATGAGAGGGCAGCACTCACCCGCAACTTAGGCCACTCTTTCATGACATTCGACGAGGAGGGAGTGCCAGTACCCAAAACAGCTGCGGGTGTCCTTTACTGCCGCAGCATACCTAGAGGCAATCAAGCCTCCAGCGGATGACCCCAATGCAAAACTACATCGCCAACATATCAAATCACTCGCCTTAGCGGCGAAGGCCATACGCCAAATCCCAAAAACTCCAGGAGGGAGTCGAGACCGTGCCATAGTAAACCCGCGTCGTGAAGAACATAATCGCAGTGGTCGCAGTAACCACTCGAAGGAAAGAGGCGGCTCACGTCGGCGCAGGTCCAGAAGTAGATCACGCAGATCTTACAGTAGCGACTCGTACTCTGATCAGGAGCCTGAGCCACACGGAGCTCTGTGCTTCACTCGACGCATCCGCGAGACACGGATGCCCAAAGGGTTCAAACTCACATCTGAACATCCCAAAAACAGGTCGACAGGAACCTTCAGGATGGCTGGAAGACTACAGACTGGCTGTTGCGTGCCAGCGAGGCACGAATATCACAGCCATGCAATACATACGACTCATGCTCGAAGGCACAGCCCGCGAATGGCTCAAGGCTCTACCTCCATCAACATACGACTCGTGGGATCACTTTCGCGCAGACTTCATCAAAAACTTTGAGCCTCTATGTGAGCGACCAAAAACGTTCGAAGAACTGAGAGCCTGCGTTCAGCGGTCGGACGAAATGTTGAGGTCATACATCCGACGATGGACTGAGATACGCAACTCAGTTGGAGTAATTTCAGAAGATATGGCCATGGATGCTTTCATCATGGGCCTGGCCAGGCGAGATTTCAAAGAAGCACTTGGTCGCCAAAAGCCAATTTCTGTGGCTAACCTCCTAAAGATCATGACTGAGTGGGCAGACGGAGAAGACATGGCGCGTACACGCGGGCACGTACACGCGGGTCCTCACCCGTGACAATCATGATAGCGGCAGTCGAAGCCGCAGGGACTCGTACAGAGACGATCGAAGGCGCAAATGTTCAAAACGTCACTACGACGACGACAAACCCGAATTCATGGCGGCTGGATTCTCCACACCCCGCAATGACCAAGACAGAAGCGACCGACGGTCAGAAGACCGACGGGATAGTCGAGATGATCGCCGGGAGAGTCGAGATGATCGCCGGGACAGTCGAGACCGCAACCAACTCAGTGAAGCTACAAGAAAAAGATTGGCGCAAGTCGCGCTCCGACGCACAAAACGAGAGATCATTCGATGACAAGATGGATGCTGATTGCATATTCCACCTGTACAAAGGGGAAGACAGAAAATTGCGCTCCAATCACTCGATGAGAAACTACAGAGAATTCGACCAACTAGCATCTGAGTACGTGCAACTCAGAAAGGCAACAGCCGCACACGCACCCGCACCTGCACCTGTGCCTCAGCCAAACAATGTGCCCGTTCTGATGGCACCACCTCCACCACCACAGCCTGCCGCAGGCGGAAATATCGTGGGTGCCATACAACCCGTACCTCGGGTGGACGAACCTCAGTACCCTCCGCCCCAAAGGCAGATGTACATGATACAGAAAGGTCGCCCTTCCAACAGGGAGCAAAAACTTCGCACTCGACAAGTAAATATGGCGGTCATGTCACCTCCTGCCATAACTGAATTCTTGAAGGGATCCGAAACTGCAATAAGCTTCAGCAGAGAGGACCACCCACCATCGGTCGTTCGTCCAGGGCACTCTGCTCTGGTACTCGACGCCCAAATTGGAGGTTACGCCATGTCCAAGGTCTTCATGGATGGTGGCAGCGGCATAAACATCATCTTTGCGGATACGCTCCGCTAAATGAACAGGTCAGTCGAAAACCTGCCAAAATCCTCAAATACCTTTCACGGTATCGTCCCAAGCAAAGCAATAAGCCCAGAGGCACCATACAACTCGACGTTACGTTCGGGGACAAAAACCACTTCAGGACAGAGTCGATTGAGTTCGAGGTCGTCGACTGGAAGTCACAATACCACGCCATACTTGGACGACCGACGTTCGCTCGGTTCATGGCAGTCCCACACTACGCATACCTCCAGCTGAAAATGTCTGGACCAAAAGGAGTAATCACAGTCAAAGGAAACTTCCAAAAGTCTGATTCTTGCGACCGAGAGTTTAGCAAAATCTCCGAGATGTTCTGCATGGAAGCAACACTCGCCGATCTAGCAGTCTCCAACGATCGAACACTTATGCCGGAGCACAAGAAGGTGGCAGTCGACAGAGCATTCAATGCCACCAACGACTCAAGGTCGCATCAGGTGCACCCGACTGACCCGACCAAGACAGTCAATGTCTCTTCGAGTCTGCCTATCGCATAGGAAAGCGCGCTCGTCGAATTCCTCCATGAGAACTGGGATATATTTGCGTGGTGTCCAGCCGACATGTCAGGTATTCCCAAGGAATTCGCCGAGGACTCTCTCCAATTTTTTCCAGATGCTAAGCCAGTCAAGAAAACAATGCGCCGCATATCCGGCCCGAAAAGAACCGCAGTCGAAGCTGAAGTCGACAGACTACTCGCAGCAGGTTTCATCAGAGAAATCAAGAAATCACAATGGGTGGCCAACCCCGTACTCGTAGAGAAGAAGCACACAGATATCCTTTGGATGTGCGTAGATTTCACAGCACTCAATAAATGTTGTCCAAAGGATCACTTTCCACTACCTCGAATCGACCAGATCGTCGACTCCACTCGGGGTCTACTGCTACACAACTATGCCTTTCTGGCTCAAGAATGCAGGCGCAACCTACCAGCGCATGATGCAAGACTGGCTCAAGAAGCAAATTGGGTGAAACGTCCAAGTCTACGTAGACGACATCGTCATAACAACAAGGAGGAAAACACACTACTCGATGACTTGCGAGAGACGTTCGCAAACCTCAAACGCTTCCACATCAAGCTCAACCCGAAGAAGTGCACGTTCGGCGTGCCGGGGGCAGCTCCTGGGGTATCTAGTCTCGGCTCACGGAACCGAGGCAGACCCGGAGAAAATACAAGCCATCTTGACAATGCAAAGGCCTTCAAAGCTCCATGACGTGCAAAAATTAGCAGGTCGAGTAGCAGCACTCAGCCGATTCATCAGCAAACTAGGCGAAAAAGCACTCCCGTTCTATCGACTGATGAAGAAAGCAGACAAATTCGAGTGGACGCCAGAAGCCGAAGCAGCCTTCACGGACCTCAAGCGAGTCCACACAAGCCCTCCAATCCTCATCGCACCAAGGGAACGAGAGCCACTATACCTGTATGTCTCCGCAACTAACAGGGTGGTAAGTACCGTACTGGTAGTCGAACGCAGGGAGGAGGGACACGCCCAAAGCATACAACACCCAGTCTACTACTTGAGTGAAGTCCTCTCCATATCAAAGCAGCGGTATCCGCATTATCAAAAGCTGGCATACGCCGTGTTCATGTCCTCAAGGAAGCTGATGCACTACTTCGCAGAGCACCCGATCACTGTAGTCAGCACCTCAGGGATCGGAGACATCCTCACAAATCCCAACGCAACTGGGCGAGTCGCAAAATGGCTCATCGAGCTAGGACCACGAGATATCAAGTATGATTACCCGAAGGCCATCAAAGCACAAGTCTTACCTGACTTCCATACCGAGTGGATCGAAGCTCAGTTGCCAGGAGCACCAGATGTGTCCAACTCATGGACTATGTACTTCGCGGCTCAAAGAAGAACGAAGGCGCATGCGCAGGTGTCATCCTCATATCACCAAAAGGCGACAAGTTTCGCTATGTCCTGCAGATGGGATTCGAGTTATCATCCAATAACGAAGCTGAGTACGAGGCCCTGATCCATGGCATGCGGATGGCCAAACCCTCGGGTGCACTCGACTGATGATCTATGGAGACTCGAATCTTGTGGTGCAGCAAACAATGAAGGTCTGCGACGCCATCGCAGACAACATGATCGCCTACCGCGACCTGTACAACATAATGGAGGGCAGCTTCGAAGGCTGCGAGTTGCGGCACATAGGGCGCGAGAGCAACTAAGAAGCAGACAAGCTAGCCAACCTTGGCGCGACCAAAGCACCAGTTCCACCTGGTGTCTTCCTCGAGCGCATCGAGCACAGGTCCATCAAGCAAAAACGAACATATCCTACATCAGCTGCACCAGCCAAGAGCAAAGCACCTACCACAGAGGACCCGCCAGTCGAGGTACTCCTCATTGAGCCAACTTGGACTCAACCTTTCCTCGCATACATACTCCGCGGCGAGGTACCTGAAGACATAACAGAGTCAAGACGCGTCACTCGACGATCTAAAGCATACACCGTCATCAACGGCAAACTATACAAGTGCAGCGTATCATGTATGTTCCAACGATGCATAGCATTCGAAGATGGCCAGGCCATCCTTCGTGATATTCATGCAGGTACCTGCGGGCATCACGCCAGCAGTCGATCACTCGTAGCCAAAGCCTTTCGCGCAGGCTTCTACTGGCCCACAGCACTCAAAGACGCGGAGGACATAGTCAAAAGGTGCATCGACTGTCAAAAATTCGCCACAAAGCCGCACGCACCCGCATCGGCGTTGAAGACAATACCATTGGCTTGGCCCTTCGCCCAGTGGGGGCTTGATATGGTCGGACCACTCAAAAAATCCTCCCATGGAGGGCACACTCACCTCCTGGTGGCGGTCGACAAGTTCACCAAGTGGATTGAAGCAGTCCCTGTCACAAGTTCGACTGCCACTACAGCAGTCAATTTCGTAAAATCCATCATATACCGCTTCGGTGTACCAAGCAGCATCATCACTGATAACGGTATAAACTTCACGGCTGAAGAGTTCCGATCCTTCTGCAAAGAGCAGGACATCACGCTCAATTATGCATCCATGGCACACCCGCAGTTCAATGGCCAAGTCGAAAAAGCCAATGGACTCGTGACAAGCGGAATCAAGAAACGCCTCCTGGTGCCACTCAAAAGATCCGCGGGTGCTTGGGTCGAAGAACTCCCATCTGTGCTATGGAGCCTACGAACAACTCCTAACGCTTCAACACAGTTCACCCCATTTTTCATGGTCTACGGCGCAGAGGCAATCCTGCCATCAGATGTAAGATTCAATGCACCAAGACCCGAAGCATACAACGAAGAAGATGCAGATGAAGCACTCGAAGATGCAGTCGACTTGCTCGAAGAAGCACGAAACACGGCGCTAGCACGCACAGCTGTCTATCAGCAAGACATCCGCAACTACCATAGCCGTCGACTACGCACCAGGTCCTTCGAGGTTGGCGACCTAGTACTTCGACTGAAGCAAAAGAAGGTGCACAAACTCGCTTCTCCATGGGAAGGACCCTTCATCATAACCGAGGTCATTGGTGGCGGAGCATACAGACTGAAGCACGCGAAGACAGGCAAACTCTCGCACAATCCTTGAAACGTTGCGCAGCTGCGCCGTTTCTATGCTTTGATTGCTAGTCGCATAATGTAATAGGCACATATGTCGGATGGCTGCAGGTTTCAGACGCGCTCTTTTCCTTACAGGGTACCTACGGGGACTGGAAAGTTTTTAATGAGGCGGCCTGCAGCTTAATATTCAAAAGTGGAATATAATCAATATTCCTCCTATCTTTCTGTTTACTATTCGCATAACTCATATCTTAGCCGCACCCGAGCACTCGGGGGCTGCGCTATCAAAAACACGAGCTTTCGCTCCCACAAAAATAAACAACCCAGACGCACCCGAATACTCGGGGGCTGGGTCATAAAAAAGATTTGCAAACAAACAGCCCAGCCCCACTCGAATGCTCGGGGGCTGGGTCCTAAAACAAATTCATAAACAGTATTCTCAGCCGCACCCGAGGATTCGGGGTCTGGATAATCATAAGTTTACAATAAATTACTTCATACACCCCACTCAACAGGCTCGGGGGCTGCGGTGATACAAATATTTAGTTCATAATACTTACAAGTATTACATTTACATTCGGGGGCTGCCCCTCTATACACAAGTACATGCGCAACAGTTCCTATTCTTCCGGTTCATCCTTGATGGGCACAGCAGGGCCAAGAAGTTGATCGTGGCAACGCTCGACTAGCAACCTCGTGCATAAGTTTGTGCCATCAAGATTCGCTTGGGACAGAGTCGAACCAACATCGGGTGGTGGAAGCACCAAGTTGGGTCGTCGGCTGCGCATATATGCCATCGCCGCATTTGCACCTAGCACAAGTTTCTGAGTAATCACCTCTTGGATAGGACCTGACAGTCGAAAAAGTCCAACCAGGGCGTGGATTCCATGCGGCTGTGGCCCAGTGGGAAACAGGATCTCGTTGAGGCGACTAAATGCCACCCTGCATATTTCGAGTAGCTGTGCGCCTCGCCACGCTCGATCCTTCAGAGTTGCGAGTGTGCGCGTTCGAACCTATCAAGCCAAAAATGCTGACGGCCAGTTGTCGGGTTGTCAGTGGCATTATCCAACGCTCTTCAACGCGAGCTTGCTCTGCTTGGAAGTCAGAGACAAAACCTGCACAAAGAACAAATCAAGTCACTCGCAATAAGAGTAGCCAAACAATCCATAATCAGGGAAAGGTTTGTACTCACACTCGAGTTGCCTGTTTACAAGGTCCATCTCGCCAAGCACATAATCTTCACGTTCTGTGGCTGGAGCTGGTCTCATTCTCAGTATATCCAGCTCGCTCTGGGCACTCTTTATCTATTGCTCCAGTTTCACGACTCGAGCTTTCATATAACGCATCACTTTGGCATCATTCGCCACTTGAGCTCGAGATCGGGTGGAAGCACGAGGACGTGACGAACCAGCTGAAGTAGCGGCTGCCCGTGGCTGTTCCAAACATCATAAAAATCTCATGTCAGATATGAGAGATTCATCACAAAGCTCAGGCGAGTAACAGCACATAGCCTTACAGGCGAAAACACAACAAGGAACCAAATCCATACAAGTGTAGCAAAAACATACGCATACTCGCGTTATCATAAAGTATAATTACACAACATAAATAAGGGTTCGGCTACCCTATCTCTCGGACACAGACTCCGACCTAGCCCTACTCTCGCGAGTGGCAACCTCTGCCGCTCGGCGCTCCATAGTGGCTATGAAGATGTTGGCCAGTCGAGCGGCTGGCTCGCTAACGGCCTTCAGAGACATAGGCTTCCCACCGGGCTTTCGAGGGAAGTCAGACATGGCCGCTTCGAAGTCACCCTTTATTCCATGACCCAAAATGAGCTTGAGGGTGGACTCCGAGCCGCGTACCGTGAGAGCGCGAGCAAATCTCGCCATGGTCGAGGTCCCTGGTCCAAGCACGTTGGCGAAGCCATCAACAGTCGACGGTTGCTCGCCAAGGAAGCACTTCTTTGTACACGGCGCCGAGGGTGCTGGCAGACTTGACTAGGGCGTCCTTCGCCTGGACAAATGTAGCGCCGAGGTCACCTATAACCTGGTCGAGTGATAACTCTTCACTGACCATGTCAGTCGGTGCTGGCGCACCAATCGCCTCTGTAACAAATAGCAGAAAGAGCAAATATTAGTACATAATACCCAACAGGTACACAAGAAGCATGCAAAGAGATAGTTACTTACCTCTCACATTCTGCGCAAGGCCAGCCAGTCGCTCAGCATACTCTTTCTCGTGTACGGCGGCTGCGGCCTTGCTGGCATCCAAAGTTTTCTTCGACTCGGCGCATTGGGCGGCGAGTGCCTCCTCTAGCTCCTTCACCCGGGACTCAGCCGATGCCTTGTCACCTGAATTTGATGGCAAGAAGCAATTCAAACATTCGACTAAGCAAAGACAGTGCAAAAAGAACTTCGGGTACAGAATCAATATATACTTACGGGTAAGTTGCTCCAAGTTAGCACGCAGACTGTCCCTCTCCTGCTCCACCTGGACAAAAGGTTTGCCTGATTCCACCAGGTTGAGGTAGTAGGGCTGCAAGCACACGAAACCAGCATAAGTTATACATAACCAGTCCCGTATGCGGACTCGACAAAAGACACTTACGTGTTCAGTCCAAGCCGCAGGCTTTGCGGCAGATGTCCCGACTTCTGGGGTGGCAGCACTCGCAACCTTGGCCGCTTCAATGGCAGTAGCCGTGGCTGCTGATTGAACGACTTCAGGAGCAACAGGAGAGACGTCCAGGTGCTCAGGGTCAAAATTTTGTCGGATTGACGAGTCGGAGGATGCACAGTCTCAGCACTACAAGTGACAGAAGACAAACAAACATAAGCACGAATACCAAAACGAAAAAACTCAGTACAGAAAGCATAGGAGCAAACCTGTGCTCTTCTTCCTCCTCACTGTCGTGGTTGTCAAAATTTGGGCCTCCAAAAAGCAGCTCCTCACCCGATTGGGGAGGAGGAGCTGAGCTCAACGGGCTCACATCCAAAGGAGCAGGTTTGGCAGAAGGAGAGGAGCCCGAGTCTCCGTCATCCTTCACATCCGACTCCTTCGCGGGTGAGCTCATGGAAGAAGACAAACCTCGGGCCACCCGACGACGCTTGCGAGTGGGAACCTCGCTCACATGATTAGTCGTGGCTGGCTCCTCAGTCTGTACTTACTCTACCTCTTCGTCTTCGACCTCTTCCATAGGAGATGTGGTAGCCGAAGGTAGAAGCGATTCATCCCCTCCCTTCGTTTCTACCGTTTGCACCTCCGTTTCATGAGTTGGACCATTCTCGGGAAGAGGCGGAAGGGTCGACGCAGTCGAATGCCCCTGCACACAAAGGAGAACATCCAAAGAGTTAAAAATGCAAAAATAAAGGGTGACAAAAACCCGACGACAAAAGGTACATAAAAGCTAAACTTACTTCAAGCAAAGGGTTGTCAGCCCCATATGGAGTGACAGGGCAGTCGAGATTGCACGGATCGGTTGCCTTGGTGCTGGTAATGGATCGCACATGCGTGTCCAGCTCATTCTTCGACAACTCGTCTGGGCTCATTCGACTGGCGTCATGCGCACCTTCATACTGCCACATGGGATGAGCGCGGGCGCGAAGCGGCCACACCCGCAACCTGACAAAGGTGGCAATCAGATGCACACCAGTGACAGTGCCCAGCATCTTAGCAATCTTCTCCAAAAGGGGCGCCGCCTCCGCTTGTTCTTCAGCCGACAAAGGATGGGCCCATGCCTTGGTCTTCTCCAGAGCCTTGGCAGCCGAAAAGGCAGGGAGGCATGCTTGCTCGATGGAGACGTAGAACCATTTGTTCCTCCACCCTTGTGCGAAATCGACTGGCTAGCTTCAGGGCAAAATGGCGGGTGTCGCCGCGCAGCTGGATCCCGAAGCCGCCCACGGGGTAGGTGCGACCACCTCCCACGTTCGGGCGAACGAGGAAAATCGACTTCCACAGCGCCCAACTGGGAGAGACTCCCAGAAAACACTCACAGAGCGTAATAAAACACGCAATGTGCAGAATACCATTAGGGGTGAAATCGTGGATTTGCACCCCATAGGCATACATCAGACCACGAACAAAATCGTGGAGGGGGAGCGAAAACCCTCTAGGAAGAAATTCCGCAAAACATACGTGCTCATTGGCGTGAGGCTCGTGGAATACCTCCTTGGGCGATGGAGCGCGGACCGCCAACTGGTCCTCGGGTGGTAGCAGGCCCTGCTGGCGGAGCTTGACGAGGTGTGCATCCTTGATCGAGGACTTCGCCCAATCCCCGGTGCTCTTTTTCAAGCCAGCGGCAGATGCAGATGCGCTCGCCGCAACCTTCTTCCCCTTCACTGCCACCACAGCAGCAGTCGCGGCAGAACGCTTGTTGCCCGCTACCTTCTTCATCGTCAAGGAGAGGGTGGTAGAGCGCACAAAACTTTGGCACAAGAACAATGGAGGAGGAGCGCGAGGAAGAAGATGAAGCAGGGGCGGCGCGCAGAGCAAACGGCAAGTAAAAATTATGCCAGCGCCGTCCTCGCTATTTACCACAAAGCGATCTGTTCAGAAAAGCATTCGAGTCCGCCCAACGCATATCGGTCATTCGACTACCTTGCTTGGTTCGGGTGTGGAAAGGCAATGTTACGGCAAAATTGGTCACTCGACCGTTCATTCGACTAAGGCTTATTACTCCCATCGGGAGCATATCAAAAATTTCTTCGACTAAGAGTGTATGGGATAAAAAGATTTGAGATTATCCTCCATTGCAAGCAATAAAGCACAATCTCGGGGGCTACTCCCATCGGGAGCGCTGTCGCGCACCAGATAGAATAATGATAAAGTATCAGTTGACAAAATACTCTACTCAGTTCATATGCAAAATCATACTCGAAACTTTCCCGAGTTGCGTCCGCCGCAAATAACCTCGGATGTTGCATGCATAGTGCAAAGGTAAGACCCGCCGAACTTTCGAGCTGGGCTAAGGACCGTTCCAGCAGCGTTAATCCTTAAAATCTTCCGTGTCAGCAGACATGATGAAAAATCCCGACGGACGCGTTGGGTAAATGTCAAAGTTATACTACAGATCGATTCAGTAAGACCTCCGCGGCCTAGTCGAGTCTGACCAGTCTGTTCCAAGTTCGAGTCCGGGGACTCGAGTTTGATTGAAGGCCACTAAGGTTTTACCCGAATGTGTAGTTAACCGGTCCCGATCCGTCGAGTGTACCGGACCTACTAAGCTATTATCCCTTGATTATCATAAGCAAAAACCAAAGTCGATGAAATACTCGACATAGCCAACATGTGCTATTCATACAGGAATTCCAATTATAAGCACAGGTACAAAAGAATATGACGTGCACTTACGAACGAGTCCATGCCCGATTCTTCGAGTCAGACAAGTACTCGGGGGCTACTGACAAGGATATACATCTCGGGTACCCTCCCATAAGGGTACCTGGTGCACGTGTCGACTAAGGCCCAACTATCAAGAGCCTACATGAAGCCCATGATGAAAGACCCAACAAGATGGAGTATCCTCCAAGATTAGACATAGGCATAGTCGGTTTAGGCTTTCCTTACATGTAATCTGAGTCGCTTGCGAACTTCCGAGACCCAGCCTATTATATAAAGGTTGGGAGGGCCGCCGATCCAGGACACGCAATACTCGAACCACCAAAACCCTAGCGAGATCAACATCTCGCCGGGACCCCATTGTAACTCGAATATACACACCAGATCAATACCAGACAAGCAGGAAGTAGGGTGTTACTCTCCGGAGGCCTGAACCTGGGTAAAATTCCTGCTTTTGCTTGTCAGCCGACGAAACTACTAGCTCTACCACGTTCTCTCCCTCGTAATCTCAACCCTAGGTCCTTAACCATGGGATTTGATGAGTTAACCCCTCGTCACCACCCGTGTCATGCTTTATCGCCGTGTTCATCTACAGTCACGCCGAGTCACATGGGTCGTGAACCCACACCACCTCAAGCCCCAATGTAGAACAACACCGGCCATACCTGACCGATGCCGAGAGCACGTATCTCTCAAATCACTGAGCTCCAGTCCGAACAATGTGCTACCCAATCTGCTGAATTAAGTTTCCAATCTCTGAGCTATTATGTCGTAGCCCCTCCATCAGCTGAGTGTAATCTTATATTCCGAACCAGCTCCACAATTAACATGACTCCACGTATATGTACATACTAACTCGCACCCGTCGACTCCAAACTATCCCTGTGTATATTCTTGAGGCAAACCCATGCCCTCACATGTCGAAGCGCGCATTTTTTCAGCCACTTTTTTAAGTTTCTAATTTTTTTCCTGAATATTAGATGCGGTTGTCTCCATGTGCCATTAGCCGATATTTTTTTAAAATAATAATTTTTTAATTAAATTCGAGAAATAATTCGTGTTTTGATAGTTTTTGAAAAATAATACAGCCTCGTTTGCGCCGTGGAAGACAGGCACCTATCGTCTGCACCGTAGACGATTAGCTGGCACGCCTGACAGGGCCTGCTCGTTTGCGGCATAGACGACCAGACCTGGTCGTCCGCGGCATAGCTGATGGGGACCTGCTCGGCTACACCACAGCCGACTGATGCATGCACTTGTAGCTCGATCACGTTCATGGCCGCACGTCCATGGCGAAGAGTTGGTGGCGCGAGGGCCGCCGCCATGGACCACGGCAAGCCTTGCCGTCATGTCTGCAAGATAGCCCTATCTCCACTCTTTCGATTCCCTACCTCGGTGCCACTGAAAATGCATGAGCCCTCATGTGTGGTTTTGGCAATTAATGACAATCTCTATGGACTAATGGTTGCATTGAGCTATCCTTGTAGGGCTTGTCCATTGGCAATGCTTGAACACCATGTGTTGGTATCAAGTTTGAAAGAAGAAGATAAAGTGATAACCAAATCAATATCCAAGTCATCATATATATTAAGAGAAGAAGTTGAAGTGCAAGTTCAAGAGAAGCATCTCGAAGAAATCTTATGCTTGAAGCTTGTCACCCATTTGGAGATATTGGTCAAGTAAAGATGTGCCTTATAGAGGCTCTCCCATATTGGTGTATGGGGGAGCGATATGTGAGTCTTCACCAAGCAAAGCGCAATCAAGAAAGGTGGTCCACTTGAAGAGATCAAGATCGTCATCATCTAGATCAAGTGGAATGCGCAAGGCAAATGTATGATCTTGATAGGGTTTCTATTTTACCGGTCTCTTGTTGGTGGGAGACCGGGTTATAGGATAGACGGCGTACTATCAACAGGGGCTCTCAAGTGAGTAACTTGATCGCATCTTTGTGGAGAGCTCAAACATTTGCATACTTGGCATCATCATCTTTCTTGGTTCTTATTTGGTTTTTCTCCTAGTTGGGTTTTGGTGCTTGTCGTGATCTGCATGACAAGACCAAGTTCTTCGAAAACAGATTTTGGTTCGAAAACTTGCTGCGTTTTCGTGTTAGAAATATTATCGGTTTATCCGTGAGGAAAGTTCCACACCTTCCCATCCGTGTGGAAAACGAATTTTTTGTAGGAAAGCTCTTGTCGTTACCTTTCCAACAAAATTGGTTTCACCTAATTTAGAGTTCAAACGAGAAAGTTATTGGGTTTACAGTTTTGCTGATTTGCTGCTGTTTTTCCTGGCCGGAGTGTCCGGTGTGCCAGGGCCGGAGTTTCCGGTGTGCCTCTACCAGAGTCTCCGGCCTCAGGGGTGCTCAGGGGCCGGAGTCTCCGACCCATCAGGTTTTTGGTGCGAAGTGCGCAACAAGACGGCGCTCTCTGTGTTGGGTTCGGAGTTGGTCCGGAGGGACCCCGGAGACTCCGCCCCCTCCGGGTCCGGAGTTTCCGCCCAGGCCGGAGTCTCCGGCCCTCCTGGACCGGAGTCTCCGGTGTAAGTTTCCTGCAACGGCTCTTTTTCTGTGGACCTATAAAAAGGCCCCCCATCTTAACCCAAAGAGTCGGCTCTTCCAAGCACGAAATTTCCCCCTCTCTCACCTCCATTGTTGACCTTGGAAAGCTTGCCCCTCTCCCAATTCCTCCCATGATTCTTTCATATCTTTGAGAGATTTGAGAGAGGAGATCTAGATCTACAATTCCACCAATCCATTCCTCCTCTAAGTGAGAGGAACCTAGTAGATCTTGATCTTGCAGTTCCATTTGTTGAGTTCTTCTTTGTTCTTCCTCTCTTCTCCCCCCATAAGCATTAGTTCTTTTTAGTGGGATCTGAGAGTGAAGGATTTGAGCACTTGTGCTCTTGTCATTGCTTTGTGCATCGGTTTGTGCTCTCCACGAGGATTCGTGGAAGTTGGAAGTTTGTGAGCTTGTTACTTTTGGGTTTTTGGACCCTAGACGCCATTGTGGTGGTTGACACCTTTGTGATCACTTGTAGCCATCCGAGAGCCTCCAATCCAGTTGTGGGTTGTGCCCCGTGTTGTTGTTGTAAAGGCTCCGGATTCCGTCTTGAAAGATTCTGATAGTTAAAGGTGAACCAAACCTTTGTGGTGCGGTTCATCGGAAAAGAAGGTGAAACCTTTGTGGCTGTTGAGTTGACCTTTGTGGTATCTCACACCTCTCCAACGAGACGTACTCCCCTAAAAGGAGGAACTCGGGAATACATCCTCGTCCCCGCGTGACTCGGTTATTTCTATATCTGAACTATTTACTTATGCACTTTACATTGTGATAACCTTCGTGCTTGAAGTATTCTATATTGCTATCACTTTGTTACTTGTCTTGCTTAGCATAAGTTGTTGGTGCACATAGGTGAGTCTATTATATTTAGGTTGTTGGCTTGTTAATTTAAACACCTAGTTTTATTCTGCAATTATCAAGCCTAAACCGGGAAATTTTTAATCGCCTATTTACCCCCTCTAGGCGACATCCTTGTCCTTTCAGCCACCTCTTCCCTCCTCTACTTCACGTGAACGAGCTCGCGCCGAGCTGCCCTCCGTCCGGCCAAGACGACGACGCCGTTGCCTCAAGATCGAGATACGCCTCGACCTATTCTACGGGCGACATCAAGAACAGGAGCTCACGCACTTCGCAGCTAACTACACGCACGGCCGGTCGGCGAGGCACGCGCGGCTCGCTAGCTAGCACACACGGCCGGCCGCGGCGAGCACGCACGCACATCGTCTAGCACACACACAGCTCTCAAACGCCTGCACGCACGCCGGCTAGCACGCACCCAGCTCGCGCACGCCGGCTAACATGCACGCACGCACACAGCTCACGCATGCACGCACGCAGCTCACGCACTCAGGTACTCGTCCAGAATCGATCCAGCTGCTCGCGTAGCTAGCTGAATCCAAGTTTAGCTAGTTGGGCACTTATCGTCTGCGGCGCGGACGACAGGGAGACGATAGGGCCTGATCGTCCAAGCCGCACACGATAGGTGCTTGTCATCCACGGCACAAACGAGTCTGTATTATTTTTCAAAAACTTTCAAAACGCGTAATATTTATCAAATTTAATAAAAAATGTATTATTTAAAAATAATTAGCCCATTAGCCGCCATGTCCGATTAGTTTGTGCTAAGGTTATAGACTTAGGTTAGTTTTTAGGTGTGTCCCCAGTTTGGCGCCATAAACAGACCCATTTTCACCGTCCCCTCTCCTGAGCCTTCCCCTGTATGCCACCCTCAGTCAGTCCATCACTTCCCAAACCCCTACACCACTCCCGACGGCGGAGAACCTTCCGTCTAGCTAGTGTCGCCGCAACCATGGCCTCCTCCCCCTCAGATATCGCCATCGACGCCGTTCTAAGGGGCGACCTCCGCCTCCTCAAGAGTAAGCTCTCTCTCTCTCTCTTCCCCCGAACACTCGCGCGGCGTGGTGTTGTGTAGTACGGACGGATTTCCGGCCGGCTGGCGGCAAATCCGTGATCCCTGCGAGATTTGCGAGCGAGCGAGCTTCGATTTGTACGATTTTAGATGGAAACCCCCAAAAACATTTTGCACGGAGAAACCCCAATTTCGGTAGTCCGTGCCCTAGTTACACCGATTTGGAGTCTCCTCTGCGCGAATTTCCCATCTGCATTTGGCCCCTTCCGCTCGTGCAAATGATTTTGCTGTCTGACTGACTTGGGTCGTTCCTCCGCTATTTAGAAATGGCGAAGAAGGTGGACCTGCGGGAGCCAAGGACGCGAAAGGGGTTAGCGTGCTCCACATCGCTGCGTGCAAGGGCTGCCTGGAGATCTGCAGGTTCCTGGTGGAGGAGTCTGGGCTTGATGTCAATTTGGCGCTGAAAACAGGTGCGCCTCGCACACGCACCTGCTTGAAATTCAACCTCATGCCAAGTTTGTTTTGTCTAATAGATAATTTGGTGCTGAATCTGGAGATGTTTTATTCCCCTTGTAAGGTGCGACGCCGATGTTCTACGCTGCACGTGCTGGTGATGTCCAAATTATGAGGTACCTCCTTGACCGTGGCGGCGACCCTGCAATGCCCGACGAGAGGGGCACCACGCAGCTGCACGCTGCAGCAGACAAAGGTGGGCTTTCTCACTCTTGAACTCACTCTGTCCCTCAAATCGAAGGAATTTAGATCTGTCCTATCGTTGTTGTGACTCCAGGGAACTGCGAGGCTGTAAGGCTATTGCTGTCCATAGGAGTCCATGTCGACCCTATTGATCATCGGGGGACACCATTTCACTTGGCTGCTGCATATGACCATGATAAGGTTGTGAAGGTTCTGCTGGAGCATGCTGCTGATGTAAGTTGCCTATTTCATTGTCTCCTAATTGGACTGGAAACACAGACGTGATAAAATGCTGTTGGCTTGATGCTGCAATGGCTTATTATTGGAAGTTTATCGAAAAAGGATACTTGTTGGGTTCCTAAAAATATTATTATGTGATCTAGATAAACTATGTTTCCTTTCCATTTTCAGCCCAACAGAGTGGTCATTCACATGCTTTCACCCCTCCTGGTAGCTTTATGTCAGAAGTCCTTGAATTGCTTCAAGCTACTGATTGAGGTCCACTAATTTGCCGACTTCATGTATTTTCTTATGTTTTCTATGTTTAATTGGGTCCTGATTTTGTAGAGTAACTTGTTTTTTCTAGTTAAATGTGTCATGATTACTTGTGCAAGTTCTGTGTCTAAAGCTATTTTATTGTTATCGATAGGCTGGTGCTGATGTGAATGCTCATGGTTCCTCTGCACCAGCTCCTTTAACGCAAGCAGTCAATATTGGCTTAACCAACTTTATCAATTTTCTCCTAGACGCTGGAGCCGACCCAACATTCCTAACCAGGTAAGTATATCTCGGTCTTCATCTCTCCGTTTACTATCTTGTATGCTTTACGATTTGCAATCTTGGCTCCTTTCTCCTTGCATCCAATACATGGTGGAATCTAATTACTCCTGAGATACAAGTACATTGTATAGATTGTTCATGTTCAACTGAATATTGTACATGCATCCAATACAGGGTGGAATCTAGTTAAGCTCTCCTGAGATACAAGTACATTGTATAGATTGTTCATGTTCAACTGAATATTGTGCAGTAGGTTTGTATTCAAGTGCATCGTTTCGGTTTGCTTCAGAGTTCTTATTGCACTGGCTTAGGAAGACATCACAAGATTGCAGCTCTAGTGCCAAGTGTTACAACAGATATTACATATCTCATCTCAGAATCGTGATACTAGTAGGTCACTGTGACATATTATTTTTTAGTGCTCTGAGTCCATTTACTATGGTTCAAGAGGGAGCATGTGTCTAGCTTTGCTGCAAACTATGTTCAGTTTATGCAACAGTGTCTAAAACTGTTACTGCCAGCGCGATGAAGTAAGGAATATCTCATTTTCTCATAATGATTTTGGTCGAAGGAAAATCTAATGACATTGATGGCTTTATCATTTTCGTTCTGGATTATATAACATCTTATGTTATTCTTTCTTATGATATAGCATGGTGCAATTCCAATCGAGGGAGCAGCATTTCGTGGTCGACGTGACCTTGTTGAAGTCCTATTTCCTAGAACAAAACCAATTCCATCTCTGCCAGATTGGAGTGTTGATGGGATAACGAGAACCGTGAATTCTCCGCATATCAATCCTCTTCAGGCATGTACAGAATTTTTTACTTCATTTTAGGCTATACTCATGAAGCTTAATGTATGATTGCTTTGTATTTTCTACGTAAACCAGATAATCTGTTGTGCTTGTTCTTCTTGACAAATTGGAAAGTTCAACACACGCAATGCATACTCATGAACTCTGTTTACATGCATGGATCTCTTTGGTCCTACAATTGTTTCCACTTAGATGTTCGTAGAAGAAATAAGGCAAGTTTTACTCATGATAACATTTTTGAAATTTTAGCCTCATTGTTCTATCTCCTGTATGTTCTTCCCCCCGCAAAAAAAAAAGCCTGTATGTTCTTCATAAATTCTTGGTATATGCACCCTTTATGTATTGGGATGGAAGATGTTATTACTTATACCTAAATAGAGTTATGTATTCAAATTTGTTGACGTTTTGTTCAATTTGTTCACAAGTTTGCAAAGCTAACAAGATTATGGTTAAGAAATTTTGACCAAGCAGCATATTATTTTAATTTTTAAACTTAATAAGTTACTGTGGTGTACAAACTGCCATTTGGTACGCCTATAACTGGACATGCTACTGTGTTCAGACCCCAGATTTAGTGGCCGAAAGAATTGCTTATTTGAAGTCACGAGCAAAGGAAGCATTTTCAAAGGAAGAATACCTTGCAGCGATTTACTTCTATGGCCTGGTAAGCGCATTGACGAGGTTATACTCTGCGGGTACCCCAGCATAAGGGTACCTGGTGCACGTGATGATTAAAGAAGCCCAAGGATTAATCGAATCCCATGAAGAAAGGCCCAAGACGAAGAGTGTTTTCCAAGTTAGATCAAATAATAGTCGGTTAAGACTTTCCATACATGTAACCTTGGTCGGTTGTGTTTCCCGAACCTAGCCTCCTATATAAAGGCTGGGAGGGAGATCGATCAAGGACAAGCAATCCATAGCCACCAAAACCTCGACGAGATCTACTGTTCGTCGAACCCTTGTAACCTCCATATTCAAATCATAAACACAGACAAGCAGGAAGTAGGGGTTTTACCTCACTCGAGGGCCCTGAACCTAGGTAAATCCAGCTTGTCAGCCGTCGATTCCACCAATACTACGCGTTCTCTACCACACAATCAACCCTAGGTATAGCAACCATGGGAATTGCCGAGGGCACACCTCGACAATTGGCGCCGTCTGTGGGAAGAGGTAGTATTGGGCTCACGGTTTCGCCGGTTTCATCATCAAGCGGCCACCCGATGATCGCATCTGCACAAGGTAACTCGCCTACTGCATCATCAAAAAGCAAATCACCAACCACCGTTGCAAACAGCAACTCGCCGGCAAGATCCACCAGCATCAATTCAAAAAGCGATCACTCGCCAAAATCTCCAAGGAGGCTCACGCCGCACTCGATGGAAGCTCAGCAAGCCTTCGCCGGACTCGAATCAGGTTTGGATATTACGGTTGGAAAATTTAACTTCTTTGTCGATAAAGATGGTGTGCAGGACCTGTTAGATCCACTCGACGTGGAGACACTCGACATGGAGACAATCGACAATGCTTCGACTGCAACACTATCCATCTTGGGCGCAACATCGTCACAGATCGTCCCGATCCAATCGCCAAGCGACTCTGCCACGTCCATGACCTCGCAAGAGTTCCGTAACGAGGTGGCAAAAAGATTTGGAAGAAGCGAGATCGAATCTGCGTACCGCCCAAACAACTCAATCGAGTCGCTCGACGACATCGTCGACTGCAATGACGTCGCGGGGAACGAAGAGAACATAGACAACAACATATATCTCGCCGATCTAAACGGCCCAGAAATCCGTGCTAGCCACGAGATATTCACCTGCGACGCAGACAGCCTGGACAAAGCACTCGAAGACATACTCGATTGTGGCGGAAACCCCAACAAGCAAAGCAACTCCAACATGAGCCTGGACGACGACGCCGAATCCATAAAACGCATCAGCAGCACATGGATGGAGGATCGGGTGGTACCGTACCAGGTATATACCGCGAGTACAGCAGAAACATCAGCAGCCGCAACATGCCGTCGACCTACAGAATACCCTTGCACAGTCACCATGCCAGATGGAACAACCACGCTGACCATCACCGCAGAGATGGCGGAGAAAGTGAGCAAAGTAATCGAGAGCTGCACGATGCTACCAGCAAACGCAACTCCAGAAGAGGTATTAACCTTACAATATTTCCAATGGCAAGAATCGATACGGTTAAAAAACTACCGAGCAGTACTCGAAGAACGCAAAAAGCAAGCCAGCATATCGAGTGCCCGGCGAAGAGCATTGTCTACGAGTTCAACGGGCAGAAACGACCCCGCGAATAGGTCACGATTCATCAACCTCGGAGACGCAGATCGTGCAGCGGTCACTCGGAACCTAAACCCAGCCTTCATGGCAGTCGACGCGGAAGGAGTTCCCATACCTACTGAGCCAGCCGGGGCGCTGATGACGCTAGGCACCTACCTCAGAACAATCGAACCTCCTGCAGGAGACCCAAAGAGGGATCAGCACCTCCAACTGTACAAACAACTGGCAATAGCAGCACAAGCCATACAGCATCCACAAGCAACTCCAAGGAGAGATACAGATCGGGATCGTCGCAGTCGAAGCCCTCGGGGAAGGAGCAGTCGAAAAAGCTCACGTCGTCATCGTTCCAGTAGGAGCCATTCGAGGAGGTCATACAGCAACAGCTCAGACTCGGAAGCAGAAATCGGGCCATGTGGAGCGCTATGCTTCACTCGACGGATCCGGGAGGCTCGTATGCCCAAGAAATTTTCGCTAGCTACCACGCCTAAGTTCAACTGCAAACAAGAGCCATCAGGCTGGCTAGAAGATTACAGGCTGGCAGTCGGATGTCAGCGCGGTACCACAACTACAGCTATGCAGTACATACAACTTATGATGGAAGGAACGGCTCGCGATTGGCTCAAATCGCTACCCGAATCATACTACGATTCGTGGGAACACTTCAAGGGTGATTTCATCAAATACTTCGAGCCTCTATGTGAGCGCCCCAAAACCTTCGAGGAGCTCCGGACCTGCAAGCAAAAGTCAGATGAATCTCTGAGATCGTACATACGGCGGTGGACCACCATCCGTAACTCAGTAGGCAACGTATCAGAAGATAGGGCAATCGACGCCTTCAAAAACGGACTCTGGAGGGAAGACTTCAAAGAAACACTTGGTCGAGAAGACCCAAAAACAATGGCCGCACTCATGGTACTCGCAACAAAGTGGGCAGACGGAGAAGACTCCGTACGAGGCAATCGACCTGTAGCATCACATGAAAATCACGAGGGGGCAGTCGAGACCGCAGAGATAGCTACAGAGATGATCGAAGGCGCAAACGCAAGAATCGTTATCACGACGATGACCATCCAAACTTCATTGCAGCAGGCTTTGTCCAGTCAAGGGACAGTCGCGACCAAACTGACAGACGACCCGACGATCATCGTGATAATCGAGATCATCATACAGACGATCGCCGAGGTAATCGAGACCACCGTACAGACGATCGACGTGACAGTCGAGAGCACAGACGCGACGACCGAGATAGCTACAGAAGGCCAGAGTGGCGCAGGCGAGCAGACAAAGATCCTGAGCGTTCAATCGAGGAGAAGATGGACGATTATTGCAGGTTCCATCTTTACAAAGGGGATGATGGTAAGCTTCGCTCTAACCACTCGCTGAGAAATTGCAGGGAATTTGATCAACTTGCGATTGAACATATACTGCGACTGCAAAGAGATGGGCGTGCACCTCCTCAACTAGTGCAGATTCCATCGACTACATCACAAGCACAACCTGTTCAGGCATATCCAGCACCGCAACAAGTACAACAAGCACAGGTATATTCCATACCACCACAAACACAGTCTACTCAGGTGTATACTGCACCAGCACCAGCGCAATCGACACCAGTATACATGGTGCCAGCACAACCCGTTACGGGAACACAAATGGCAGCAGCCGTGCACCAGATGCAGCAGGAGATGAACAAAAATATCCCGTAACTCGCGGGCAGATGAACATGATCCAGCGAGGACGTCCCTCCAATAGAGAGCAAAAATTACACACTCGACACGTCAATATGGCGGTCATGGCACCCCAGCCATCACAATTTTTTGAAAGGGTCAGAAACTCCGATTACCTTCAATCGAGAGGACCACCCACCCGCAGTATATCGACCAGGGCATGCAGCCTTGGTACTCGACGCTCAAATTGGAGGCTACGCCATGACCAAGGTCTTCATGGACGGAGGTAGCGGTCTCAACATAATCTTTGCAGATACGCTGCGTAGAATGAACAAATCAGTCGAAAATCTGCCAAAGTCCGCAAGTACCTTCCACGGCATCGTCCCAGGCAAAGCAGTGCTCCCAGAAGGCACCATACAACTCGATGTTACGTTTGGAGACCCTACTCACTTCAGAACCGAGTCGATTGAGTTTGAAGTGGTCGATTGGAAATCACAATACCATGCAATACTTGGGCGCCCCACTTTCGCTCGATTCATGGCCGTCCCACACTACGCCTACCTCAAGCTCAAAATGCCAGGGCCAAAAGGAGTCATCACGATCAACGGGAACTTTCAAAGGTCAGATTCATGTGACCGTGACTTCAGCAAAATCTCAGAGATGTACGGGATGGAGCAATCACTCGCCGAGCTTGAGGTCTCCAATACACCTCTACCAGAAAGCAAGAAAAGGCAATCGACAGAGGGCTCAAGGTCATCAACGACGCGATGAAACAAGGGGCAGGCGAGTGAAGGATCAGAGACGGTCAACATGTCGTCAAGTCACACTAGTATATAGAACGACGCATCTGCGTCAGTTCTATGATAGATATGTAATAGGCGCATAATATCGGAAGAACCAGCAGGTTTCAGACGCACTCTTTTCCCTTACCAGGGTACCTAAGGGGACTGGAAGGTTTTAATGAGGCGGCTTGCTGGTCGAAAACACATTTCGAATAAAGATACATTTTCCTCATATATGCTTTTATTGTTTACCCTATTCAAACACTCGGGGGCTGGGTCAAGCAAAAGTACTACAAAACCCCACTCGATATACTCGGGGGCTGGGTCAAGCAAAAATACTACAAACCCACTCGATATACTCGAGGGCTGGCAAAACTACTCAAAAATCCCACTCGATAGACTCGGGGGCTGTCATAAATATACGCATATAAATATTTCGCCACAAATACAAGATAACATATTTACAGTGGGAGAATGCCTAGGATTTCAAAAAGTTTACAAGTTAAGAATCTGGCTCATCCTTTGTATCCAGTACAGAACCAAAAAGCTGCTCCTTGCAGCAATCGATGAGTTCCTCAGCAGCAGAGCGTGTCTCGATCAAATGTGATTGAGATACAAGTGTACCAGTCGCAGGAGGTCGAATCGAAAAGTTTGGCTTACGGTCTCGGATGTAAGCCATAGTGGCGTTGGATCCAAGAATAGCAAGCTGCATCAAAGACTCTTTGACTGAGTCCGTCACTCGAAAGATATCGATCAAGGGAAACAAGCCTTGAGGTTGAGGCCCTGACGGGAAAAGCGCATAATTTAGGCGAGTGAAGATACGTCTGCACATCTCGAGCACTTGGGCGTTTCGCCATACTCGATCCTTCAAAGTAGCAAGTGTGCGAGCGTGCACCTTGTCCAAATAAAAATGCTGCCTGCCAGTAGTTGGTACATCAACAGCACTATCAAGGAGTCGGTTGACCCTCCTATTTTCTTGCTGGGCATCAGGAACAAAACCTGCAAAAGGCCAAAAAACTATTGGTCCAAAGCATAATGCAAGCAAAGGAAAACTTTTTAAGCAAAAATGGTGTCATAAACTCACATTGAGTTGCCTGTTTATGTGGTCCATCTCGCCAAGAACATAATCCTCGCGTTGGGTAGCAAAACTTGGCTTGGAACGCAGTAGCTCCAACTCAGATCGAGTGTTTTTGAGTTCTTGCTCTAGTTCACTCACTCGATTCTTTGCAAGAGCAAGTGCCCTCGTATCATCCCTTGCTCGACTAGATGTTCGAATATGAGAAGGAGAAGGTCCACCAAACTCGCACTCTTGTGGCTGGTTCATAAAACGCAACATTCAGAAGCCCGGACACACGAAGTTGCAAAATTCAGATGATTCAGCAAATTTCATTCAAACAATAGCACCCAAAAGCATATACTAGCATAAACATAAGTAGCAAAAGCATACATGCCAGGTTCGAGTAATCAAATTACAGAATAAAAAGTTCCTAGGCCTGTGAGATGGATTCTGCCCTAGTTTTACGCGACTGAGCCCTAACAGCTTCAGCCCGGCGCTCCATAGTCTGGACGCAGATTTCGCTCAGACGAGTAGCTGGCTCGGTTACACCCCTGAATGATAGCGGCCTTCCATCAGGCTTTTTCGGGTAGTCCGATAAAGCACTGTCGAAATCGGCCTCTACACCATTGCCTAACAAAAGCCTGAGGGTGTACTCCGAGCCGCGTACCGTGAGTTCGCGGGCAAAATCCGCCACAATCGACGATCTTTCGCCAAAAGCTGCAGCCAGTCCTTCTGCAGTCGAGGGAGCGGCGGCTGTAGGACACATCCCCGCGTGCAAATTGCTAAGGGTGCTGGTCATGGTAGCCAGTTCGCCTTTGGTCTTGGACAACACAGACTCGAGTTCCGTTATTGCATCATCGAGTGACAGTGAGTCACTCGATGGCTTAGTGGAAGCCGAGGTGCCTTCGGAACCTTCAAAATTCAGAAAGCATAAGTTATGAGCAAAAGCTGCTAAAATAACCAAAGAGCTACTCGCAAAAATAGTACATTCACCTTTGGCAGAACGGGCCAAGCCCAGCAGACGTGCAGCAAGCTCCTTATCCGGCGAGTGGTTGCGTCCTGAGCATCAGCAAGTGCTTTCTTCGATTCAGACTGCTGGGTGGAGAGCTTGGTTTGCAAGTCCTGCACTTGTTTCTTCAGGCCTTCCACTTGCTCCTCAGCTGACTTCTTGTTTTCTGCGGAGTTCAAAAACATTCTCGATTAGTATCATAACTTCAAAAGAAGGGAAAAGTTTTTAGCAAAAAACACTTACGCGCAAGCTCAGTCGAAGTTGACTGCAGGGAGTCCCTCTCTTGCTCCACCCGAACAAAGGACTGGACCCAAGGGGCCAGGGCGGCATACATAGGCTGAAACAGAATACGCATGTTATCGTCGAGTGCAGAAGAAACAAAATTTTCAAGTATAAGTAATAACAGAAGCACTCACGTGATCAGTCCAAGAGGCAGGCTTGGAGGAGGAAGCCACGACATCCGCGGTTGGGGCAGCCTTCTCCTTGTTCAAATTGGCAACCATCAGCTCAGTTGCGTCCTTGGCCGCTTCAAGAACGGTGCCTTGTGCTGCCTCTGGAAGGGTGGATGGCTGCGCCACAATCGATGTGTCCGCGACTGGAGGGGGAGATGGCGATTTGCCACTAGTATCAAAAAGCAAAAGCACATGCAATCAAAAAACAAAACCATAAAGGCGCGGCTGCAAATATAAGAATATAACATTAAGCAAACCTTGGCTCATCTTCTTCATCGGACTCAGGTTCGTCACCAAGAGAGAAAACACCCAGTCGAGAGGTGTTACTCGAAGTGGCAGGAGGACGAGAGGCCAGAGGGGAGACAGTCAGGGGTGGCTTTTGGCAGGAGAAGGGATACCCGAATTTCCGGTGTCCCCTTGCTCATCCTCTGTACTCGAAGACTCCGGAAGAACCAAACGCTGGCGTTTAGGCTTGCGAGGACCTTGCTCAGCATCTGATTCATCCGAAGCATCCGCTACAATCTGTTCCACTTCTTCTCCTGTTTCTTCTTCGGGATTCTCCTGAGGAGTCGAGTGGGCAGAAGCAGGGTCAGCAATGGGCAGCTTGGTTTCCTCCTGTACTGCCGTCTCCACAGTAGGCCCGGCTTCGGGTAGAGGAGGGAGAGAGGTGGTAGTCGAGTGACCCTATATAGCAAGTACAATTCATAATCATAAGAACGGAAGCAAAAAGGATGCAAAGGCAGATGGTGAGGCATAAAAACGGCAAAAAGAATCACTCACTGCGGGTAAGGCCTTCTCTGGCCCGTAGGGGACGTGGGAAAAGTTGAAGTCGATTTTTGTGGAAGCTTTGATGCTCGTGATTTTCTTCACCTGAGCACTGAGCTCCTTTGGCGTCAACTCGGAGGCGCTCATCCTGGTGCTGTCGAGTGGACCCTCATACTGCCACATCGGGTGGGCACGAAGGCGCATGGGCCACACTCGCATCTTCAAATAAGTGCTGATCAACTGAATACCAGAAACAGTCTTCAGCAACTTTCCAATCTCATTCAGCAAAGGGGTGGCTTCTTTGGCTTCAGCAGGAGAGATGGGGTGGTCCCAGGCCACCGTCTTCTTCGGAGGATTCTCAATCGAAAAAGCTGGGAGCACCACTTGGTCGACTGGCACATAGAACCATTTGGTCCGCCAACCTTGGGCAGAATCGACTGTCTTCAAGCTAAAGTAATGCGAATCGCTTCGCACTTGTACTTGAAATCCACCCACCGGGCAAGGGCGTTTACCCCGGCAATTGTGGCGCACCTTGAAGATATGCTTCCACAATGCCCAGCTGGGGGACACTCCCAAGAAACACTCGCAAAGCACCATGAAACAGGCGATATGCATAATGCTGTTGGGAGTAAGATCATGAATCTGTAGGCCATAGGCGTACAGAAGCCCTCGCACAAAATCATGCAAAGGGAGAGAGAAGCCGCGGGGAAGGAATTCAGCGAAGCAGACGCGTTCGCCGTTGCGAGGGTCAGGGCGTACCTCCAGACCTGGAGCACGCGCGGCCAGCTGGTGGCAGCCAACCCTTCTGACGATATTCAGAAAGGGTATCCTCGGTTACACTGGATCTGGTCCAGTCACCGGGGATCTTCAAAAGCGCATCGGCAGGCTCACTCGCCGGGCCGCATCCTTCCCCTTGTCCGATGGATCGGTGGCGGAGGCAGTTGCAGCGGCACGCTTGATCTTCTTTGGCGCCATTGCGCAAGGAGCAAGCGGCAAGGAGCTTGGGAGGCAGAGCAATGGTGTGCGGTGCGCGAGGAAGAAGAGGAACAGAGGAAGTGAATGGCAAGTAAATCAGAATCTTGCGCAAATATTGCTACTTACCGCACAACGCAAAACCCATCGTAATCGTCCGTCCAAATGCACATAGCATCTGGCCGTACACGTGGCGGGCGCAGAGAGCAACCGTCGCATCCCACGTCGCCCACTACGCACAAAACCCTAGGAGGTTATGATGGCGCGGCGAAAAATTCGCCACGTCCGGTCAAATCAAAGCTGAAACGGCGTCTTCTGCGGTCAAAACTCTGAGCATTGGGCCCACACAGACACGTCTTGTCAAATTGGCGGGCGCACGCCAAACACGTCATGAATGACGTCAGGGGCAGTGATAACGTCCACATTCGAGTGGTGGGTTCGAGACTACAATCGACGCAAGGATTCGACTAGCAAAGGTACTCCCATGGGAGCATATCAAAAATTTGTTGCGATTGATCAAAAAGGAGCAAAATTATTGAGATTATCCTCTACTTCAAACGAAATAAAGCATAATCTCGGGGGCTACTCCCATGGGAGCGCTGACGCGCTCCCATAGATTTCAAAGACAAAATATTTCGATTGACAAAAAGCAGAGTAAAAGGATGATTTGAGATTGTCCTCTATTGCAAGACAATAAACCACAATCTCGGGGGCTACTCCCATGGGAGCGCTGTCGCGCTCCCATAGATTTCCAAACAAGGTAAGAAAAATTCACTCGAATACAGGCTCGATTGAAAGCATTAAGTACTTCACAAAGCAAAGAATCAAACTTCATAAATTCCCGAACTATGCCAATCGCAGATGTTTCGGATGCTGCATACGCAAATGTAAAGGTAAGACCCGCCGAGCAATCGAGATGGGCCGAGGGACGCTCCAACAGTGTTTTCCCTTGAAATTTTCCGTGTCAACAGACATGATGAAAATCCTGACGGACGCGTTAGGTATCAAAAGTTAAACTGCAGAACGAATCAGTAAGACCTACAACGGCCTGAGTCGAGTCTGTCCAGTATGTTCCAGCTTCGAGTCCGGGGACTCGAACCTGATTGAAGGCTAGTATGGTTTCGCCCAAATGTGCGGTTAACTGAGCTCGATTTTCGAGTGAATCAGGCCTACTATGTCAATATCCCTAGGCAAAAGTTTCAAAAGTGTTCCAGCTTCGAGTCCGGGGACTCGAACCTGATTGAAGGCTAGTGTGGTTTCGCCCGAATGTGCGGTTAACTGAGCTCGATTTTCGAGTGAATCAGGCCTACTATGTCAATATCCCTAGGCAAAATCTTTCGACTGCATTCCAGGCTCGAGCCGGGGACTCGAGTCTGACTGAAGGCTAGTATGGTTTCGCCCAAATGTGCGGTTAACTGAGCTCGATATTCGAGTGAATCAGGCCTACTATGTCAGTATCCCTCGGTTAGCATACACATACAATTGAAACAAATTAGAGCTTGAAGAATTACATCGGGTCAGAAGAACAAGCTAAGAAAACTATGACGTGCACGATGAAGGGAGCACATGCTCGACTCTTCGAGGCAAGCAAGTACTCGGGGGCTAATGACGAGGTTATACTCTGCGGGTACCCCAGCATAAGGGTACCTGGTGCACGTGATGATCAAAGAAGCCCAAGGATTAATCGAAGCCCATGAAGAAAGGCCCAAGACGAAGAGTGTTTTCCAAGTTAGATCAAATAATAGTCGGTTAAGACTTTCCATACATGTAACCTTGGTCGGTTGTGTTTCCCGAGACCTAGCCTCCTATATAAAGGCTGGGAGGGTGATCGATCAAGGACAAGCAATCCATAGCCACCAAAACCTCGACGAGATCTACTGTTCGTCGAACCCTTGTAACCTCCATATTCAAATCATAAACACAGACAAGCAGGAAGTAGGGGTTTTACCTCACTCGAGGGCCCTGAACCTGGGTAAATCCAGCTTGTCAGCCGTCGATTCCACCAATACTAAGCGTTTCTACCACACAATCAACCCTAGGTATAGCAACCATGGGAATTGCCGATGGCACACCTCGACACGCATGATCCTATCTTGTACTTGTTTGGATTAATCGCCAAGATCGCGAACAAATAATAGTTCTGGTACATCAGGCTCAAGATTGTAAATGTTGTGTTTTAGTTTTCTCTGTAGCCATACAGTTTGTCTGATGGTTTATGTTTAACTCTAATATCCATAGAGCTGTTGCTGTCACACCCAATGGTGAAATAACGGCACTTGGAGTGTTTTTTGTTTAAGATAACGACTTGTATCCGTGGTTTTCACATCTGACCAGACATCAATTAAACTAATGAAGAGTCAACGATATGCTCCACTGAGGCTGTTAGTAGATCCATTCATCATTGTTGTCGGGCTAAACTGAGTGCACGCTTGCTCATTGTAAACGCAGGTACTTGAAATAAACCCGTTTGATGCCACTGTGTTTGCCAACAAGAGCCTTTGCTGGCTGCGTGTGAGACATTGGGATGTAGCTCTGGAAGACGTGCGCAAGTGCAAAATGATGCGGCACCGTTGGTCCAAGGCCTGGTATCGTGAAGGCGCAGCGCTCAGCTCCATGAAGGTACAGCTGCTTGTATCTATTCTACCCTTGCAGTCGAACCCATTCTCTCGTATATACCTCCCATTCATGGTATGGTATTATCTCATTGTGCGCAGGACTACGAGGGCGCAGCTAACGCGTTCCGGGAGGCGCTGCAGCTCGACCCTAAGAGCGAAGAGATTAAGGAAGCGCAGAGGTAACGATGACATTGCTTGTCTTAGATACTATTACCATGACATGACGGGCTGAATTCATTGTCCACGGAGGGAGATGGGCATATATCGAAATTCCTCGTAGGTCGATTTTCGGTGGAGATGTTGTTTTGACGCCTTTTGATCTGTGCGACCTGATTGCAGGAAGGCTGAGAAGGCTGCGGGGGAGGCACGGCATCTGTAAACTATGCAACTCCGATGTCTGGTCTCGCTAGAGAGAAGGAACAGCGTCCTCTCACATCTCTGCATCGACCTTGCACCGGCTACTACCTACCCTACTAGTACTAATACCCAGGACTGTTCGTATGTTAGAAGGTGCTGCGCTGACAAGCTAACTACTTTCAAAACTCTGCTCGATCATGGGTCTCTGTTTTGGCAGGTTACGGCGATGAGACCTCAGTGTTTCCGGCATCTTAGTTAGGGTGATGTTTTGCAGTTGTAGATATAGTGGGTGATATGCCATCCTAAGAGGCACTGGAACATTTGTCAACATTTTGCGCCTGAGAACAGTAGTATTTGCTAGTAAGTGGCAGAATATGAAGAGTATTTGCTGTTCTATTCTAGCGAGATGTATGCTCCAGGCCCACTAACAACGACCACTCCCAGCTCTCCAGTCTTGGTCATTTCCAGCTTATTTTGGCTGCCTCCCACCATTCCAAAGTACAACCAATGAGTTTTAGCTCCATAAAGATTGGCAAGTGGCAAAATGAACTATCCAGCCACGATCTTTTCTGTTCACCTGATGGGGATCTACTGTCCATGGAGGTGAAGGAACATTTGAATCCCAATCTCTTTCCGTCCAGCTTTCACTTGCACGTCATCGGTTCTTGCAATTACTGATGGCAGTCGCATAAGTCTAGATCGCAGAACGCCAAAGCAACAACAAGAATAAGAACCCTTTCTTCTTGCGATGTGTGTGCGATGGATCTCTTTCTGGTGCTGGGTGCGCTTTTCCCAGGATCAGATGCTGTGAAGCTGTGGAAACAGGAACTGGCGTGCGAGAGGCTGATTGCCAACACCAAGCCTTATCTTGATTAGTCTCTTTAGCCCTTTCTTCTGCTTCTGCGATCTTGGTTTAGAGTTTTACCCAGTACTTTTATTTTCGCCCCAGTTGGGTTGAGATGTAATATAAGCTGAATCGCTGTGAACGCTATGGTTGCATGATAAATGGAACTAGGGGCGAGGCCCTTTATTTCTAAAAATCTCTTTCTGGTGCCCATTTGTTCGTCCATCATAGGACAGGTGCAATGGTGTGTACAGATGCTAATGAACTTCTGTAGGTGGTTCACTTTACAACATAGTGTTGTACCTTTATTCGAAACGAGGCAAAAGTTTTGCCTCATCTCATTAATTAAGAAGAGAATTGCCCTGTTAATTAGCAGAAACGCAGGGGAAAACCGTCGCAAACATCCTCGTGGACCCTCGTGGAACACGACTGCCTCAAGATCACACACGACCGACCTGACTACCAACACAAGCTGCACACATACCACCAAAAGGAGAGTCGTCGTCGAGGTTGCCACCGGTGTCATCGCTGTCACTTCTCCTCGAGTCAACGACTCCGACTTCACTTTAAAGCAACCACCAAAGAAAACCTCGCTGCAACGGCCTCTAGAATCCCACGTCCACCTATGTCAAACAGTCAACCCATCGCGTAGAATACTGTCAGGAAGATCTTCGCGACCAGACCTCCCATCGCAGGTCATCGTTTCCGCTCGAACGACGCGACATCAGCTCCGATTTTGCAGCAGGGAAGTCCAACACGAAGACTCATCAAACACGCCGGGACAAAAACCCAACTATGTATCCATGATTGGCGTTTGATCCTGGCTAATAACACGATAACGCATGCACCATGGTCGGAAGTGCAAAGCAACGATTTGGTTTTGGTACCGTTTCTCGAGCACCACATATATAAGTAATACCGGGCTTTCTTACAGGCGACGGCTTCAGAAAACAATCCACATTAACGCCGATCCTAAATGAGTGGTGTTAAGGGAGGGGAAGACCAACTACCACCGCTGGCCAGCACACGGGAAGGCCAGTAGCGTCCTGCACCTCTTATCGGCCACTACTCGTCATCTTTACTATTAAAGGAGAGTCCGTCGTTGGTGTCACACATCCATGTAATTACGTTAAATGCCACCGCAGTGCTTATCTCCGCTGCATGCGCAAAAATCTCACCTAGACGTCGCCCGCTCTCCCTCTTGCCTCTATTGCGTGCGCCGACTTGTGGACCTCCTCTGACCTCTCCCAACTCCGCAGTCCGCCCCATATGGAAATATTTGCGGAACAGATCAATACGATCTCAACAACTCCCGTGCATGGCAATCTCATCGATCGCCCATGGTACCTCCTCTTCTCCTCCTGTCCTCCATTCTAGGAACCTCCGCTCCAACTTGCGATATTTGTCGCCGCTGCATCATCCCATCCGCCCGCGCCTATCCCTTGTAGCAGATCTCCGGTTGCCCAGCAGGCCAGCACCCATCTCGAAGCCGGTGTCGCCAAGGTGCCGCTGGTGTGGCAAAGCTCAGGCAGCAAAAGGTGACGCGGTTCAGCACCATGGTCTCCAGGTGCAGTAGCAGCAACTCAAGCCGTGATGCGAGAAGATATCAGCGCCCAACCGTGATTGAAGAAAGGTCTGTGCACTACAACTTTCTCACTCTCACCAACTCCTCGTCTCCTCTGTCACCCATGCCCTCGCTTGCCATCATGTTTCATGCCCCAGCACCTGCATCCTCGGCAGATTCTCTGTCCTGTCACCATGCCACCGATCAGCAGGACCAATCTCCATCACAATCACCAGCAGCAATCACATGCACGACATCTGTTTGACAAATGAAGAAGATGGACGAATGTTCATTTATGACTTCTGAATCCATGAACCGAGTTCTCAGCCAGTCTGGTCAAGTTTCTCCATGGCATGTCCCTCTCATGTGATCACCTGGCCATGTGTAATTTTCGTGTAACCAGTTGATGGGCTGTTTTGTGATGCTTGGGGCCTCAATTTCGTGCCATATGAAGGAGGACTGGTGACAAACAAGCGCGCAGACACACTACTGGTGTGGGGCAAGTACTGTTCGTGCACGGACTGATGTCAATGTGCTACTCGACGAAAAGTGGTGATAATAAAATCGACACAATGTTGTGACTTGTGAGTACTTTCTTCTGCTATTCATGGCTAGAGTTTACAGGAAAATAAGATTGGTGCTGTATGTTCTATGGTTGGAAATCTTGTACTTCAAATCAGTCAAAAATGACAACAATGATAAGCCTTTTTTTTCAAGAGCAAATGCATCGTGTAGGGAACTAGGGATACAGTTCAGTCCTGTAGATTTCTTCAAAGCATTTTTTGGATTGGTCACAAATTTGAGATTTTAGTTGTTTTAATATGCTGCTAAAATTGCTCTCAAGCTATTAATTTGCCTTACTTAAATTTCTCCAAAGATATTATATTTTTCATTGTATTGATTTCCCTTGCCACTTATGGAGCATAATGATAATGGGCTCAAGGGAGCAACGTGAAGGATAAACAAGTTACACGGGAGAGTCAGACCGTGGATACTGTTGTAAGCTTATTCACTATTTTTATTATTATTATTGATCCATCGAGGAATGGCTACAATGAATATCCTTGCAACATCCAAGGGAGCAAAGAACATGGTATGTAACCTGATATTCTTGTTGTATGTATGAAAAACACCATTCATTTGTAGTTGCACATGTACATACTTATTTTCGTTTTAGCCGGTTTTATTGTGTTTTTTGTCCTATCTTTTTTCACAGAACTAAAGTCAGTTTGTGTTAAAAACGTGAGAATCAACCCTAGCCTTCTTCAGTTGAAAATATTACCCTGCTTTCTTTATCACCACTCTTGGAGAATTCCTTCAGCTTGAGAAACTCAATATATCAGCAGCAAGCAGGCAGCTTGGCAAGTGATGCAGGATAATCCAGCTGTTATTTTGGAGCTCAAATTTTTTATGGGTATTGTGTATTCTGAAATGCTATTGGTAGTAACGTGAGGAGTGGGAGAGGATCTGCAATTCTATCTTTTTCATAGTAGGCACATTGTTGTTTCATACTTTCTTATAGAATAAACTGTTGAGAAATTATCGTGCTTTAGGATAAAGTGGATTATAGTTTAACCATGTTGCTCATTAAGGTGGCCCATTTTGACCTGCTCAACCAATCAGCTTAGTTAAAGTTATGTATTTAGGCAATTGGAAGGCAATTTTATGAGAAATTTTCATGAAGTCAACAAAATATAGATCATTAAGTTTTTTGGTGTATCTAATAGTAGAGTACAACTTTGCATGTACTCCCTCCGTTTGGAAAAGGATGTCACAAAAATGAACTATTGTGACATCCTTTTCCGAACGGAGGGAGTATGAGTTGCCATGTGTACGGAGGGCTACATCTCATCATATGATGCGGTCTCAGATCGCAGGTTTGTCCTAGCCGTTATGGATCAAAATGAAGGATACGGTGTTTAAACAACAAAGTATATGTTCTTCGGATTTGCAGATTTTGTGAAAGGACATCACAATGGGAGTTTATATTGTATAGGTTTTACTTCTTTCTTGGTATCAATGCTATAGTTTTCCAGATATTTACAGCACATCCCTTTGGTTGATTATGCGACGCTAAAGGGTCATGAAAGTGCTCCAAGTAGATGTTATTGCTAGCTACACACGGTATTTTGCTTTGTCCATTCGATCTGGTGCAGCTCCTTCACATTTAGAAACAAAGCTATGTATTCCTCTTATTTTGTGATTGTGGAACTTAAATTTAATCAATCTGCAGTTATGACATAAACTACTGCGCGCAATTTCAACAAAATGAAAACTACTGCACATGCTATAGATATTTACTTCTGTTATTGTGAAACTGAAATCTGATAATTTTTTCACTATATCAGGAACTACTACTCGTGATTTCAAGAAAATCAACAACTACGTCTACACACGTTACCCATCCTCATGTGGGAAGGGTATGGCTGACATTTTCCTATACAAGGTGTTGCATCCTGAAGCTTGTAGAATGGTGAAAGATGATGGCCCTTTGATGCATCAATCCATAATGTTCATCTCTCCTATGCTTTTATCTTAGAACTTATAATTATATTTTGTAGGTGAACAATATATATCATTCTCTTAATTAATCCGTTGGAGCTACGATCATATTTTTGGTTGTTGCTTCAGTTGATACAATGGAAGATAGTGTAGAGTGAAGCGTGGTTCAAAATTTAAGGAGTGTACATGTCAAAGCATTTTGATGGAAATGAGTAAAATGTAATTGTTTGTGTAACAGTAGTGCATACTGATCTTCCATATTCTCCTCTCCCGTTTTGATAGTTATCATCGGGTAGGAATTGTGTAAATTGAAGAACTTGGTGTATTATCATAACAATTGATCAGCTCCATAGCGTTCTTTTCAGCAATCTTTGTCTTGATATTTCAGTCATGGTTTTCTAATAAAACTGAAAAAATTTCACCACTGATATCTCGTCCAGCACATTTGTGATCCTGAATTGTTATAACAAAAATTCTCAACTAATAGCAAGATTTCCTTTTCCCAGTTTGATTGTTCTTACTAAATTGGGATGTGTATAGAAATACACCACAAATCCGGAAAATATTTTTTTTATCAAATTTGTTATATATTCACATGTGTATCAAGGAAAGAAATTTGAAATACCGTAGCAAGGCACGGGCATTCAACTAGTGTTCCTAAAGTGAGGCCATGGGCTATTATCCTTAAGGGCCTCTACCGATTCTGGTTAGTGCCCCCTTTTCCATGTGCAAAGGTGTTTTACTCACGATTAGATCTTGTTCATGTTTTTTTTTTTTTTTTGAGAAACAGATCTTGTTCATGTTAAATTCCTATAAAGAAATAATTTTAACATTGGTATCAGAACGACCCATCCGTGCCTAGAACCTTATTAGGCCAAAGCCTTGGCGCAATCTAATAATCACGGTTGACAGAAATTCCCATGTGACTAGGGGATTGAAAAATCACACATGCCTACCAACATGTAAAGAAGTCGCTGATCGTGCTAAGCGATGTGGATCCCTGTTTGCTTCTCGTTGTGTGGGCTAAATGTACCCTCTTAAGAATTACTGCTTCTTCGTCAATTTTTTCTTGATGATAATACAGACGCCACCAACAGCCGAGTAATATGCATGTCCTCACCCGAGTAATTTCTAACGATGGTGCAATTCGCTGCAAGCTCGTTGTTCACCACCTGTCCACCTCCCGCACCGCACCCAGTGAAGCCCGGCGAGCTCGACATGGATGTCATGGACGACAAGCTCAACACGCCACCGATGCCGGAGAAGACGAGGTCCGTATTGGCTGGAAAAGATGAAGTTCGTCGGTGGATTGGTCTAGAGATCACTGGATCTAGCTCCAGCAAACTTCCGGCATGACAAACTTGTTGCCGACGAGCTCAAATCGGTTATGGTGGTGTCTCTATGGTTACCTTTGGAGGTTGTGTTTGGGGAAGTTTTGATGTTGCATACTGTCGTGTCTTGGATGACGGACACCGGGAGTAGATGATACCCCCTTTTTAGTTTCGGCACGGGGCGCGAAGGAGGCTGGAAGACGGCTTACCCGGGAGCAAGGACGCCAAGTTCTTCGTCGAGAGGGAGAGATCAAACAACACAGCAGGACACACAAGTTACCCAGGTTCAGGCCGCCCGGAGGCTAAAATCCCTACTCCTGCATGTCTGGATTGAGAGGTTCATCATGGAGTGGTGTACAAGGGTGTTCTGGGGTGAACCGGCAGAGTTTCGGCCGGAGGTAGACGAAGAGCAGATCCTGCCCTGGGGATATCATCTCTCTCTCTACCTTCCAAACCCTAGTCTAATCTTGCCGGAGCTCTAGCTTGCTTCTATCTTGGTTCGTCTTGTTCTGTTTTTCTCTCCCGGTGCATGGTCCTCCTTTTATTGGCTAAGGGGATCCGACATGGGCACGCGAGAGGTGTGAGGGGTCTTGGCGGGAAAAACCCCTCGGCGGTCCTTGGAGGAGACGTGGCACTCTCTCCTCCAAGCGTTCTGAGGAGGGCGGCGTGGTCGTCCGCCCTTGGAAAAGGTGGGACGGACAAAGCCTGTCCGCCCCACCAACTACGCTCGTGGCAACGTCACCAAGGCGCGGCCTTCATCTTGGCGCCCAAGTCTTGCACCAGCTTCCGGCGAGCTGGCGATCTTATCCTCTCGATGGTACGGATGGATACCCGGGGGCGCGCCTGGCCTCCTGCCGGGAGCGCGGACCCGCGGGTGTCTTGCCTGGTTCTCCGGGCGAGGGGTGACCCGGAAGGTCACCTGGTCCTTAGCCGCAGAGACTTGATGTCGATCGGGTGTCCTTGAGCAGATGGGCTAACCCATCTGCTGTACTTGACTCCTTGCCTTGTCCATCTTCTTGGTGGGCCCCAGTGGAGGACCCACTTTGGCAGCATCAGGGGAACCCCATGTTCCACTGCTGCGACAGTAGCCCCCGGGCATGGTCCCGGCGGCTCTTGCTTCAGTTGCTGCCGGGGCTATGGCCAAAGAGTTGGCCAAAGTGGTACCGGCGCCTTGCCTGCTTTGCCGGGGCTCGCCAGGGCGAAGTAGAGACGAGCCCCCGAGTTTCTCTTGGACTTGGTCGTGGCGAACGTTGCGGTTCGCACGGACGGCCAACGTCTATCTTGAATCCAACGGGAGGGAGCGCTTGAAGCGGAACGCCCCCTCGATCCCCGCGTCAGTCGGAGTAATGGGGCCGCGACGTGACGCGTGGGAAGCCTTATGAGTCACACCTCGCAGTGCTGCGGCAGTTGTTCCCCAAATCTTCCGAAATCCCCAACTCGCCGCCTCCGGAATCCGACCCTTCCTCTTCGCCGAGCGCCGCCCTTTTCCTCCGGCCGCCTGGACCTTACTTCAGAGAGTCCACTCTTCTGCCGCTCATGGCACCCAGGCGCGAGAGGGGAGGAGTGCGGAAAGTGAAGCAATCCGTAGCAGAGAAAGCGGCGATTGAAGCCTCTCGCGCCGCCGCCGTGCCTCCCCCGAAGAGGGTGATGCAGGCTGTGTTCTCTCCGAGCGCGTATGCTGATGAGAAGAAGGTGGATCCTGCTCGCCGCGCAATAGCTTTGGAATTCCGTGGTGGAGAACAAGTGGGAATCCGTCCTGGAGAAGGTCTTCAGGGAGAAGATGAAGTGGTCATCTTCCACAACTTCTCGGTGATGGGGCTATTGCCCCCCTTTTCATTATTTTTACTCGCTCCTGGAGGCGTTCGGACTGCATATGCTTCATTTGCATCCGAATGCGGTGTTGATTCTGGCCTCCTTTGCCTATGCGAGGCATTCATCGGGGTAACGCCTTCGTGGCCTTGTTCCGCCACTTCTTTGTTCCCCGCCTGGGAAAGTCGAAGTGGATAGCCGGCGGGGTTACCTTTCGCCTCAGGAAGTCGTCGGCGCACCAATACCCAGTTGTGAAGCTTAAACCGGACTGGGGAGAGTGGAGACACAACTGGTACTTCATTTCAGTGGGAGGCTTCAATCCCCACCTCCTGACGCCAACCTTTCCTGCGGAGCGCTTGGCCAATTCCAAAGACAGAAGCTCCCAGGATCCAGCTCTTACCCCAATCATTGAAAGACTAACCGAGCTCCGCGACCAAAAGCTGACATGCTCCGCCATTGTGGGTGACTTCATCCGAAGAGGAATCGCCCCGCTGCAGCACAGGTCACAGCCGCTGTGGGAGGTTCAGCCGAGGATTGGATTCCTCTTACAGTGGAAAGAATGGTCAAGCAAGATGCTCTTTCTGCTTCCGGGTGTTCCTTTTCATCTTCCGCCAGGAGTGCTTCCCCTCTTTGATGGCTCAGGTGCTGCGGTTGCCCGGACCCGCATGCCGGCATGCAACGCATTTGGGATTGCTGGCACTGAATTCCTGGATCCCCTTCCGGTTCCAGCGCAGAAGATCGCGCCGGGTCAAGGGTCTTCTACAGCTGCTGACTTGTTCGGGGAGATGTTTCCCCGGAAGGTCCTGAGCTATCCGACAACGAAGCTGAGGGAGAACTTGCCCCGGAGCCTGCCGGGTACGCGGACCTTGCCTCTCCCGAGAGGCGAGGGAGGTCCGGACGAGGGTCGAGGGTGCAGCGGTGGAACTGCTCCCGGAGCAGCGCACCGACGAGCCAGAGTCGGGAGATGACTCCGAAGCTCTCCCTCCTCCGCTCCTAGCGGATGATGGCGCCGAGGAGAGCCTGTCGTTGCCGATCCCTTCCGGTGCTTTGAGAGGAAGGAGCTGGAGCGTCCCCGGAGCCAAGCGGACTCGAGAGTAAGTTAGAGTCCTTGCGACTCCGAGCGACGAATCTTTGCCTGACGCTTCAATGACGTGATGCCTTGTTTTCTTCGTAGATCCCCGGAACTCGGAAGTTCCAGGAAATGCCGCCGGGTCGAAGACGACGTTGAAGCTGGGGAGACCGCGGAGAGCTCTGTCGCGGTCACGGAGGAGCCCCCGGCTCCTGTCGAAACTCCGTCTTTACAGCGTGACGTCCAGGAAAAGAGGGAGATGGCGGCGTGGACCCCCCTTCCCGAACTCAAGAGATGACTTCCCCGCGGGACCGCCAGCGAGCTCCTCGTTGCTTCCGGGTACGTCCTCCCGAAGCTCTGGACATGGTCCTTTCACGGCCGTGGCACGGCCCTTGAAGACTGACTTGCCGCTTGTTGACGCAGAACTTGAGGCGGCGGGTTCTCCCGGGAGCAGGCTCGACGTGGAGCCCCCGGAATCTCGTCTAGAACGCAGGATTGAGACCGGTCAATCCTCGCGTGGAACTTCTCTCCCGTCAAGGGAAGGTACACGGGAAGCCGGCTTCTCGAGGGCATTCCCCGGCGCTGGGGAGTTCCTTGCCTTTGCTTGCGCCGAGATAGAGAGGCGATCGGAGGCTGCTTCTGGTGACGGGGAGGATTTGCGTGCTCGAGAGGCGAGGATAGCTGCGGACGAGGAGATGCTCCATGCCCGCGAGCTTAGAATAGCTCGCGAAGAGTGGGAGCTACAGCAGCGTCTTGGCGACTTTGAGGAGCAGGAACAAGCCCAGTTCGAAGCCTTGGAGCAGTTGCAACTGAAATCCTTCCAAGACGAGGTCCGCCTGGAGCAGGGGATGGAAAACGCGGCAGGGTGGACCCGACAGGAAGTTGAGCTAGAAAAGCGGAGGCCTTGCGAGCCAAAGACAGGATTATCGAATCCCAGGACAGGCGTCTCAGGCGGCTGGCTGGAGATCTTGAGCATGAGCGAAAGCGCCTTCGGCAAGCAAGACAGGAATCCCAGCGGATCCGGGATGAGAGGGAGGATCTCAGGCGGCAGGTAAAGTCCAGCGCCCATACCATAGCTGTGCAGCGGGAGGCCTTTGCTCGCAGTGGGGAAGACCAAGGAGGTGCGCTTGCGGATCGGGCAGAGCTGGAGAAGCAGATCCAGCGCCTGAAGGAGGCGGTGGCATTCAGGGACGAAGCCGCAGCTCGGGCGAGAGCTACCCGGAAGGCTGAGGCCGAAGAACTGGCAGCAGGCCGCGAGGCAATGGAAGCGTCTAAGTCACAGGCGCAAATTGCCTGGGACAGCACGAGCAGAAGTCTACCCAGCTTAAGGCGGTTCAAGCCGAGCTGGCGGAGACCAAAGCGGCGCTGGAGAAGGAGAAGCACCAGTTCCAGCTTCACCGTCGCGAGGATCACAACATCTTGCTCAAGATGTACGTGGTCCTCGAGGATTGTGAAAGAGTTCACTGATTTGGGGGTGTCTTCTCCGCCCACCCTCAAGCTGACCATTCTCGCACCTTCATGCATTATCCTGCGTTCTTGGAGTACGTGGCGACGCTGGTTAGGGGTGTCCGGGAGCGGACAAGCAGAGCCCCTTTCCCGGAAGGAGAGCAGGCGATCCGGCAGGCCATCACCCGCATAGTCGTGGCCCTCCACCAGCAGCACCCGCAGCTTTCGCTGCTGTCCGAGTTGGAGAGGCTGGGACCCGGGATGCCGACTCCTCCTAACGCTGCTGGCCAAGTGGACGAGATCCTGGGGCGTCTTTCCCGTGAAGACAACCCGTAAACCTGTAAGGTCCTGCAAAGGACAGGACAATACCAAAGGCCGTGAACCAAGCTTTTGCAATTGTACCGCCGAAAGGCTTATGAACTTTGTACTTGGAATGTAAATAACTTTTTCCCGATTTACATGAGTTTTATTGCACTCGTGGGGGCTTAACGCACTCGGGAAGGGTCCAAGGGCGCGAGCGCTAACCAGCCGTGAGCAATCAGACTGTTCTGAATTGCTGACACAGGGCGCAACCCCCCAGGGACCCACCGGTCTTGACCGTACGGACCTCAGCCCACGACTCCACTGCCCGAGGGAAACTGACAGTATTGTCGCGGAGGCGCTACCCCAAGATTACGCCCGCTTTCGCTTTAGCCAAAGTGTATAAAACCGATGCAAACGGGAAAAAGCCCGCGCGAGCGCGTTTATACTTAGCTCGCATTTGACCTCCTTTCGGTATATTCCGGCAATTACTTCGTCGCGCTGCCGCCGTGGCGGGTCTTCTATGTCGTTTTTCAGACATAATTCTGCCCTGCCCCACAATTCTTGGCAGGAACAGGGCTTCCGTGCCGAAATATACCCAAGGGCCCAATACACCCTTGCGGGGACTGGTCCTTGCATGCCGCTCGAAGGCACAACTGGCTGGCTGACGCCGGTCCGGAGACCCCGGAGACCACCTTCTTGGTGATCCGGCAACTGGCTGGCATGATAGAAATGCCGGTCCGGAGACCCTCTTACTGCAAAACCCGGAGCTCACCTTCTTGGTGATCCGGCAACTGGCTGGCATGATAGAAATGCCGGTCCGGAGACCCGGATGCTGTTTACTTCTGAGGACTGGAAGCTAGCCACTTCGCGATCCAGTACTTCTGGGGAGGTCCACTCGGTCCCGGGTGTATTGTCACTATATGACCCGGGAGTTCCCATTCTCCTTCGTCAGAATTGCCGCAGACGAAAGTTTGGTCCCAACTGGCAGCAGTTAATCTTTGACAATCTTGTGTCCGTTGGGTTGGGCTTGGCTCTTCACGCTCTTCAGTCTGAGTAAGGCATTAGCGAAGGTCCGGAAAGACTTTCCCTTCTGTGGAGCGCCGGGATTGGCCTTGGTTTTCTTTGGTTTCTTGGTGAAGGGGCAATCTCTGCAGATATGTCCTGGCTCGCCGCAGGCATAGCACTCCCCGTTCTTCTGCTTTAACTGAATATCGTTGAACTGGCGACATTCTTCCAAACTGTGTCTATCAGATCTGTGGTACATGCACCACACTCCAGGCTGGCCATCTTTGCGCAGAGGAATCTTGAGCTCTTGGGGCACGTAGATGAGAGGATCTTCTAGGTGAGGATCATCATCCGTGCTCTGATCTGGGCCTTCGCCTTTCAGAGGCTGCGCTGCAGGTGTCACGTCGGAGCAGAGTTCCTCCCTTTCCTCGTGCGTCCACGAGGGGGAAGGTACATCGATGCTCATGGCGTTTTCCTGAGGCCTTTCCTCACTGATTAAAGGACTGATATACGCCGCTGGTCGTACAAACTGCACTCCAAAGTCCCGACCCTTGGTGGCGGAGGTCGACGAGGGCTCCCCTAGGACGAAACCGAGCCCTGGATACCGCAGAAACTCCATGGTTGCCTTAGCCTTTCTCTTCTTTGTCATCTTGGCCGTCGGATTCGGCGCCTCGCCTGTGAGAGCCGAAACTAATGCCGCTCCGAAGGCGCCGAAGGTCTTGAAGCGGATCTTGTCACGAACGAGAAGCTCGACGCAGAACTTGACGATGAACTTGACGCTGAACTTGAGGTCGATGAAGAAGAAGACAAATCCAGCGCTTGCACCCCCTACCTGGCGCGCCAGATGTCGTGTCTCGGATGACGGACACCGGGAGTAGATGATACCCCCTTTTTAGGTTCGGCACGGGGCGCGAAGGAGGCTGGAAGACGCCTTACCCGGGAGCAAGGACGCCAAGTTCTTCGTCGAGAGGGAGAGATCAAACAACACAGCAGGACACACAGAGTTACCCAGGTTCAGGCCGCCCGGAGGCTAAAAGCCCTACTCCTGCATGTCTGGATTGAGAGGTTCATCATCGGTGGTGTACAAGGGTGTTCTGGGGTGAACCCGGCAGAGTTTCGGCCGGAGGTAGACGAAGAGCAGATCCTGCCCTGGGGAGATCACCTCTCTCTCTACCTTCCAAACCCTAGTCTAGTCTTGCCGGAGCTCTAGCTTGCATCTATCTTGGTTCGTCTTGTTCTTTTCTCTCTCGGTGCCATGGTCCTCCTTTTATAGGCTAAGGGGATCCGACATGGGCACGCGAGAGGTGTGAGGGGTCTTGGCGGGAAAAACCCCTCGGCGGTCCTTGGAGGAGACGTGGCACTCTCTCCTCCAAGCGTTCTGAGGAGGGCGGCGTGGTCGTCCGCCCTTGGAAAAGATGGGCGGACAAAGCCTGTCTGCCCCACCAACTACGCTCGTGGCAACGTCACCAGGGCGCGGCCTTCATCTTGGCGCCCAAGTCTTCCACCAGCTTCCGGCGAGCTGGCGATCTTATCCTCTCGATGGTACAGATGGATACCCGGGGGCGTGCCTGGCCTCCTGCCGGGAGCGGACCCGCGGGTGTCTTGCCTGGTTCTCCGGGGAGGGGGTGACCCGGAAGGTCACCTGGTTCTTAGCCGCAGAGACTTGATGTCGAACTTGTCGGGTGTCCTTGAGGCAGATGGGCTAACCCATCTGCTGTACTTGACTCCTTGCCTTGTCCATCTTCTTGGTGGGCCCCAGTGGAGGACCCACTTTGGCAGCATCAGGGGAACCCCATGTTCCACTGCTGCGACACATACATTGCAAAGTTTTAAATAACCCGTTATACCTCCGCTATAGCCTCGCTATGGCTTTTGAACAGCACTCCCGCTAAAGCTATACACTTTTAACGCTAAGTTGAAAATGACGCTAATAGCCCGCTAAATCCCGCTATAGCGCTAAATTTTGAGTTATTTAGCCCGCTAAGCCGCTACAGGCATAAGAGGAACACAATTTAGTAACATAAAGTCAACCATCTACCTTATCATTTCTTCTTGTTTTTACTGAATATATGGTGTATTGATGTAAAGCTTAGTTATTGAGCTGCAATTTCTAGTCAATGCTTGGTTTTAAGATATCTGTGAATATGTATGTCAATTATATGTGATATATATTCCGTAAGCCCGAGTAAAGTGCCCCATTTTTTGTTGGTGTATGCTACAAAGAGTTCTTTTTCCAAAGGTACATACATGTTTCTTAATATTGTGTGAGTTGGTCACAAATGTTGAATGTGTTGATTATTTTAATACAAAAGTGACACTTATACTGACGTTTTGATGCAACCAAATTGGAATTTCTTGCACGTTGTTGCCTTTTCTGCATAGTTATGCCCAAAATGCTACAAATGTTTTGCTACATGCCGCAAATTTTTACAGATTCTTAGGAAAATGTTATAAACGATGTCGTATTTTTGAAAATGCTACGACACAGAAAAAGGGGTTGCGTTCGTAAAAATTTCAGCAAAGACCTAATTTTTACACCAATAAGGGGTTCACGCATGAAGAGTATTCAAACCGGCCGTAGTCTAGCACACCTTTTTTTTTAGCTTAGCTCCCCAGTCCTGGCTCTTTGGTCCATACAAGCCCGAGGCCCGGCAAGGACAACCCAGCCTATTGATATCGTTTTAGAGCATCTCCACCTGCGCGTCCAACTGCGCTCCCAATAGGCCTATTGGGCGCGTCGGCACGAAATTGGCCCCAACGGCGCGTCCAATAGCCCAAAAATTGCCGGCACGTCCCAATAGAGCGTCCGGCAACCCACTTCGTGCCCAGGTTCTAGGGACGCAACTGGGCACGTCGGCAACCGTGGCAACGCGCGCCTCGTCCAATCCTGACGGGTATGGACGACGCGTCAGCGACACGGGACGCTCGATATCACTTTCTACTCCCTCCCGTCCATTTTCATTCCCCCGCCATTTTGCCCCCCCCCCCCCCCCCCCCGCGCTCCTCCTTCCCGCTTTTCCCACCTTGGGCGATCTACGTCCGTCGCCGATGTCGCCCATCAAACGCAACCGTGGCGGCGCTCACGGCGGAGAAGGAGGACGACGGGGTGCTGCTCGTGGTGGCGCTGCTTGCGGTGGTGCTGCTCGCGGTGGCGCTCGCGGCTACATCGCTCCTCACAAATCACGCGCGCGGCCGCCGAACACGACGGATGAAGCCTGGGATAAGGAGCTGGTGCGTCAGTGTGGAGGCTAGGCAGAGGGACATAGATCTGCTTCAAGCGTCGATGGCTTACGCCGCTGCCGGCGGCGCAAGTCAAGGGAGCACGAACGCGGCGGGCGGCGCATCACCGTCGAACCCAGCGTTCTTTGATGGCGGTGGCGCCACCCCGCGTTCCGGGGCACGGGCCTTGCCATTCTGTGAAAGCAGCAGCCGCTCCGACTCGCCGACCGTGGGTGTCTCCATCGACCTCAATCACGCGTTCACGACTCGCCGGCTCTCCAGAGAGACCGGCGTCGCCATCACGTCGATGTGAGCGGCCGGCAATGCCTCTTTGGCGCGGACGGCGATGGTGTCGGCTACTCCGACGCCCACATGTTCGACAGAATGCCAATCGACGTCGACGACGAGATGGTATGAAATCTACGGCCTTTACCCCGATGATCATTGTGTTGATTACATGAAACCGACATGCGCGTTGTTGATTGCAATAGATCAAAGGCTCAAAAGTGTTGCATGACATGATCCGTGATGGGTCGGGGACCGGCGTCAGTGAGCCCGAGGTGGAGGCCGGATGGTACGGTGAGGAGGAACATGGCGACGGTGAGGAGGAAGAGGAGGACGATGAGGAGGAAGATGGCGACGGTGAGGAGGAAGAGGGCGACGGTGAGGACATGGAGGTTGGCGATGAGGATGTGGAGGCCACCGGCGGCAATGTGGAGGCCCTGAAGGTCCGGAAGACTAGGAAGAAGGGCACAAAAGGCAAGCGGTGGAAGACCAAGGAGGACGAGTGCCTTTGCGACGCATGGAAGCTTGTCACGAACGACTCCATCGTCGGCTCCAACCAAACTGCGGCAGGTATTGGAAGAGGGTCGAAGAACAATTCCATGAGATGATGTGGTACGGTGACTATGCGAAAGTGCATATGGATCGCAATTGGAATGCAATGTCGCATAGGTGGCGGACCATCCAAGCCGAGTGCAACAAGTTCCACGACGATCTTGAGCAAATCCAAAGAAGGAAAGAGAGTGGCAAGACCGTGAAGGACTTGTTGACTGACGCGACCACATTCTACCGAGAGAACAACAATCACAAGGACTTCAAGTTCATGCATTTCTTCGTGAAGCTCCAAAACAACAAGAAGTGGGAGAAGATGCGGATCGACCTCAACGGCGGCCACGACGCGCATGGGCCGAATGACCGGCGTTCCCAGCGTCCGAGGGGCGCCCTGTTGGGAACAAGAAGGCCAAGAGCGACAAGGCGTCCGCGGCGTCCGTGCAAGCGTCCATCGACAAGTGCCTCGCCGACGTCACGACCATCTCGAAGCAAAACGCAAGCACCTTCGCCGACAGTTGGTCGTCCTTGATGAGCAAGCATGACGGGAAGGAGAAGCTCAAGCTCGAGAAGGAGCGGCTGGAGGTCGAGAGGGAGAAGGCCCAAGCGGCTGTCATGCAAGACGACACTGCAAGGATCCAGGCCATGTCCGAGGCGTCGCAATCCGTCACTCGGAAGATGAAGGAGGACTCCAGGATCTTGACCGCCGACCTCTCCGCCTACACGTCGGAGGTGAGGGCTTGGTTTAAACTCAGCCAGCAGCGCATCTTGCGTGAGATGGGGGTTCTTCCGCCCGAGCCGACGCCGATGGACACGGCGACGACCACCGGGCCGATGGACACGACGGGAGAGCGGCCGACGAGCAGGACTTCAGCCGACGCAGACGTAGACCCAGACGCAGTGCCAACGCCGTGCCCTGGCTGGAAAAACGCCGAGACACAGGATGGGTCGGTCGAGCCGGTGTTGACGATCGATTGATTTCGGCATGATCGACATTCTGTAATATTTTCGCCGGACCTGGCGATACTTTTGGGTGTGATCGCCAAACCTGGCGACACTTTTGGGTGTGCACACCAGCGCTATTCAAACTTGTGGGGTCGTTTTAATTTGAATTTGTGGGATTGATCTATTGGGACGGTCTATTGGGAGCGACCAGTGGGCCGCGACGCTCCCAATAGGCGGCAACTTTGCCGGACGCTCGCGTGCAACCTGAGCATAACGCGATATTACCACGTACGATTCAGCATGAACGCCGCCGTCGCTCCACCGCTTCGCCCGTCGATCTCTGCTTCAGTTTGGCTGCCGTCTGCTTGCGGGAGGGTTCCGGTCATGTCTAAGTCTGGACGTACGTAGTTTAAAAAAAAGTCTGTAGGTATACTATATTGCAACTAGATTTATGAAAAGTGTATTATGCTCCCGAGCACCAGTGAAGCTGGTCTTAAAAAAATTAAAAACACTAGTAAATTGCCCGTGCGTTGCAACGGGTCCAAATTTGGGTCCAAACTTAAAAGTTGACAGTTAAATGACCCTTGAAAATATATTGTATATACCCACGATTTCATCCTCTTAATGTTTCACTATACATCTATACAACAACCTTTACGAAAAGAGCAATAAAAGCTTGCCACTTTTTCAATCTTCAGTGTTTACATATCCTGGATATCCAAAAGTAACGAAATTATCACACCTAGAATTATTAGTCGACAGTAAAATCACCAAGTTTTTATATTTATAATGGATATCAGTAACAAATCAGATCTTATTAAGTCGCCAAAGAATTTGTCTGTGATTCCATTTGAAGAAGCAAACACTGAAGCAGGTCTACAATGCACGGTAATTACATGTTTTAGTGCTCATGTGTTTTTTTGAATGACAGCAGGAGAGCTGCTATATTCAAAAATAAGGAGGAGTAAAAGGTATTACAAGATTACCCAAAGTGAAAAAGAGACAGGGAGAAACGGAGGAAACACACACACATGAAAAACATAAAAATATATTCAGCCCGGATCAAAAGGGCTCCCTCCATATTGCCGAACTAGAGGAGTTGGAGCTCCAGCAAGTCTCCAGTTTGATGCAACGTCCATGACCAAGCACAAGAAGTTGTTCATGTCTGTTTTCTTATCCTCGAAGATCCTACGATTCCGCTCTTTCCATATCTCCCAACAGACCAAAATGGAAGTCGAGCTCGCTGCCTTAACTTCAGCCCTCGTGCCTCCCGAAGCTAAATGCGTGAACCAAGCATGCACGGAGCTTAGCTGTACGGACCAATTCTCAGGGCTTAGCTTTGGCAGGTCGAACATGAAGGCGACCCTTGTCCAGACCTCTTTGACCCACGGGCACTCCATGAACAGATGGGAGGCCGTCTCCAAATTTCGACGACAAAGCGGGCAGAAATAGTCATTCTCCCAACCACGCTGCAGGAGCTTGTCCGCCGTCAGCACCCTGTCCAAGAGCAGCGTCCAAAGGAAAACTTTGCATCTCGGAGGTGCCCACTGTTTCCAAATTATTTCCTTGAAATTAGTACTCGCCGAGCCCAGAAATTGAGCTCGATATGCAGAACTAGCCGAGTATTGTCCTGTCGCCGAGGCTGTCCAAGCAATCGTGTCCTCCACCTCCTGATTCAAGCTGATTTCATCTATTCTTGAAGCCAACGAAATAAGCTCCTCCATGTGTGAGTCATTGATCTTGAATTTAAGGTCCAGCAGCCATTTGTCATTTGTCATAGCGTCGTGAACAGTTCTGTTCTTCCGCACTGAAATATGAAACAAAGACGGGGCGATCGTTGCCGGACGTAAACTGAAAGATAAGGGAAAAAGGTTTTCAGAAAGACCAGGAAAACAGTTCTGTTCTTCCTCCATGTGCTCATGTGTTCGACACGTTACATATCATATGTTGATTTTGATTGATTCCTTGAAAAACTTGGCATGTTACATCGACCAGAAAGACCAGGAAGGAGCGAGCTAACCAAGCGGGCGTAAACTGAAAGATAAGGGAAAAAGGTTTTCAGGCAGATCATGCTAGCTATATATATGGACAGCATGCTAACCTGCCTTCAACAGGCCCATTCTTCATTGACGCCTGAAAAAATTGGGACAGTGCGAGCTTACTGATTAAAAGACTGGTATGAGATGCTAAACTGTTCACTGAATTTAAAACCTAAGTATATGAGGGTGTGTGCCCGATAATTTTCAGTGAACTTACTGAAAACAAAGTTCAGTACTCTGGAACTTAGTTTTTGCTCACAATTGCTGGTACAAGCCAGTGCAAAAAGTAGCATCACATCTGCTGGACAATCGTCGCGCATATAGTTACAACGACTCCTATTCATAAACCAATCTTACTTGCTACTACATGCAGAGGCCTCGAGTAATCTGACAGCAGATAATAAAGTTTACCGGGAAATCAAGTCACACTACGGGAGTAGAACTCTACAGAAATCAGGTGTTTACAGTCGTGGGCGAGCTCGAGCAGTAGTACGGTATACGCGTACGACGGTAATTGAAAGTGGAGGAGCGCGGAGGTGGGAGACAAGCGCGGCGGCGCAACAAAGGCAACATGCCAACAGCCACGCCGACGCACCGAGCCGGCGGGGAACGCGTGCGCAAGCTCGATCTTCTCTGCCTATCCACTCCAATCGAGGTCGCCCCTAGCTCTCCCTCCTACCTCTCCTGGAGGCGTTGGACGGCACAGCGTGCGGCCTGGAGCTGCCGTGCGTGGGAGCGAGCTCGCCTTTCCTCCCCTGCTGGCTTCTCTCCCCTTCCTCCACGGGCACGGGCGGATAGGTTGTCCGGCACTCCGGCTCTATAGCCACAACGAGTTCCATCCCCTTCCACTGTGCCATCATCTTCCCCTCGATGCCACGGAGCTCGGAGACCTCTTCTCCGATCCCAGCAACCACCGGAACATCCTAGACGATGTTGACCGGATCTCTCGCTTGGAAGTTGGAACTGTTTTCTCTATCGAAGGACTGGCTCCTCGCTCAGGACGAAGAGGTATAATAAACTGCGGGTTGTTTCAGTATTGCTCAGGGGGTTATGTGAAAAAACGATCAAATCACTTGGCGGTGGCATAGGGGTAATATTCTGTAAATATGCCTAGCGACGCAGGGGTAAATTAGGAAATTAAAAAACGTACCATCACCACCTCTAGGCATATTATATAGTAGAGATTATTAACAAGTTTCCAAAAAATTGAAAAATCCCGGAGGTACCCAATGAAGAATTCCACAAGCGTGCAAAAACTCAAGTTCAAATACTTTGTATTTGCGCTACACGAAAATGACAAAATCTGATAAATTTAGAGGTTTAAAAATATGCATATTAAGACCCACATTTTTGTGTAGCCCAAAATATAAAGTATTTGAAGTTAAATTTTCGCACCTTTGTGAAATACATCATTGGCTACATCGGGGATTTTTTTTTGAAACTTACAAAAAAATTGATATTTTTTAAGGAAACAAGATCACTGGAGCTTGGGAGTAAGAAATCTCCTCTGGTAGATCGATCGATTGATCGAAAGCGTGTTTATCTTCCTTACGCTTTTATTTTTTAATGAAGAATAGGAAGACACTCCAATGAGTATTTCTTTTAGTTCTCTTTTTTTCAGAGAAAGTATTTCTCTTAGTTATGAAACTTGTCAAGTAACATGTTTGAATTTTAGTCAAGCAATAAAAAGCCGTATGCATCGATCGATGCAGAGGTAGGGGCATCCTCATTTCGAAAAAGAAAAAAAAAACTGGAATTAAATTAGAGATTCTCTAAAAAATAGAGATTATTTTCTAAAGGATTATATGGTTGCATGTATGGGGAAATTCGCCGTTGCTGAATCTACTTGTTCGATTGATTTGGTGGTCGTAGAGCTACATTAAACTGCAAAAGAGATGTCATTGTTTAATTAGAGAGATATGAGCGCAAACATGTACGTTGTTCATACATTCTTGGTACATTTACTCTTATGTATTGGAATTAAACATGTTAATCTAAGTACAACAACAACTGAGATCACCCGACTCAAGCAGAGTGCGGATAAACGACTGTGCGGCAAAAGGATTCAGTACAACAACATACAAAAATACTCGGGTTTGAGCCTATGCCCAACTATGTCTAGATGCGCATAGCCTCGGGGCTACTCCCATCGGGATACCTCTTACTAACTCATTAACGAATTACTAAGTCGTCATCACGAATAATTATGTTGTATCTAGCCCCAAAGAAACCTGCATGACCCAACTGAATATATACGGATCAAATGTGTGTATGCATCCATAGACGTATAAAATCTATAGGTACTTGCACTTACATAATCAGATAGCCACTGATGGCCCATTATATCATGAATATTTTCACATTCAAGCCTTCTTACTTAACATCTCGGAATACATAAGATCAATTGGACTCTAAAATGTTTTGTACATAAGACATGACCACTTATACATGTTTTGTAGTAACACTGAACATATCTACAAACATAGCGAACTCATTGCTGATATTAAATGCAACAATTGAAAAATATTTTTCCGTTTTAGCATCAAGTAATGTGGTACGAAAGGTTCAAAAAAAGTAAAGTGGTACGAAGGGAGTAGATATTTTGTTTTTCTATATTATTATTATTTATCCAGCACACTTTTCATGTTTGGTGTGCTTGTTAACAACATAAGCGGATCAAAGACATATTGATAACTTGCCCTTCCAGTTCTCATCTCTATCTCCCTTCTTCTCTTCAACAAATTATTTCATGTCACCATAGCTTTACAACAGAGAGTACCAGGACTATCACAAGTTGCCACAAAATCTGATTTAGCCAGTAGAATCTGGGTTACTTCTTATTCCTTTGCATCTTGCATATTTTGTGTCAATGATGGATTGTCATCCAAGGGTTTTTCATATGACGATTTTGGTGTTCTCAAGTACTAGGATAAGAACCATTTTATCACCAATGAATCAATCCATGTTTCAAGATGTGATGTAGTATGCATCATCATGTAAAGACTTGTGTGATCCTTAGATCCTCCTCCTCAACCTTGAAGCCATTTGTGTGTGGAGTTGTGTTATAATTTTGATCGCCAAGAACGTCCTCCTTAACCTTGGAACCTTGTATGATTCTTCAAGATTATCCACCTTACCTACATACTCTACATCATTGTTAGAGTCGGGTTCATCACGGTACATGAAATCTTTCCTTATATAACCGCCCTTGTAACTATATTTGCTTTCTACCTGTTGTGAATCTTTTTTGAAACTTTTACATTAATATGTTTGTAAAGGACATCGATCTGTCTTGTTTAACCCTTCCATACTTTTTTTGCAAAGTGAATAGTAATAAGTCATTGTCATGAGAAGTAATGAGACTGATAAAATATACGGCACTATGTGTGTTACGTATGCGTATATATATGTCTAGTATAAGAAGCATTTGTTTTAGGTGCCATTTTATTGTTAATTGAAGGCTTATGTGTCATTTAACTGCTGGCTAAAGCTTTAAATTTCTGGAATTTGTTTTTTCTTTGGTAAAGCCTCTCTTATTCCCACCTTTCAGGAGTCTATATTCGTCATAATATTGTCTTAAATCTGCATGTTAAATAATCATTATTTATTTTGAACATTAGTAGATGAAATATGAAACTATTAGCGGCAAAATTAAATAACTTAAAGTTCATGACCACGGTCATTTTCAATGTCACATTGGTCTCTCTTCGCAGCTTTCGATTCGTTCCAGTTTTTAATAGTGGGTTGATAGACAATACTGGGTTAAATGTCGGACCATAAAAGGTTCGCCATTCAACATGCAATGTGAATGTATTGCAATTAAATTTCATATTCGATTGATGTCTATGCAACACTCGTGTTGCATGGAGAGCGTAAGAAAGGTGATGCAAGGAGATAGAACCAAACAATGGCCAAAATGAAATTTGGCTCTTTTACATGTACACCACAAATTTTAAATATACAAATTTTATTACAAATATTTATCAACCAACTTTGAATATTATTTTATGCTATACATTCACTAAGAAAATGTGCATCCATTTTCTGGTCTGACATTTAATCCACGTTTATCTATGTACCCACTGATGAAAATTGGAATGAATCACACGCTATGAACAAAAAGACCAATATGCCATCGAAAATGGCCGTGGTGATGGCAATGTGTAAATCATTTCTTTTGTCGGTATTAGTTTCATATTTTGATCTATTCATGTTCGAAATGAATAATTGGTGCTTATTTATATCCAAACTAAAAACAAAATTACATACAAATATAGTCTCCCAAAGGTAGGAATAACAGAGTCTCTTCCAAAAAACAAAGTCTAGGAAGTTTAGTTTCACGCAACAATAAAGTGACACAACCTTTAATTAACAACAAAAGGCATCTAAATAAAAGGATCCCCTTAACATGGTGAATTTGAGAAATAACAAAATCACCCTGTTTCAAAACATTGCAGGAGTCAAATAAGATGTTACTTTGCTTGAGGTCTCCATGAACCACGAGTTCATAGCTGGAGTGTAGAAACACAAGGGCTTCACATATCTGCATGCAACGTCGACTCTAGCATTCCAATGAAATGTCTTCTTATGGATCGGGATTAACTCATTGGGCAGGCCGGGTAAGTAGGGCAACGAGAAGAGACGGACCCAAAATAGTAAATTATATAGTACCCATTACAGCCAATACAGTATTAATACTCCATTTGTTAAAACTAAAAGCATGAATTACTTTTTCTGGTCAACACCACACAACTTTGACTATGATCTTCACTTATATATCTAAAAATAGTATAAATACATATGTATAAAATTATTCTCACAAAATGCTACGATGACATTTATACAACTCAATACATACAGTATGGAAGTATTTACATGATTATTTTTGTGCAACACTTTTTATTTCATAAACCATCAGGGGACTAGTATAGATAATATGATAACAAGCACAATGCATAACAGCATATCAAATAATAATACATATGCAAACATATTAGAATCCACATCATTTTATATTCGTTGGTGATTATTTTAACCAATGTGGTTTCACTACAAAGTACAAAGTGTGCACACTTTTGTTAAATTTTTGCTTGCTAGACAATTTTGACAACGAAAAAGTATAATAAACTAATGTCATTGGTTCAGTTTATAATCTAAAAGTTTCTGTACATATGCTTACAAATCATATACTAGAAACTGCTATTAAGATATTTGTTAGATCATAATCTTTGCAGATCTTTACCATAAATACACATAAATTATATGATTATGTATTGTTGAAAAAAATAGTTCTAGAATGATTCTTTTTAGAAAATATGTTTCACTATCTTTCTATGATATTCAGTACAACCACAATACACACCAACTAATATATAGTAACATTACCATGTGGTTAAACTATGCCAGCAAAAGAAAATTATATTTGTAATAATGTAACATGCTTAAAATAAGATTAAAATAAGTATACAAGTTTAGTAAAAAAATATTTATTTACATTCGCACCGGTCACAAAATTTCATTGGACCGCGACACTAGTACAGAACGACACATCGGAAACGGGCCAAAAACCCCATCAGAAACGGAAAAAGGGTCCGTGTCCCCGACCCCGTTACTGATGTGAAGGCCCTCATCGGTAACGGAGGCGAAAAACCGTCGCTGATGAGGCGTCGGTTTGGCAACGGTTGTGCACAACCTCCGTTTCTGATGTGTCGGAACATCAGTAACGGAGATGCTGTTTCTGCTCGTTTGCATTGAGGTTTCTTCATAAGCCTAGAGCAGGAATAGATTTGGCACTAGACATTTAAAATTTCACAGCAGAAGCACAAAAAGGCTAACAAATTCATTCATTCATAAGGTATAACAAATGTCACCGATACATTGCATCACAAGACAACCAATTACTTATCTTCATTGTCATGCCTCTCTAAATCTATCATTGACATGTCTAGCTAAATCTATCTATGTCATGCCTCTCTAAACTTATCCTTGTCATTTCCAACTTAATTTATCTTCATGACTTGCTGTTAGAGTTCATGAATTCAATCTTTTTCTTGGACGGTGTCGCCAAAATATAATCAACTCGCCGCTTTGTCACCGACCTTGTATTTAGCTCATTTAAATGAGCTAAACGGATCAGCACCATGCTCTGCACATAGTGCAATAAGCGAGTGCTGATGTACTGAAGGTGCCTCTTTTGTAAAGTGGTCACTGAAATGCAAAGAGAGAATATATGACTCCATGTTAGCTCACTATACATCTAGCATAAAGGACATACAACACAAAAGGATGCATAAGACAGAATAACAAACTTACAAATCCATTGCATAGTTGTTGTGTACCAACAATTATGCCGGACGACAAGCACACCTTGGCTAAGGACCCGGCTTTTTATACAGTGTCACCGAAATGTACATCTGTTTTGCAAAGGAGATAAGTCAGCCATGAGTTTCATACACTACCGATTTGTGCTAGTTATGTTCTTTTCGAGCGACACTACGTAGTCGTCCTCAGTGGCGGAGCTAGAACATATTGAACCAGGATGCACACATGTTACCACAATACATTTAAAACAATTGTTAGGGGTGCATATGTGATGAAAAATTGCTAATTTACAAAAAAAAATTCCTTCTCCCGGTATCCTGTGCACCCGGCTGGCTCAAAGTGGATCCGCCAGTGGTCGTCCTCATCGTCCTCGGATGTATTACAACCCTAGTTCTAGTTCTGTTCATGAGTGTCCTGATACGTCTCAAACGTATCTATAATTTTTGATGTTCCATGCTTGTTTTATACCAATTGCTACATGTTTTGCATCTACTTTATATCACTTTTATACATTTTTTGGGACTAACCTATTAACAAGATGCCGAAGTGCCAGTTCCTGTTTTCTGCTGTTTTTGTATTCCAGAAAAGCTAGTCTGGAAATATTCTCGGAATTGGACGAAACTACACGGGGGTGCCTATTTTTCCAGAACACGCCTGACGGAGCGAAGGAGCAGCAGAGGAGGGCCACCAGGGCCACACGCCACAGGGCGCGGGCCCCCCTCTGCCGCGCCCTGGGGTGGTGTGGGCCCCTCGGGGGTCCGCAGCCGCCGCCCTTTCGCCTACTTATTCCCCCCGACGCGAAAACCCTAAGTACCTGAGCAAATATCCACGAAAAGTTCCAGAGACGCCGCCGTCGTCAACCCTAGCTCGGGAGGGTTCAGAACCTCTTCCCGGCACCCTGCCGGAGAGGGGAATCGTCACCGGAGGCTTCTACATCGCCATGCCTGCCTCCGGAGTGATGCGTGAGTAGTTCATCCTTGGACTACGGGTCCATAGCAGTAGCTAGATGGTTGTCTCTCCACTTTGTGCCATCATGTTTAGATCTTGTGAGCTGCCCTACATGATCAAGATCATATTATTGTAATGCTACATGTTGTGTTTGCTGGGATCCGATGAATATTGAATATTATGTCAAGTTGATTATCAATCTATCTTATATGTTATTTAAGATCTTGCATGCTTTCCGTTACTCGTAGATGCTTTGGCCAAGTAGATGCTTGTAACTCCAAGAGAGAGTATTTATGCTAGATAGTGGGTTCATGTCTCCGTTTAACCTGGGACAGTGACAGAAAGTTCTAAGGTTGTGGATGTGCTGTTGCCACTAGGGATAACCTAACGATGCTATGTCCACGGCATATGTGTTTGTTTACATTACGCACTTTACTTAATGCAATTATCCGTTGCTTGCAACTTAATACCAACGGGGGACTCGGATGACAACCCGGCGGTGGATTATTAGTCATAGATGCTGTTGGATAACGTCTATGTATTATGTCGTAATGCCCAATTAAATATCATAGTAGTCAACATGTCATGTATATGCATTGTCATGCGCTCACTATTCGTCAATTGCCCAGCTGTAATTTGTTCACCCAACATGTTAGTTATCTTTTATGGAGAGACACCACTAGTGAACTGTGGACCCCGGTCCATTCTTTTACACTGATTAAACAACCACAAACTGCAAACTGTTCCTTTTTCATTCTCTGCAATTTAATACTCATTTTCCACACCATACGTTTAATCCTTTGTTTTCAGCAAGCCAGTGAGATTGACAACCTCACTGTTTCGTTGGGGCAAAGTAGTTTGATTGTGTTGTGTGCAGATTCCACGTCAACAGTCCAGACTCCCTGCGACAGCTATTTTTCTGGCGCCGTTGACAACCTTCTGAAGAGTTGCTGCTCCTACTGGTTCGATAACCTTGGTTTCTTTCTGAGGGAAAACTTGCTGCTGACTACATCATACCTTCCTCTTGGGGTCTCCCAACGAACGTGTGTTTCACGTCATCAAGCTATTTTTCTGGCGCCGTTGCCGGGGAGACAGCAGTCTTCTGCAAGGGGAGTTTCACGCTTCCAATCTCTTTACTTTGTTTTTGTCTTGCTTAGTTTATTTTATTTTATCTTGTTTGCTTTCAATTATCAAAAACACAAAAAAATTAGTTACTTGCATCTAGTTTACTTTCAAGTTATTTTCTGTACTGTTTTTATTTCTGCTAAAATGAGTACTCCTGAGAACACTAAGTTGTGTGATTTCACTAGCACGAACAACAATGATTTCATATGCACACCTATTGCTCCACCTGCTGCTTCAGCAGAATTTTATGAAATTAAACCTGCACTTTTAAATCTTGTTATGAAAGAGCAATTTTCTGGTGTTAGTACTGATGATGCTGCTGTTCACCTTAATAACTTTGTTGAACTTTGTGAAATGCAAAAGCTCAAGGAAGTAGATGGTGATATTATTAAACTGAAACTTTTTCCTTTCTCCTTGAGAGGACGTGCTAAAGAATGGTTGCTATCTTTGCCTAGAAATAGTATTGATTCATGGACTAAATGCAAAGATGCTTTTATTGGAAAATATTATCCTCCTGCTAAGATTATTTCTTTGAGAAGTAGCATAATGAATTTTAAGCAATTTGATAATGAACATGTTGCTCAAGCATGGGAGAGAATGAAATCATTGGTTAAAAATTGTCCCACTCATGGACTGACTACTTGGATGATCATCCAAACCTTCTATGCAGGATTAAATTTTTCTTCGAGGAATTTATTGGATTCGGCCGCTGGAGGTACCTTTATGTCCATCACTTTGGGTGCTGCAACAAAGCTTCTTGATGATATGATGATTAATTATTCTGAGTGGCACACCGAGAGAGCTCCAACAGGTAAGAAGGTAAATTCTGTTGAGGAAACCTCCTCCTTGAGTGCCAAAATTGATACTATTATGTCTATGCTTGCAAATGGTCAAACACATGTTGATCCAAATAATGTTCCTTTAGCTTCTTTGGTTGCTCAAGAAGAGCATGTTGATGTGAACTTCATTAAAAATAATAATTTCAACAACAATGCTTATAGGAATAATTTTGGTAATAGCAATTATAGGCCCTATCCTTCTAATAGTGGCAATGGTTATGGAAATTCCTATAGTAACTCCTACAATAATAATAAGAGTGTACCCTCTGATCTTGAAGTTATGCTTAAGGATTTTATTAGTACACAAACTGCTTTCAATAAAACTGTTGAGGAGAAATTTGGGAAAATTGATGTGCTTTCCTCTAAAGTTGATAGTCTTGCTCTTGATGTTGACTTATTGAAACTAAAGAACATGCCTCATGATGTTAAAGAGAGCAAAACTCTCAATGCTATACAAGTTAAAATTGATAACAATGTGAGGATGTTAGCTGAATTGCATGCTAGATGGGAAAGAGAGGATGAAATTGCTAGAAAGAAAATATTGCTAGAGTTTATACTATTACTACTTCTGAAAATGCTTCAAACTCAAGTGTTAACAAACCTCCTACCATTAATGGCAAGATAGTTGGTGTTGGTAATGTTTCCACTTCTATTGCAAAATGTCCTAAATTGCCTGATAACTCTGAAACTGTCCTTGATAAAGATGCTGAAATTTCTAGCAATAAGGAAGAGAATAATTCCATTACTTTTGATGATAATGACTTTGATTTTGATGGTTGCAATATTTCTGAAGTAATTAAGTTCTTGCAAAAGCTAGCTAGAAGTCCTAATGCTAGTGCTATAAACATGGCTTTTACTAAACATATTACTAATGCTCTCATACAAGTTAGGGAAGAGAAATTAAACATGAAGCTTCTATCCCTAGGAAGTTAGAAGATGGTTGGGAGCCCATCATTAAATTGAAATTGAATGACTTTGATTGCAATGCTTTGTGTGACCTTGGTGCTAGTATTTCTGTTATGCCTAAAAGATTATATGATATGCTTGATTTAGCACCTTTGGAAAATTGTTACTTGGATGTTCACCTTGTTGATTCTACTATTAAAAAACCTTTGGGAAGAATTGATGATGTTCTTATCATGGTTAACAACAATTATGTCCCCGTTGATTTTATTGTCTTGGATATTGAGTGCAATCCATCATGCCCTATTGTGCTGGGAAGACCTTTTCTTAGGACTGTAGGTGCTATTATTGATATGAAAGAAGGGAATATAAAATATCAATTTCCTCTCAAGAAAGGTATGGAACACTTTCCTAGGAAGAAGATTAAGCCACCTTATGATTCTATTGTTCGAACAAATTACAATGTTGATGCTTCTTCACTTGGTAATACTTGATGCATGCTTTGTGCCTAGCTAAAAGGCGTTAAAGAAAAGCGCTTATGGGAGGCAACCCATTTTATTTTTCTGCAATTTTTCTTTTATTGAGTCAAGGAGTTTGTTTACTTCTGTAGCAACTCCTTTGTATCTTTATTTTCTCGCATTGTTGTGCCAAGAGTAGCCTCTAATGATAAGATGATGCTTAATTTTGATTGCTGCGCAGAAACAGATTTTTGCTGTTCACTGTACGAAATTCCTAAAATCACCAGATTGTTAAAAATCTGAAATTTTTGTGCGTAATCTTTATGAATGTCTGAAACTTTCATTAGTTCAGAGTTTCTCGATCTGAGCGTCGTAAGTGCCTCGAAAAAATTCGTCTTTGCGGACTGTTCTGTTTTAGACAGATTATGCCTTTTTATTTTTGCATTCTCTCTTTTACTAGTGTTGAGTGAAATTCTTTTTTGGGTGGAAGAGCTTCACATAACATCAGTGGCTGTAGCTAATGTTTAAAGTAACAAATCATATTGCGTCTTTATAGAACATGTGAATTTTTGATTATGCACTAACCCTCTAATGAGATCTACTTTGAGTTTGGTGTGACGGAAGTTTTCAAGGGTCAAGAGAGAAGGATGATATAATAGGATCAAGAAGAGTGAAGAGCTTAAGCTTGGGGAGGCTCCCATGGATCTCCCCAGCATATTTCAAGAAGACTCAAGCGTCTAAGCTTGGGGATGCCCAAGGCATCCCCTTCTTCATCGTCAAAATTATCAGGTCATCTCTAGTGAAACTATATTTTAATTCTTTCACATCATATGTGCTTTTCTTGGAGCGTCTGTGTGCTTTTATTTTCAGTATTGCATTTTATTTTCAATAAAGCTTGACTGGACCCTAGCATTCTTGATTGGGAGAGAGACACGCTCCGCTTTTTCATGAGAATACTCCTATTCTTCACTTATATTTGTTGAGTATTCATATCTAGCGCTGTTCAGCTTTTAGCTCTTGTTTTCATGTATCTCTTGTCAGAGCTATTAGCTTTCTTTTGTAGAAAGTACTCTCTTGCTTCACTTATATTTGTTTGGAGAGTTGATGAAATAAATTGATTGGTGTTTGGTTGGTTCAGAAAATGTTGCATGTGGTAATTGGTATAAGGAAAAACTTGCTTAATCTTGTAGATCACTAAAATGGATAACTTGATGCTTGTCAATTGTTTTGAGTTAACAAGTAGATCATGATTAAATTGTGCATCACATGAGTTAAGCCTATTAGTGAAGAACTACCGTAAAGCTTGTTGAAAATTTGGTTTGCATCGGTGGTACCTCTAAGGTCTAGATATTTTCTAATAACAGGGTTTGGTTAACAAGGAAGACGGTATGAAGTCTTATAACGTTTGCAATATGTTTGTCATATAAAACTTGGTGTACGGGTTGATATTCTTGTTTGCTTACATAACCTTGCTAGCCTAAACTCTGTACTGAGAGGGAATGCTTCTCGTGCATCCAAATCCTTGAGCCAAAATCCATGCCATTTGTGTCCACCATAACTACCTATATGTGGTATTTCCTTGCCACTCCAAGTAAATTTTTCATGTGCTACCTTTAAATTATTCAAAATGTTATTATTCCCTTTTTGTGTCAATGTTTACTAGCTCATGAGGAATTAGTGTGGTTATTCTTTATTCTATTTGTCGAGTGGACTTTTACACCTGGACTAGTGGCATATACATCCGCTTATCCAATAACTTGCAAAAAGAGCTGGCAACGGGGTGCCCAGTCCCAATTAATTACAACTTTAACCAATTAATTCTCTTCACACTTTTGCCCTGATTCATCAGTAAGCAATGACAAACAGTGAAATACCTGAATGTGTGTAAACCAAAGAGAAAGAGGGATGATCTGCCTTGCTGGTAGAAATAACGTCCTTCATGGGAGCCGCTCTTAAAAGTCCGTTCGACAGGTAGAATACTGTTCTCACCCGCTACCATTCGTTGACAATTAACAAACACCTCTCAAAAATAGATACTCCTCCATGGTATGTGATTGATGGAAGGCACCCGAGGATTCGGTTAGCCATGGCTTGTGTTAGCAAGGTTGGGAGGAGTATCAAATATTTTATGCAATCTCTATATGCTTTCAAAAACCTAAAAGCTCTAGCACATGATTTAATCCCTGCTTCCCTCTGCGAAGGGCCTTTCTTTTACTTTTATGTTGAGTCAGTTTTCCTATTCTTTCTGTCTTCCACAAGCAAACACTAGTGTCAACTTTGTTACAACATGCGTTATATGCAATGTATTGGACTTGTTATACTACTTTGTGTTGACAATATCCATGAGATAAATATGTTGAAAGTTGAAGCAAATGCTGAAACTAAATTCTTCCTTTGTGTTGATTAAATACCTTTTGTTAGAAACTATTGCTTTATGAGTTAACACTTATGCAAAACTGTTTGATGCTTGTCTCGAAAGTACTATTCATGAAAACGTTTAGCTTGTGTGATTCATTGTTTACTCATTATCTATTTGTAGCAAATTATAGACCATTGACTTGGATCACTTCATTCATTTACATGTGCCTTGCAATATTATATGATCAAGATTATGATAGTAGCATGTCACCTCAAAAATTATTTGTTTTTATCGTTTACCTACTCGAGGACGAGTAGGAACTAAGCTTGGGGATGCTGATACGTCTCAAACGTATCTATAATTTTTGATGTTCCATGCTTGTTTTATACCAATTGCTACATGTTTTGCATCTACTTTATATCACTTTTATACATTTTTTGGGACTAACCTATTAACAAGATGCCGAAGTGCCAGTTCCTGTTTTCTGCTGTTTTTGTATTCCAGAAAAGCTAGTCTGGAAATATTCTCGGAATTGGACGAAACTACACGGGGGTGCCTATTTTTCCAGAACACGCCTGACGGAGCGAAGGAGCAGCAGAGGAGGGCCACCAGGGCCACACGCCACGGGCGGGCCCCCCTCTGCCGCGCCCTGGGTGGTGTGGGCCCCTCGGGGGTCCGCAGCCGCCGCCCTTTCGCCTACTTATTCCCCCCGACGCGAAAACCCTAAGTACCTGAGCAAATATCCACGAAAAGTTCCAGAGACGCCGCCGTCGTCAACCCTAGCTCGGGAGGGTTCAGAACCTCTTCCCGGCACCCTGCCGGAGAGGGGAATCGTCACCGGAGGCTTCTACATCGCCATGCCTGCCTCCGGAGTGATGCGTGAGTAGTTCATCCTTGGACTACGGGTCCATAGCAGTAGCTAGATGGTTGTCTCTCCACTTTGTGCCATCATGTTTAGATCTTGTGAGCTGCCCTACATGATCAAGATCATATTATTGTAATGCTACATGTTGTGTTTGCTGGGATCCGATGAATATTGAATATTATGTCAAGTTGATTATCAATCTATCTTATATGTTATTTAAGATCTTGCATGCTTTCCGTTACTCGTAGATGCTTTGGCCAAGTAGATGCTTGTAACTCCAAGAGAGAGTATTTATGCTAGATAGTGGGTTCATGTCTCCGTTTAACCTGGGACAGTGACAGAAAGTTCTAAGGTTGTGGATGTGCTGTTGCCACTAGGGATAACCTAACGATGCTATGTCCACGGCATATGTGTTTGTTTACATTACGCACTTTACTTAATGCAATTATCCGTTGCTTGCAACTTAATACCAACGGGGGACTCGGATGACAACCCGGCGGTGGATTATTAGTCATAGATGCTGTTGGATAACGTCTATGTATTATGTCGTAATGCCCAATTAAATATCATAGTAGTCAACATGTCATGTATATGCATTGTCATGCGCTCACTATTCGTCAATTGCCCAGCTGTAATTTGTTCACCCAACATGTTAGTTATCTTTTATGGAGAGACACCACTAGTGAACTGTGGACCCCGGTCCATTCTTTTACACTGATTAAACAACCACAAACTGCAAACTGTTCCTTTTTCATTCTCTGCAATTTAATACTCATTTTCCACACCATACGTTTAATCCTTTGTTTTCAGCAAGCCAGTGAGATTGACAACCTCACTGTTTCGTTGGGGCAAAGTAGTTTGATTGTGTTGTGTGCAGATTCCACGTCAACAGTCCAGACTCCCTGCGACAGCTATTTTTCTGGCGCCGTTGACAACCTTCTGAAGAGTTGCTGCTCCTACTGGTTCGATAACCTTGGTTTCTTTCTGAGGGAAAACTTGCTGCTGACTACATCATACCTTCCTCTTGGGGTCTCCCAACGAACGTGTGTTTCACGTCATCATGTCCTATGGAAGAAAACCTAAGCAGAACAATGACAACAACCCTAGTTCGTCGGCACGACGGCCGGTCACAAATAGATGTATTACCTTTGGATCTGGCGGCGGGAGTACGTAGTCGTCCTCGTCGTCCTCGGATCGACACGCATGCGCCCTCCAGCTACAGATCAGGCGACGAGATCTGCCCGGGTGGAGCAAAGAACGGGTACGCGCTGCCACGGTCGGAGGAGAGGAAGATGCGCGCCGACATGGTCGGAGGAGAAGAAGATGCGCGCCGCCACGGTCGGAGGGAGGGAGATGCGCGCTGCCACGGTCGGAGGAGAGGAAGATGCGCGCCGCCACGGTCGGAGGGAGGGAGATGCGCGCCGCCACGGTCGGAGGGAGGGAGATGCGCGCCGCCACGGTGGAGCTAAGATCTGGTGCTGCGTGGAGGCGCCGCCACACTTTGAGAGTGAGGCTGAGAGTGAGCGATAGAGTTAGGGCTGTGTGAAGGGCGCATTTATAGCAAAGTAGAACATCGGAAACGGAGGGTATAAACAACCGTTTCCTTTGATTTTTTCACTGACACACTGGGCTTATACTGATCTCTACTAGTATTGAAGTTGAAGAACATAAAAATAAATAACTATAACTACTCCTCGGCCTCCGCCTTCTCCTGCTCGTATGCGAGGAGAGCCGCGTAGTCGTCCGTGTCGTCGCGCGGCTCCTCGCCGACGATGTCATCGCCGCCCGTGCGCCCCTCCCACATCTCGTCATCGTCGTAGGCAGGATCGTCGCGCAGCTCCGGCGGGAGGAGGAGCCGGCGGCTCTGAAGCAGCTCAACTCTTTCCGGCGGCATAGGCACCGACGCGCGGTTGAGGTGCCAGCCACCGTGTAGCCGAACCTTTGACCATGGCACTGGCCTCCTATATTGCCAGTGCCGCTCCGCGACGGCCTGCCCGACGATGACGCAGTTCCATCCAGGCGACCGCGGATGAGCGTCTCTCCGCCGCGGCGAGCGGCTGCGGTCGCGGGCGCCCGAGGATCCCGCGTCCTCTTCCGGCGGCATAGGCACCCTCCTGTGGTTGACGCGCCAGCCAGCGGGGAGGCTAACATTTGACCAGGGCACTGGCCTCCTATATTGTCAGTGCTCTGCGCGACGGCCTCCGGCACGACGACGCGGTTCCAATTCAGCGAAAGCGGGAAACTGCTGCGGCGAACGCCCGAGGAGTTGCTAGGAGTATCCATGGCTGCGGCGAAGTGGCGTACTGAGATAGCAGGGAGATCGTGGGTTTTTAAGGAGTAGTGGGCGGTGCCGCGGCGTCACTACGCCACTATGCCATAGCAGTTACTCCGCTCGCATCGAATTCCAAGAAGATGGAACGTGTCCACATTGCACACGGACACACAAAAGTCTCCGTTGCTATAGAGACACATATCGGAAACGGAGCCAGAATTAAGACCGTTGCCAATACTATGGGTAACGGAGTTAATACTTTCTCCGTTACCTATGTTGACGGGCCAGCCACGGCCCAGGTCAGGTTTGTACGCACTGGCCGCGCGGAAAGCGCGATTCTCCGTCGACTAACGCCTGCCGTTTCCATAGAGGGGTATCCGATATGTCGTTCTGTACTAGTGCGAATAACTATCTAAAGTTCCATTAGATAGATATTCGTAAACAATACCTCTCTTTTCTTGCAAAAATCAATCAGTCACATAAGGCTACGGTGTCTAATTTACCCCAATATATATATTTACCCATAACTTATAACAGGTAGTAATAAAAAATTAATTCCAAATTTTGTCAAAAAATACTTTACAACATAAGGGTAATATATAGCAACTTGTTATCATTATAAACATTGAAAGATTTTTCAGTTGTAAATGGGCATACGGGTTTAAGGTTGCACATAAGCATACATTTGTCAAAGGTAATTGATTAGTGAATAATGGATATTAAGCAAAAAAAAACTCGATGTGTCATTTTTTTAATTCATTATAATCTGTAACCAACAGAAGAGTTTTATCGTATACTTACCTTGGTTTCAAATCTCCGAAATGCTTTAGATAACTAGGAATGACGCTTTTTGAGTTAAGAATCTTAACAACCACTTCCTGTCCATTTATTGACGACTCGTAAACTTTTCTGTAGCCTCCAGGTCCAGTCTTCTTACAAGACTCTATAACAAAATCAATTAGTGAAGCCTTGTTTTTATGCTAGGTGGTAACTTTAAACTCGAAAAACAGAATAAAACAATCGAAACTGAGATCTAGTTTCAACCCGAAAATGATCATTCATAGGGGGAATAACTTACATATTGCTACATGTGTAACTCACGTATTACTAATGGCTAACTTTTGGGTCCAAAAAACATGAGATATAGTTTAGAAAACCTCGTCGCGACAAACCCAACAGTCAAAACAGATCTTCAATCACCTAAACGACTTGAACTGGAAAATATTTAAATTTTCAAATTTTTGCAATTAATGATGCTGACATCGGGCAATTATGGTTATATTTGCATGCATCCACAGCCGGTGCGTGGGTGCGTGAATATGGAATAGGCTATTGGAATGTCCGCTGGTTTGGGTTATTTTTTAGGCACCATGAACATAGTCGCGTTCTTTGGAATTGTTATTATTCTGGTTGGATGCATTAATGTAATTACTATGGAATTTGATGCAATGTGATTACGCATGGGGAATTTCTAAAATGTTGGAATCACTTCTATGTTTGTTGAAATTGGCGATGGTGATTGTTGCTGCAAATTGTATATGATTTTCTTTGAAGAGATTATCACACTCGAGAAATTTCAATGTTTGATATTGTTACATTTTTCCTGAAACTTTTGTCGATTATTGCTGCAAACAACTATTGTTTTGGTTGCATAGAGATTTCTGATGACCCACAAGTATAGGGAATCGCAACAGTCTCGAGTGAAGTAAAACCCAAATTTATTGATTCGACACAAGGGGAGCCAAAGAATATTTATAAGTCTTAGCAGCCGAGTTGTCAATTCAGCCGCACCTGAAAGTTGACTTGCCTGGCACGATTTATCAGTAGCAACAGTAGTACAGTAGAAACAGTAGCAAAATAGTAACAACAGTAAAATAGAGACAGCAGCAGTGACTTTAGTAAACAACAGGATTAAAGATACTGTAGGCATAGGGATGGCTAAACGGTGTTGCATGCATAAGATAGCTCATGTAATAGTCATAATGCAGGGCAATGCAGGTAAATAATGATAAAAGCATCCAGGTACTAATCATGTGTAGGCGTGTGTTCCGTATTTAGTTGTACGTGCTCGCAATGAGAAACTTGCACAACATCTATTGTCCTACCAGCCCGTTTGCAGCGGGGCCAAAAGGAACCTTCTGGTAATTAAGATGCTCCTTTTTACAGAATACCGGAACAAAGTATTAACACTCCGTGAACACACATGATCCTCAAATTATAACTATCCCCCTTGGTTACCCCGATTGTTGTCACTCCGGGACCTCAGGTTCAAGACAATAACAGGTGTAGACAACTTGCAACTATGATCCAAAACAATAATTATCCTCATGAAACAGTAACATGTTCAGATATGAAATCATGGCACTCAGGCCCTAAGTGTCAAGCATTAGGCATAACAAGTTGCAACAACAATAGATAGTACTACCAATGGATACTAGGCACCATGCCCTGACGATCTGACATCTATTACATGAACGATCTCATCCAATCCCTACCATCCCCTACAGCCTACAGCGGGAATTACTCACACATGGATGGGGAAATCATGGATGGTTGAAGGAGAGGTGATGATGAAGATGGCGATGATCTCCTCCAAATCCCCGTCCCGGCAGGGTACCGAAACATGAACTGCAGACCCCGAACTAGGGTTTTCGATGGCGGTGGAGCTCGGGTGTGTGTTTCGTCAAAAGGAGTTCCGTCCGACGTTTTTAGGTCAAGTGCTTTAAGTAGTCCAGAGGGCGTCGCGAGTCGATGGCCGAGGGGGAGGCGGCCAGGGGTGCGGCCAGGGGTCACCCGCGTCGTGGGCCCGCCTGGTGCCTGTGGCCCTCCCCCTCGGCTGCCCTCCTGGCTCCGTGAATATTCTAGGCCAAACATCACTTTTCCAATTTTCTGGTATTTTTCTGAGAATATTGAATTTCTGCACAAAAACGAGACACCAAATCAATTCTGCTGAAAACAGCGTTAGTCCGCATTAGTTTCACCCAAATCATACAAATCAGAGGAGAAACAATAGCAAAAGTGTTCGGAAAAGTAGATACGTTTTGGACGTATCAATTTCACACAAGGAATTCGTAATGTTGAATTTTGTATTTTTCAGGAATCAGTCGTGATTATTTCTCCAAACAAGTGTGTAATCTCTTGCAAAACTGGTTTTGAAATATACCTATTGTTTTGTAATTTGAAATCTAAGTTGGTAAAATTGCTCTAATTTTCTTAATTTGAGACATCATTGGTTGTGCAAGGGAGATGGGTTGGAGATTGTTTTCACCATGTGATGATTATTATGTGACGATGGGGATTGATTGGATCTCTAAGGCCGCGACTGATCTTTCCCCTAGAGCGATCATCGCACAACGGCTATTGTGGCCCAATTTGGGAAGTAAGATTAGTACTAAATGGGATCGGGCGGTTTATCCACTTGTCCATTTTTTTATTTTTTAACAAATATATTCCTTGCACGTCGTCAATGTAAAAAATAACCCTCTTTGAAATTGATTCTAAAAAACAACCTTGTAGAAAGTGAAAAAAGTGACATATGTCATCCCACCAACTAGGGTGGCGCGACTGCAGGCAGTGGGGCGGAACAGCCGATGAACAAGTACTTTGATTCCCGCCATAGTGGGTGGCGGAAAGACACTTTTCGCCATCCCAGTTGGTGGAAAGTACATCGCGTCATCCCCTATGGCGGGAACTGCCACATGTAGTTTTTTCCACTTTCTGGCAGATTATATTTGACTAGCAAACTACCCGTGCGTTGCAACGGGTTGGAAAAAAATCGCCTTTTAGTAAAAAAAGATCAGCACGGTCCAAATTTTGGCCCAAAGTCAATCGGCCTGAGTGCAATATTTATTTTTCTATCTACTCCGGAAACTGAGCAGTTGAAAATGTAGTAATTTTCTCATTGTGATTTGTGAAAACTACAAACAATAACAAGCAACTGCACATGGAAGAAACAAATAAATACTGTAGAGTGTATTGTGATGAAAAGGAAACAAATAAATCACAATAGATCACGGTTGAACACACGACAATGATGATTTCGTCTGGCTTTCCTGTCCCTTCTGGCTATCACTCACTGAGTTGGAACAATTGAACGGCGTCCTCAACTTACCTTTTGATCGTTCCTAATAATTTTAGTTTTTTCGTGCTTGCCTTTAATTGGCTTGATCTGTTTATTTATTGGGCAGAGTTGATCATGCAGTCCATCCGTAGAGAGCATGTGTTTATTTTTTGGGCAGAGTTGATCATGCAGTCCATCCGTAGAGAGCATGGCTTCTGGCTTTGTTCCAAGTCTGTAATACTCCCTAGATTTCAGTTCTGTTTAACCGGGGAATTTTTCTGAGTGTTCAAAGTCTGTAATACTCCCAAGATTGCACAGACGCACAGGAGGACGGGAGGTTGAAGGGATCCGGTCACGCGCGGGATCTACGCACAGGAGGACGGGAGGTTGAAGGGAGCCGGTGACCACGAGCGGCTCCACTCCAACTGCAGCCGCCGGCGCCAACCTCGCAGCACACCATGCTCCGCCGCCAAGCTCCAAAAGAAGTCAAGGAGAGACGTGGCCCGCCTCTCCTGCCGCTCCTCCTGCAGTCTGGCGGCATGGTCGAGCTCCTGCAGTCCGAGACGACCTGCAAGGCGCACGAGAGAACCGCATCGGGAAAGCTCCGGATCAAGGTGCCGTCGAGGAACGCGTCCCTGCTCCCGACGGCTGCAAGGGCTTCAGCGCGTGTCCGCATTCCGACGATGTGGAGGACGCTTTCCGGCTCCCCGGCGACCACGAGGGATTCCAAGGCAGTGTGCAGGTGGCGGCGTTCCGCGGGGATTTCGCCGGCGGCCGCTTCATCCCGACCACAAGGGCCGGAGGGGATCGGGTTGGGTAGATATGGTTGAGGGGCTAACTGCAAACGTGCCTATTTTGTGGACTGCGGGTTGCTTTTTCGATTTCTCAAGGGTTAAAGTGAAAAGATGCCACGACGTACCGGACACCGTTAACAATATTATATAGTAGAGACAATCGATTTGAGAGAAGGTAATTTTGTACATTAAAAATGTACCTGGGATTATATTTGTGAAAAAATCGCCCATCTTTTACTATGGCTTGCTGAACTTGTCGATTGCTAGTTCAGACCATACATTTAAAGCTGGCAAATGCACTCTGATTTCTAAATGTATCAGTATAAAATAGGTTATCAAACTACACACTTGAAACCAAATAACGCGGCAAGTTATAAGGAATCATCTATCTAAACAAAAAAAATCCTTATGAAAAAACAAAAACGGATTGTATTTTAAATCGCAAGAGAATCAGGTAGGAAGTTTACATACAAATGTAAGTGCACGCCTTAACAAATACAGTAACAATTACTACTTTACTAGCTGTTATGGCACGACAGAGCTTCCGGACCTGCCCTTGCGTCCCCGTCGTCACGTTGATGCTTCCCATCTTCACCATCGACGCCTTGAACTGCGCGATCCACTTATCGGGGTCGGCTGCCATCTCCGCCACCTTCGTGGCCGTGTCGTTGCGGTTCAGCAGCGCCGCGTCCGACGTGAACAGCACCCGCCTCGCCAAGGCGTTCTTGAAGAACTGGTTGTCCAGCACCGTCGGCGACACCGCGCTGTTGTTCACCAGGTTGTCCGGCACGCCGCGGGCCGGCTCCGGGCACCTCCGCTTCAGGTCTGCCGCGTAGGCGGGTCCATCGTCGGGTCCACCGACGGGTACAGCCGGTTGTTGAAGCTGGAGCAGTGCGCCACCCCGATGGAGTGCGCGCCCGAGAGTGCCACGAGGTCGACGATGTTGAGGCCCTTCTGGGCGAACCTCGCGACGAGGTCCTGGATGCTGAACTTAGGCGACGGCATGTTCGTCAGGATGCTTATAAAGGAGGACGCGTCGCGGTCGCGCCGGCCGGAGTTGACGGGTAGTAGAAGCCCGCGGACCGGTTGACGGAGTCGCGGGCTGCGAAGGCCAGGATGTCGGCGCAGGAGACCGTCCCGTTGCACACGGCCTCCACCGCCGCCTTGATCTTGTCGACAGCGTCGTACCCGGCCAGGGGAATGGCCGACTTCTCCGGCGAGCTGTTGGCGCTCGAGGCATCCAGGAGGATGGAAGCGTCACAGCCCTAATCATGATATCACCACAAATGATGAGAAAAGAAAGAACGAAGTGGTGCGTACGTTATGAAATACTATCGATTGCGTACCAGAACAAAGCAGTCATGGAAGTGCAAGCGAATCAAGGCGGGGGCGACGCTAGGGTTGGCGTCGATCAAGCTATTGACTTTGTTCTTGATCGTTTCCTCCGCGCTCGGGCACGACGAGCTGTAGTAGTTGTACTGCAAACCTGCAGATGACTTGGTGACGAGCGTGGCCAGGAAGGCCACCGTGAGCAGCTGCATGCATGTCAGCTTCATCTTCCTAAACTTCTTGGCGAAAACAACAATTGAGGGTGGCTAGCTGCAAAGATTGTATTGTATTGCTGGCTGATGATTTGATGGCAATGCATTGGAGATGTATTTATAGAGACGATCGTACAGATTACAGATGTATGTAATCAGTTTGAACATTAATTTAAATAAGATATCTGAGGAATAATTTAGAGTGGACAAGAATATTAGCCAGTTCTTGGCAGGAGATCTAAAATACCATTTTCAGGTATGACAAGAAGATTAGTGGTGAATCTCTACAGTGGTATTAATTAAAGGATTTGACCTATAGCAACGTCGGTTGAGCTATTGACAACAATTAATTCATGCAAGTACTATTAATTGATGTTTTCACTAATCCTACTAGATTATGTATGTATGTATGTATGTATGTATGTATGTATGTATGTATGTATGTATGTATGTATGCTATGAGAATATTATACTAGCAACGCTTCGCTCCTAGGTCAGCCGCCAGAGGCGATCGGGAGGCGATCAGCTTTTCCGCCCAATCTCCGCCGCGAGCGTGCTGATCCCCTCTCCCTCCGCCTGCTGCTCCGGCGGCGGGAGGGAGGGGGATCCGGTTCCTCTGCTCTGTAGTTAGGGTTTGGTTTTGTAGGTCGTGGTGCGTCATTGGGGTGGTGGGAGCGACGCCCAGACGAATAAATCTGTCTCAACTCTATTCCCACACCAGCGTTGTCCTTCATGGCGGCGTCTCGGAGTTGGTGGCATCGTGTGCTCGCCGATCTTTCAGGTCGGTGGCTTTAGGGTTCTTGGATGGTGTCGGCGAGGCGGCGGCAGCGACTTCATCGGATGGGTCGTTCCTCTTGCTCTGTCCCTGTTGCTGCGGCGTCGTCTCCGGCAACATGGTGGAGCAGAGAGGATTTATCCAGGAGTACGTGCAGACGGTTGTCTGCACTGGTGACAGCTGGAAGATGGTGTACCTTGTGTTGGGTTCGTGGTTGGAGGCTGACGGTTAAGGTTCCTTACTCTGACGTCGTCGTGCGGGGGTGCCAGTGCTGAAGTTCGATGGCGTGTCTGGGGTCGTGCTGCCCCGGTCTGATTCTTTCAACGGCAATGGTTTGTCCTATGGCAAACTACTTTGGAGGTTCGAAAAGCTGATGATCAGCGATGGATCCGCGTCGAGCTCGGGTGAAGAGGTGATCTGTCCCTTTTTTTCTTTGGTGGCTGCTATGGTGGTGCCGAAGAAGAGGGATAGACATTGGTTTGTCACATAGGTTTATCATATCTTTCTAGATCTGTAAGATTGGTGTATACGTACTTTGTATCTCGTCTAAATTATTAATGAGAATCGTATTACCTTGCAAAAAAAAGAGAAGATCCACTGTACATATAACAGATGCAATCAGTTTTGAACATTTAATTTAAATAAGATATATGAGGAATAATATAGAGAGGACAAGAAAATTAGCCAAGTTCGTCGTGTCTATGAACCGCAACACAACTAACTTGTCTATAATTCCATCTGCAGGTTTAACAAGAATTCAGTTGCATACTTGCATGCATGTCCAACTACCGGTTAATCTCTACAGTTGTATTAATTAAAGCATTTGACCTTTAACAACGTCGGTTGAGGCGTTGACAATAACTAATACATGCAAGTAGTATTCAATTCCTGGTTTACCCCTAATAATTGTTTGGAATGGTACTGTATTTACTTGTACTATATTTTTGTCTTCTTCACATTTGACTTTGAACTTTAGTTAGCTACTCGATCGTGTGTGGACTCACACCTGTACTTTTGTTTTCTAGAAAACTGACATATATCAACTTGCGCCATCAATTGGACAAAGTTGTGTTAATTTATACGTGCGTGTCTATTATTAATTGTTATTTTCCCCTAATCGTTTGGAATGGAATTTACTTGTACTATATCCTGGCCTCTTCTAGCGCATACACATTTGACTTTGAACTCTATAGTTCTATAGTTAGCTACTAATCTGAATCCTCACATGACTTATATCCACTTGGGTCATCAATTGTCCAACATCGTTAGCAAATGAAACTTACTTAGTTAAATATATCACAAGAGGACAACCTGTTTTTTGCAAAGATAAATTATTGGTGTCAATTTGGCCTCACTGCTGGAGTATGTACCATGCACCAGATATTCAGATCGTGACTTTGCTGACCGTCACGAAGCATGCTAACTATTACGTTTTCCATTTTTATAGACAAGCACATTTAACCTCACACTAAGCCAGACAGTTGTAAGTTTAACTACACCTATATCACTATATTAACATGAAAGATGTTTTCATAATTTATTTATTTGGGTATTGTATATGTTAAAAGAAATAAACAACATCTACACTGCTAGATTCACGAACTATGATTTCTTGATGTATTTATTGTGCTGTTGATATTTTTATAGACGTAGAATAATTCAAACCAATTTGACTTAATGCAAGATAAAGTGACCTTGTGTAAAAGGGGAGAGATTAATTAAGATACTTATAGGCGAATACAAAATGATTAACATTGATTATTTTCCTTCAATACTCAAGATAGAGCTCGTGGCATGTTAAGATGGTAATTAGTGAGGTTGACAAAAGACATCTTCTTTTAAGCTCTCGGGGGGGGGGGGGGGGGGGGGGGGGGGGGGGGGGG